>VWPW01030109.1:699815-820466 GCA_013389825.1 Crypturellus undulatus | reverse complement strand
GCGCTCGTTACCTGACTCGGCGCCGGCCTCACTGCTCTCCCCGCCGGCGCCGGGAGGCCGCCCCCTCGGCATGGCCGCCCCTCCCCCTCCCCCGGCGCGCACGCACACACACACTGGGCAACGGCGGAGGCGGCCGGCGCGGGGGGGCGGGGGCAGCCCGCCCGGCCCTATACACACACACAGGGGCCGCCTCGGCTCGGAGGCGAGGGGAAGCGCTCGCCTCGGCTCCGCTCGGCTTGCCTCGGGTCCACTCGGCTGCACTCGGCTACGCTCGGCTCGGCGGCGGGCGCAGGCGCACTCACGGCCGGGCCGGGCCGGTGCGCGCAGGCGCACTGCGCTCACCTGGCGAACGGCGGAGTGAAAGAGGTCGCGCAGGGGAGGCGGTCGGGAGGGTGTTGCTGCGCATGCGTCGGAGCGGTTGCTGGCGGGGGGGAGGTAGTGCATCCGGGCACCGTGGGGCTCTCGGGGGCGCGCGGGTGCTGGCGCATGTGCAGTGCGGGGCTGCGCCGCGCCGCCCGGTCTTTGCCATGGTGGAGTTTGTCGTTTCTGTGAGGGAGCGGGCCGAGCTCCCCGCCTCCGTCTCCTCCGCCTCCGTCGCCGCCTCGGGCGCGAAGCGGGAAGCTGCTCATTGGGAGCAGGGAGAAGAGTCCGGACGACCCCTGGTAGCGTTACCCGTGTGGCAGGTGGAGTAACCGTGGTCGTCAGGGTCTCTGCTCTTTTCTGCCACCGTGTCTGTTAATGCCGGTTAGTCCCTCACGCGAGGGTTGGTCTAAAAGCCCCTCTCCTGCTGCAGCAGGTCGGGGTGTTCCACAGTTGGGATGCTCCAGCTTTCTGCACTGCTTTCCAGGAAGCAGCTTTCTCCCCCAGCCCATATGGCCAGTGTCTTTACCTACTGTTATTGTCAGCTCCTTTCAGCAGGCTGCAATAAAATACTTAGTTTGGAATAGGCCAGGCTCATTGAGCAATCCAGGTGACTCCACCCTCATTTACAAAATTCATTACCTTTGTGTCAGTCCTATATTCTTTGCAAATAGTATTAACCAGGTACTGCAGCTCACTAATCAAAAAAGCCTACCAAGTACTGATCTCTATAAAATATAATAGGAAAAAAAGTTCTTCCTCATCTTTCAATGTTAATTACACTTTCTTAATTCATTTGCCCTGTTCTATTGATAATATATAGATTTTTTCATCAGTGCTGAGTTAAATGCCTTTCAAAAATCTAATTAAATTAGATCTACAAACTTGCCTTTAGCTACCAAATTTAATAATATCAGAATTATCATAAGAATGAAATCAGTTTTTTGGAATAAGATTTTTTTTCCCTCAAAGGAGGGAAAAAAACTTGCCTAAGCATATTTAGTTAATTTCTTCTGTCAGTCAGTTAAAAAAAAAAAAAAAAAGCTATATTTAATGTGCTCTGCAGAGAGGAAAGGAGAGGCCTGGAGCTGCTCCAAACTGTGTCGGGGTTCGCTCCTGCTGCCCACCCTGCTGCAGCCTCGCAGACCAGGCGGGGAGCAGCAGAGGCCTCTGGTGGCTGCAGGCTGGCTCTGTGCTGAGAACTGCAACGTGCGGCTATGCGAGACAGGGAAACTGCCGCTCACAAGGTCTCGATAAAACCATAGTGACAGGACACAAAAACAAAGACTCCCAGCTGAGTCAGTACATAAAAACCTGTACACAAACTCATCGCTCTTTCGTGGCTGGCCTTATTTTGTTCTAACGTTGCTGTAAGAATTAACATGTATTTTTTGAGGTTTTAGGATTAGGAATTTTAAATTCTGTTTCAGCCTCGAACTGATGTATTCTTCATGGGAACTTAACATGGGGCTGGATGTGCAGCAGCTTCTATCTGGACTGATCGTAATGAAAATTGTACATGAATTTTCAGATCTAATTGGAAAGACAAACGTAGTTTCTATTTAGGCTTTTCTACATCATTAATATGTGCAGATCTTTCACTCTTCAACAGTAATTTATAAAATCATGGTTAATTTTGTAATAGTTCTTGCAAAAGCCCTTGCATCCAAAATTATATGGTGTGTTTGGTAATGCATTTCAATGCACTTCAGTGTCACTCCTTCATTCTGAATAAAACTATCCCTGCATAAAAGTAAACAAAAAAAATCAGATTTTAATTCAGATCTTCAAAAATCCTGCAATAGTGGTAGGTAGAAAATTATTTATTTCTGAATAATATGTAGAATATGTTATGAAAAGAATTTAAAGGGGTTTTAATAAGTAAGTTCTGTGGTAAACAAGACATCTAAAATGATGTCACTTTTGACAGCCATTTTAAGACTTCTGAGCTGCTTAATAAGTGTGTAATTTCCCTTCTTGTGTACATGATTGACATAATATTTGTCAGCTGCATTCTGAAACTCTCAAAAGAAAGGCTAAATCATTGATAGCTAAAACTGCTCCTCAGTTTGTGATATTTTCAGAAATGCTGACATTTCAAAATATCTTTAAAATACTGTATTTTGTAAATACTAAAGTAACCCGTTCCAGTCTCTAAGCCACAGACTTCTCTCCGGAGGTGCTGACCTGCACAGAAAACTTGCCGGTTTTCGGGTGTGCGCTGCAGCATGAGGCCCTCTGAGGTGACACCCTGCCGTAGCCTCACTCCTGCTCTGCTTTCCACCCAAGGGAGACACGGCTCTGCTCCCCGCATGGAAACTGTGACTGATCGTGGAGAGAGCACTCGCCAGAGCCTTAGCATTTAACTCTTCCCAGCATGATCTTTATCTGCAGTTTTAGAAGAAAGAAGCAGCAATGTAGTTTTGACCTGGTGCCAACCCTTAAAATATGTAACGTTAAAATTTGGCTCATTTTTATTTACAGATGAAGATTTGAATACAGAGAGTATACAGAGAATGTTCCCTCCACAGAGTACAGAGAAAGTTGTTCACACAAGGCTGTAAAACTAGTGGAATTCTAGGTTTTACTTCTATCTGGCAGTGCTAAATTTTCTCCTGCTTTTTAAGGCAGGCTGATGGAACCCGGAGAACCATCTCACTAAAGCTAATTATGCTAAGTAAGATCTTATTTACTATTACAGTTGTCACACCCTTACCATTTTAAGATACTGTTTTCACTCGTTTATGACTTTGCCCATACAGTTTGGAATAAATTTTGGTCTAAATTTCCTATGCCAGCTAGCTAACTTCAGTTTGAGTTTGGATGATTTGAATAGATTGTTTCTGTTTGTCAAATTTTGTTTCACAAATATATATATATATATATATATTTAAAGTGGGCACAGGCAATTATTTGTTCTATTCAGAAACTGCAGCACTCATTGGTAAAAACGATGATTTGAAAGTTTTGAATCTAGCTTGACCTTTCTGTCAGGATGAGTCCCTTACTCTCCTCAGGAAAATTGGAATCACATTTTCCCTTTTTATATGTGTTTCAAAAAAAAATTGTTAGCATAGGCTCAATAAAGATAGGCTCCTCTCCAGGAGCTGTGTTACCTAATATCTCTGTCTGTCGATATTTTCCAAGTGGGGATGCACAAGATTTACCATGAGTTAAACTTATAGGTTAAAACTGTAGGCTTAACCATGACATCTTTGGCGTTCCCTTTTTTGTTGTTTTGTTGTTTATTTGTTTGTTTGCCTTTTACATTTAGAATTGTCATGTTTTAGATTTTGTAAATGTCTGAATGCCTGTGTGCCTTTTTGCATCGTGGTTTGATTAGGGAATGTCACTTTGAAAATAACACATCACAAGATTCATAGCATGATTTTTAGAGATGAAAATACTGTATTTCCTTGTTCAGCTGCAAGCAACAGAAATAAAGACCATTACAATATTCCATATACAGAGTACAGCCAAACCTCTATAGACAGGCTAGTTGAGAGCTATACCAGCACATTTGCCTACTGTAGGATAGTACTGTACAGTGGAAAATAGCATCCTGATGAAAAATTAATTCTGTGTAGAATTCTAAAACATTTATTGCAAAAGCTTTTTAATGATTGTCAAACAGGTAAATGAAAATAGTGTTAGACACTTGCCTGATAGCTATAAAACTATTTTTGGTGACTATCAAGCTGCAAGTCTACTGTTTTTAAGGAGAATTCTTTAGCATATTGAGATACAGTGTACCTTAACACTGAGATAGTACACCTGTATTAAAGGTGACATCTTAGTGTATTTGGAAACTGAGACCACTAATCCAGTAAAAACAAAACTGAGTTTAGCAGCTTCTTTAATATGTGAAACTGAACAGAAATATCCTGTCTATATAAGCTTGACCTGCTGTCTGCTGGATACTACTTCAGACTGGTGGTCTAAAAGATAGAAGTTCCTTCCTTACTAGTGTTGGAGTACGTCAGATTTAAGAACTTGATAGCTATGAATCCTGCAAAATAGTAGTATTGGTGCGAGGTCTTGCCCTATTTGTGGGGTTTTCTTTTAAGGCACATTCCACTTGAAAACAGATAACAACTTAGGCAGCTTTCCTAAAGTTAAGTTGGGTTCTTACCATGGTGTTGATCAGTATGGGGCTGTATGACTCAAGCAGTGTCTTTGTTGGTGCGTTTGCTGCTCCCATTTTTATTTTATTTATGTAATGTATTCTCTGTGGCGCAGGTACTCCACTGGCTCAACTGCTTTTTTCTGTTCTTAGGTGTAACATGCCTGCAAGTCATTCCAGTCATTTACATGAAACCCACTAATCTTTCTGCAACACTGCTGCAGGGATGCCAAAGTGAATAAAATCCATTCTAGATTTTATGAAGGTTTGTTTTTGTTTTGCTTTTGCATCTGCTTTAAGTCATTTGTCATAAATTTACTGTAATGTGGTTTGTGATTTCTTTTAATGACAGTAGTTTCTGTGTTGTCTGTTCTACCTGAAATTCCAGCCTCTATGGTTTCTCTATGTTTTTTTGCTTTCTGGGTCATTCTTTTAATTACATGATCCTTGTCATTTTATGATCATGCATTGTATATTTTTAATCTGGCTTTTTGTGGTTGCAATTTTGCTTTCCACTCTCTAGTAATAATATAGGAGTCTTCATAATCTACTAGGTTCTCTAATGTCTTGCTGTGTATTTGGCATTTAATTTCCTGCTTGTTTGCTGCCCTGCCTTGATGTCTCATGATATGCTAAGGTTCATATTTTCTGTTTAATGCTACCTTTTCCATCTTTCTTTCTTTCTTCATTTTGCCCTGCCTACAGCCCCTGGCATAATAATTTCTTTTGCCACAGGTGTATAACCCCAGATAGAGGATTTGCCAATCATCTTATTTTTCTTCACAGTAGACCTTGTTCATGGTCTTGTATTTTGCTCATCTTCTATGCTCTGTATTTGCTTTTGATGATATTTCTGAATTTTTCTTACATTTTGTGCTGAATTATCCCCGAGACTGCTCACTTTATTCTCGGATTTTAGAGGAAGATCTGAACTTGCACTTGCCTGTATCTCCTCATTATGTTACTGGGAGTTTCTAGGCTATTTTCAAACTCCTGTACTTTCTTTCATATTTCTAATTTACTAGGTCTTTAATCTGCTAATTACAGAATTTTGTGTATTTTTTACATATACTAGTCTTTTGCTTCCCTGGATTCTTGACCTCAATATTTTAGTTTTGTTTAGCTAAAAAAAGCTCTCTACATGTTTTGGCAGATTGTAAAATTCTAGAAGGACTCCAAAAACATGAACTTTTCCAATCTTCTCTCCATGTCTAGATGTTTCTGGAATATAGAGTATGCCTTTTCTAATCCATTCCTATAGTCATTTTGTTGCAAAGAATGTCCAGTTACTAAGCTCATTATCTTCCTGGCTCCAGTGAGTTTATGGTTTTGTATATCTGCAAAAACATATTTGTTTCTCACTGTGTGTACATATTTTAAACATTGAAAGCAAGAATAGTCTCAGGACTTTATCTTGTCTTCCACACATAAAGACCCCTTTACAAAGTAGGTTCAGTTCATAGGGATTACGCTTTACTTATTTCTTTTTCGCTCTAAGGACTCTTGTTTGGATAATCAGTCATTTCATGTGAAGTAATTATTGTAGAGAAGTCTTGTATTTAGACATATTATTGATTTCTGCTTAGGCAGGAGAAGCTTGACAGCTTAAGTGCATGGGAATTATTCAAAAAAAACATTTCAATAAAAACAGACTTACCGACTTTAGAAGGCTGTTCATAGGAGTCACCCTGGAATAGGAATTTAGGCTAAATAAGTCCATCCTGAGGAAGAAAGTGTTTCAAACTTCAGCACATAGGGCAGGAGTTTATCTGCTATAACCAAAAAGTGTTTGTTCATGTCTTATTCAGATTGCTAGCTAAAGGATTTTTATGATTTCACAAGGATGTATTTTTCTTTCTTGTTGCGGAGGGAATCTGTCACAATATATCATACACAGAGATATTTATTAATATAGATGAGTGCACAATGAGAAAACACAAAAGGAAGCTGAGCAAGGTGACAGTAAGAAGGTATACAATTATAATTCCTTAAGCAATGAACATGTTGCCTATATTAGAAAGATCTGATAACATTAGTTTTATTTTAAACTTAACCCTGAAATTTTCTAAATCAAATATATTTTCTGAATTTTCATCCTCATAGTCTAGTAATTTGCACAGCTTGCATTGTATCAGAGTAGTCTAGTCAATCGTTTTGCATTTCTATAGCAACAACTCATGTCAAGGAACATTGCTGTATACAGGGTGCTTCTGGGGACATAACTGCACACCATGAAGTGTTTGTTGCCTGTTCTCACTTAGGAATTCCCTCCCTACCTATGTTCTCTGCTGTCCACGCAGCTTGTCATACTTGGTTTTGCCAACAGAGCTCAGGGACACAGGTGCCCTTAACGTTAAGGACTGAAATTTCTGGACTGAAATTTAGAAATTTCTGGATTTAAATTTTAAGGCTAAGTCAAAAAAATACATTAATGGCTTTATGTAACTGCACAGCCAGAATGGTGGAACCCGATTACAGTATTCTAAGAAAATCAAAGAAGCAACCAAAGAAGGGAATGGATTAACAATGTGCCCCTCAGCTACCTATATAAATTGGGCAAATAGTGCATCAGACCTTAGCAGGGAGATCAAAAGTTGGAGGCTATCAGTAGCCATTTTGTGGGACAGCTGGTTAGGGAGAGTGCAAGAAGATACTCAGTCCTTGGTTCAGTTCAGGGCAGAGCACAAGAAGAAAACGTTCAGAGCTTCATAGGTGAAGAGTCATGCTGTAACAGCAGCCGTGACATCCTTGGCTTCAGAAATTTTGTGGAAACAGCTAAGGGGAATGATCTTTAGATTAAAGCCTGTTGAAAACAGGCAGCTAAGAGAAATAAACCCTCTTAGCCTACCTGTAGACAGCACAGTCACTGCCTTGGAGCATGAGGCCAACATGCCCTGCTTATTAAGAAAAGTGTGAGAATGGACAAAACAAAATCAGTGTACATAAGCAGCAAGAGACAATCATAAAAGCAATGAGATACTCTTCAGAGAACAGTATTATAAACTGTGGCATTTAAAATGTAAAAGCACAAGAAGACAGGCCAGAAGAGAGTCCTGAGCATCCTCTAGCGGAAGGATTCACAAGTAACATAATAAGTAAATGTAAAAAAGTGGAGTGGCCCCGCAAACATGACGGTATGTAACTTCTGTCTTGGTACCTAGAAATGGAAAAAGGCATTTTTTCCAGGTTCTGAGAGGAGATCTGGGGAGCTACAAGCTTTTAAGCATGACATCTACACCATGCAGATTAGCAGGAACTGTGAGAATAGAGTTGTGAATATCAGTGTAAAAATGATCTTTCTGAGAAAAACTGTGTTAGCTTTTTGAAGTGAAGTCTTGCTGGTAGCTGTACTGTCATTGGTGTGCTTTTTTCCAAAGAGTTCTTGAAAAGTCTCTTATTAGAGGCTTCAGAAGAAACTGAGCACAGTGTCATGAGAGTTAAGACCCTTGTGTGATTAAATGGCTAGAAGGCAGGAATAAATGATCAATTTTTATAGTGAAAGGAAGTGACAGATGAGGAGGTTCTCTAAGATCTGTGCTAGGACCATTACTGTTCCACATGCTCATGAATTGGTCTTGCAAGAACATCAGCAGTTAGGTAATCAAGTTTGATTATATTAATTTATTTGGCATAGTAAAATTTAGTGACTGAGCAATAAGATGGCAGCTAAAATTCAGTGTAGATAAATGTGCAGTAAAGGGAAGAAATCCTGATTTCACTATAGAGTACTAAACTGACTGGAGTGCTAGAAGTTATGGATAGTCACCCAGAAACATCTGTCAGTGCTCAGTAATGATCAAAAGAGTGAATCCAATGTTAGGAATCATTAGGAGAAGAATGAAGAACAAAAGAAAGGGAATGTCACCCTGCTATTATGTAAATCTATGGTTTGACTGCAGTATGTTGTGTAATTCTGTTTTGGTCCCTTCACACCATCTAAAAAAATCCTTTTTTTGAGAGGGACCGGAGAGGGACAAGGGACTGCAGAAAGTTTAAGGGAGGGCAACAAAGATGATCCGAGGTACAAAATTTTTAATTTCCACATAAGAAATGACTTAAGTATGTTCTTTAGATAGAAGGATGACTTCAAAGACAAGAAAAAGCAACCAGGAAGAAAGCAAATTATCCTCAAGGACAACGAATAATAAAAGGAGAGTGAAAGGAAGAATCAGAGGGTAAAAATATAAAAATAGGAAACTACAGAAAAACACTGAGCAGAACACCCCAAATAGTACCCAGTGCTCCCTGAAAGCATCCAAAGACCTGGAGAATGCTGCACAATGGTTGTGTACCCAGAGATGTTCCAAGTCAGTGGTGATAATTGAACATACATAACTGACTTTTCCTCTAACCAAATACAGTCATTCCTATGCTGTTGTTAAAATCTGTAGCATTTCTACAGTTGTGTGCCTTTTCCTTTATTTTTTTTCTAAAAGTTTTGTTGGAATTTGAACTACAAACCTATAACTTTTCTTTTTTATGTACATGTCCAATGCCCCATTAGCTTTCTGGATCCCTTTCTGGCATAATAACCTAAGCAAAACCCATAATAGAATTTCTATCGATTTTAGTAGGACAGCTATTTTATTCAATTATTCTACATGTTATCATAATGTTTGTCAATATTTGAAAAATATACCAGACTAAGAATACATCCATCAACATCATGGCAAAGCATTTATTTTAATATTCTTCCATATTTTAATAGATAAAATACATTGTTTTTTTTGTCTCTTTGATATCTCAAAAATCAGAAAGACCAAACCAGACATTCTAATTGCTGATCTAATGTAGATCATTAGTGGCTAAATTGGCTTGGTCTGTTGTTAAAATCACTGCAGGTGTTCTAGTTAATAAAGTGTTAGTGAGGTGACAGGTAACCATAAAGCATTGGGGCTATTTGAGTTTGTTAGTACAGGAGGAGAAGAGTGTGAGCACTAAGCTGTGTTATGTCAAAGGAGGACATTGAGGATGGCTCTTTATTTACATTAATGGCAGTCTCTGTTCTATCCAGGAGCTGCTGGCTGAGGCCAACGTGTAGTTGCTGATGAATATGTGAAAAGTTCTGTAAATTGATAGTAAATCACACACATTCTCACGCATCTATTTCATAGACTCTGTCTGCAACAGAGGCAGAGTAGTTTGGTGAATTTTTAGAAGTCATATGGAGAAGTAGTAGTAAACTCAAGGTTAAAACCTATGCTTCCTGTTGCCAAATTCTGGGAGGAGGTGAGGAAGAATAAATCATAAACTCATTCTAAATAAAAAGCAAACAATCAACAATTTCATACATAGGTCCTAGCAGATGAGCACTCAACAGTAACAATTTCAGGGGTGTCAGTAATTTAATACAATTTCTTTAATAGGAGGTGTTTTAGAATTATTGCCTTAATTTATTCTTATGTAACTTAAATTGGGCAATCTCACTTTCAGCAGGAAAAATGATTTCCTAATAGCCCATAGCTAGACTCAGTTCCTGGTTGTGCATAGGAACCCGATGCTGGCTTTTCAGGGTGAGGAGTGACTGTCAAGGGGCCTTTTATGTGCGCTCTCTGCCAGGGCTGTTTAGGTTCTCGGCACATCACTCCCCTGTTTACTTGATAAGCAGGTATGTAACCAAATAGATAAGCGTGTTTGTAGACCAGCGAATAGACAGAGGTGGTGAAGCCTGGTAGTTTGCCTCATAACTATCATATAGCAGAGAATTGTCAGGACTTTGGAGTTATGATTTAAATAACTGAATACTTCGTCTTCTAAATATGCTTTAGCCTATTTCCTTCTCTTGTGCTTATTTGTGCTTATTTGTTCTTTTTTTATTATATTTTTTTAACTTCTTCTGTCTGCCTTGCCAAGCCTGTGTGTTCCTCTTTGGTTTGTAACACCCCATTGCTACACCTGTCTTCATCATCCCACCTCCTGAGTCTGTGTTTGCATTCCCCATCTGTCTTTTTCACTCCTGGCAACTTGTCAGAGCCAAATGCAAGTAGGATCTTCAAAGATGTTAGCTATAAAATTGCAATAACTTCATTATGTCACAGATTCATTTATCTGTGATTTTTCTGAAGCTTGTAACCTGGCCAAGTATGGATGACTTTCTGTGGAATTTAAGCAAATTTAAGTCTGACATCAGCATGATCATTCTTCTAATCTTCAAGTATTCTATTTCAGGGGATGTAGATAACTGAATTTTCAAATGAAGTAACAAGAATCTAGGTGAAATTATCAGGCTGTTATCCCCCTTTGTCATTTTTGAAAATCACAAAAACATTTTACATGCAACACTGACTTTTTTGTTGCTGTTCTTTAATTTTATTCTGGTCTCATCCCAGAGAAGATCAGCCCACACAATTAAGCTGGCATGAAATTGAAAATGGTCTCCTAATGGGAGGAATTAGGCAATCTTAACAGCAGGTGTCAGTGTGAACTCTCCTGATACAATTAAGGATGGAAACACTCATGTTAAGGAATTTCAGCATCATTATGTGATTTTGTGAGTTGTGTATTTTAAAAGTTGCTTTATTGTTAGAAAATATTTTTGAAATACTGCTGTTTTGGATGTCCAGTGTATACCAAAACATTCCAGTATCATAATCTTGCTTGCTTTCTGTCTTGCCATCCATTTTCAATAGTAATGGCACTATAGTTAGAAATCACATCTTTAGAAGAAGCAACCATGTTGAGAAATATATATTTGCATTATAGAGGAATATGCTAAATAAATGATAAGGTTCATGGAAAAGACAGTCTAAGCTCTGAAAAGGCAGACAAAAAGAACAAAAGTCTTAAGAGATTTGAAGAACTGTATAGAGAATGAAAAAAAATAGTGTAGAAAGTCGGTGAAGCATGTGGCCATAAAAATCAATTGTCTGAAGAGTTGGCTGAACAAGTGGTAAGAAGTTAATGAAATGAATCAAATTAGAAACACCTGGTAACTAGTAAAATAGTTGGGTGTTTTGCTTTGTTTTGATTTGTTTTTTTGAGAGAGGAAGAAATGAACACTTATCTTGAAATCCATTTAGGCTTTTCCTCTTCTCTTATGCTTTTAGCCATTACCTTCAGCCGCCTCTGCATGAGGTGTGAAAAGATGTTTTCTGTTTTTGCAGATCTCTGGAGTGCCTTCCTCTATTTTGTCTCCCTTGCAGATATTCTAGCCACTACCGTCTCAGGATATTTAGCTTTCATCTTTCAGAGATTCTATATAGTGATACCAAACTGGGAGGATACCCCAGAGGGCTGCACTGCCATCCAGAGGGACCTGGACAGACTGGACAACTGGGCAGTGAGAAACCTTATGAAATTCAACAAGGCCAAGTGCAAGGTCCTGCACCTGAGGAGGAATAACCGCAGACACCAGGAGAGGCTGGGGACCAACCTGCTGGAGAGCAGCTTTGCAGAGAAGGACCTGGGCGTCATGGTGGACGATAGGTTGACCATGAGGCAGCAGGGTGCCCTCGTGGCCAAGAAGGCCAACGGCATCCTGGGGTGCATTAAGAGGGGCGTCTCCAGCAGGTCGAGGGAGGTGATCCTGCCCCTCTACTCAGCCCTGGTGAGGCCACATCTGGAGCACTGTGTCCAGTTCTGGGCCCCACAGTACAAGAGGGATGTGGAGCTGCTGGAGAGAGTCCAGCGCAGGGCCACGAGGATGATCAGGGGCCTGGAACATCTGCCCTATGAGGAGAGGCTGAGGGAGCTGGGCCTGTTCAGCCTGGAGAAGAGAAGGCTGAGAGGGGACCTGATCTGTGTCTATAAGTACCTCAAGGGAGGCAGTGAGGGGGATGGGGCTGGCCTCTTTTCAGTGGTGGTCACTGACAGAACCAGAGGAAATGGCCACAAACTGAAGCACCAAAAGTTCCACAGGATCTTAGGGAGAAAATTCTTGACAGTGAGGGTGACAGAGCCCTGGAACAGGTTGCCAAGAGAGGTTGTGGAGTCTCCTTCTCTGGAGATCTTCAAGACCCACTTGGATGCAGCCCTGCCTACATGCTCTAGGAGTCCCTGCGTGTGCAGGGCAGTTGGACTAGATGATCTATAAAGCTCCCTTCCAACCTTAATTATTCTATGATTCTGTGATTCTATGAGTCTATATATAGATATGAAATAAAAATCTTAGTCAAGGAAAATTTAGAAGTTCGAGTGTCTCTATGTGTGTATATGCAGAGGAACAAAGTTGGAAGGCAGCCAGATTTTCCCAGCTGCGAACTCCCCTGGCACTAGAGGTTCAGCTGGCATCCAGCCTATTCAGCTGCCTCCTGCCCCATTCCCCTCCTGGTCAGGAGAGCTGCAAGTACCTTGCCCTTCAGCTGCACTCAGCTGGTCTACATAAAGAAGCTCTCACCAAGATTTAGGTCAGCGTAAATCTGTCCCAAGGATTAATGATTCATAACTTCCTCCATCTTTCTTCCCAATGTGCACCACCAAATACATTTTATCTTTTTGGCTACATATTGTGTATGGCTCACATGATGTATTACCTGAGTGTCTCTAAAGTATTAATGTATTATCTCCCCAGCCCGGTAAGGTAGAAAAGCTCTCCTGTTCCCCATGTTACGTACACAGGGGAAATTAAGGCAGTGCTTTGCTTCCACTATCTTTGAAATCTGTGTTTGAATTCAAAGGACCAAATGGCTTGAGCTATGTCTGGAGGAGCCAGAGCAGGAACTCAAGTGTGAGTCAGTCTCATTCTCTGCCTCTTCATTGGAAAGGCGCCTCGCTTCTTTCCAGAGGAGAATCAAAGTGAGAGTCAGGGTGCTCCCCAGGGTATTTGGAATCTGACCCAGGGAACATGACTGTGTAGATAGAGCAGAGTTACCTAAGCCAGAAACATTATAGCAATTAGGTGCCCATAGTTTCAGCCCAAAACAGCTAAGTCCTGTGAGGCTGGGACTCAAGAGTAGAATTCAAAGCTCAGACAGAAAAGGAGAGATAGAAAAACCTGTGATGAAAAGTATGTGATGAGCCACTTGAAATTATCCAGCAAGTACTGACATTACAGAGATACATCTGAAAATTAATTCTCTTTAGGAGGTATGAGTACTTCCTTTTTTTTTTTTTCTCTCTCTCTTTGTCATTGGGGTACACTGGCACTTCCTTTTTTTTCCTTTCTTTTCAGGTAGAAGGATTTTAAATCCACGTCTTCAGTGAGGTTGCCTTAATCACTAGGGTACTACGTGGTCTGATTTGGGGATGATCTTCTTGCTGCAGGACCCCTGTGCAGAACAGCAGATTTAACATGCTGTATGTGGAAGCAAGGAGGAAGCCTGGTTCTGAGTCATGCACTTAGAGACCAGGCTGGAAGCAGTTTGCCCAAAACATGGTAGGAACTCTGTGTGGCAGCACAAGCTGTGGTCTCTTGACGGTGCTTGAGATACCAAGCGATCTTTTTCCGTTTCCTTTTCATTTCTTAGGAGGCCACACGCTGGCTTCTCCCACTGCTGCACCTCCTGCAGCCTAGAGTCCCACGTGGGATTAATCAGGATATGGCACAGAAACAACAAGCTGCACCTAAAGCTAGTTCTGGCTTTGGCTGAATGCTGCATAACCTCTGTAGCAGTGGTATTCGTATAACAGGATTTGACTATAAAAAGTGATTCTAACCAAATGAAACATTGTTGATCTCGTGTTTAATCACAGGAAGCCTCCTGTTCCTCAGTGCTAATGGTAAGAAGATATGCCTGTGTCTATACTAGCAAATTAAACAGTTCCCAAGAATATTCTCAGGCATGGAAGCCAACTGGCATGGAATGACTCACGACGCTAGCAGTAAATAAACCCATTCAGCCTCCAGAAGAGGGTGGCTGGATGCAAATCATTTGATGGGAATGGTCTGTGGGATGTTCTAACTCCCAAACTGTGCCTGGGAATTGCTTGGGAGAGTGCTAGTTGGCACAGGCCAAAAGCATGTCAGAGACCGTTCTAATAATTTCAGAGCAGTCATATTCCAATGTCTGGGAACATTCACAAGCACTGTTTAATTCATTAATATAGACATAGCCTTAGGTTTACTGATATATTCCACAAGCTATTTTCAACAGTGCAAAAAAATGGTAAAATACTTTTGGTGAGAAGAAATTTATAGTAAGATCTTTGAGGTACTTGCTTTAGTGAAAAATTTAACCATTTAAAGGTAGAAATTTATAGTTTGGTTTTGGATTTCTGATCTTGTAGTATTTAGCTTGCTACTGCAGCCTACTTTTTAATGAGTCATAATACCATATAGTATCTTGAAGGTATATACAGGTTTGAGAATGAATTTTGTGACCTTTAGGGCTAATTTAGGATTAGATCACTAAATATGAAGTTCTTTGCGCTTCTTCTAATATATAGGAACACTATTCTGTTTAAATCCTCATCTGTTCAACACCTATCGTTATGCTTTATACAGGTACTTATTTAACAGATGATTTGATTGTAAAGTTACCTTTAGATGGGCTTAATTTTGAGGCACTGAGTATCAGTATCAATAGTTTTCATTATCAGTGAATGTATTTACAAAGTATGATTTGGCTATATAATGATACTGGGCAGAAAAATCCAGAAAACAGTGTTTTGAAAAACCTTTCAATTTTGCAAAACATTGCCCAGTTTCTTATGTAATTAACTGTGTCATTATATAGAAATTGAGTGGAATTGTCATAATTATGTTCAGGATCAACTTAATGCAGAGAAACTGAGACAATGATTAGGTGTGAAAAGAGACTGCCTATTTGAATTATCATAATTCGTTATCATGGTTTTAAATCTCATAGTTTCTTCTTTGTTTTGTTCAGTAAATTGGTTGCTGTATCCTATGTTCCTATGTTATCTAGAAAGGATCATAAATTTTAAAAATAACTGGTACAGCACCTACGAACTCCATCCCTTAAACCCATTTGTTTAAGAACATATATGTTCATTAATTCAGCATAATCAAAATGATGCTCAGAAGGAATCTTCATTTTCATCAGCTGATTAGTCTTTACCTATAATTTCACCCCGTCTCCTAATTTGGATAAGCATTTGATTGCAAATCTTGTTTTTACTCTTAAAGTGTGTGAGAAAAAAAAAGGTTTGCTATTTTTTAACCCAATGAAATATATTCTTGGAGGAGAAAAAGAAAACTCAAGTGTAAAGAAGGCAATTCAAAGCTCTAATCTTGAATAAAATGGTTCCATTTTTCTTTCATTGATTTATTCAAGTATCTTTATCTGAACTGTTCATTACTTACAGAACTCATTTAAACCCTCTGAGTCCCCAAATGGTCAGATAAAAGCTCTGTCACACCCCTAATGCTCTTTATAAGTTGCTTTGTATTTTTATGTAAGTTTTTGCAAATCATAATGATGATCATGATGACATACAGAGAATTATTACATAAGACTACTGTAAAGGCAACACAAAGTCACAAGAAAAAGAAAATAGCAGCTTTTTTACAGCATAGTTTTAACAGGTCTTTTAATATCCAGCTATTGAGAGAGATGTGGAACATTAGATCAGATGATGTCATTGTTGGTGCAATGTTACAGCTATTAACCAACAAAAAAGATGGGGCAAATATGAATCAATAGAACATTTTAGAATATCCAGAGAAAGAGATTTCATAAAAGAAAAGGAAAGCAAGCGAACAGTAAAAAAGGAATATTCTTTAGTTGCAATTCCACCATCAACTGAAACGTGTCTAAAAATCTTTGTTCTGTTCCTTTATTCTATTTGAGTTTTGCTGATTCATTTATATCTTCCCTGCTTGTAAGAGTAGCATATTCTCCATGTGGTGACAGTAAATTCTAGTGCTATTCCAAATATAGGGTACTATTAATACAAATATAATGAAAAGACATAAAATCAGGTAGCAAGTAAAACTAGGAATGATGATTAGAAGACTCTTTTTTCAGATGTTATATCAAGATCTGAATCATCACTGATCCTCTAATTCTGTAATTAAAATCTGTAAATATGGGTTGGAAGGATGTGATATGCAAATCTTTTGTACTGTATTTTATTGTGAAGATTGTAAACACGTTATGTAGAAATAAAATATTTTGTTGCCATTTTTTCATGAGCAAAGCAGGTCAATAAATATTTAAATACTTTTTGGTATTTTAATGCTTAGTGTATTGAATAAAAGTACCAAATACCATGATAGCCTTGATATAGTGGTAGGTGAGTCAGTGGCACTAGAAATTTGCCTCCTAGCTGCACTTCTTTGCACTTCAAACCAGCTATAAACTTTCAGCCTGCTAGTCCAATATAATCTGCCAAATTTAAGAAACTTGTGCAAATACCAAAAATTGTGACCTTCTCTCAGTTTCGCGTTTAATTTCAAATCAAGTACAAGTTTTCAACTGCTGGTTGACTTGGTTAAAGTTTGTGGAATCTGTGATTTGCTGCAGTTCGTAGTTTGCAGAGTCTTCTCCAGAGAAATTAAGTCAAATAGACAACATGCAGCTAAGGGAGCTGAAGTTTTCTGCTTTTAATCATCGCTGGTGGACAGTTAACTGCTGAGATTTAACAATGAAAGTAGCCAGTGTTGAAGACAGTCCAGTGATCATAAAAGCAAAAAAAAAAAAAAAAAAGAACCGGAAAAAAATGTTTTTATGAGGTGGTATGAAGGAAGTACAATTTTCTCTATAAATTTAAGGAGACTTGATCTGAATTATCTCTTTACTCAGAGAACTTATTTAAACACCACATGTCTTTCAAAGGTCAGGCAAGTCTTCTTTCACAAACTTGATAGTCTTCATAAGTTACTTTATATTTTCATGTCTGAATGGATTCTTGTTGACTCAATGTGGCACTTCCAAAAAAACCTCCACAGTCTATTAAAAACAGGCAAGGGACAGAGAAAGTTAGTGCTTTTTTATGTATAAAATCTGACTAAAAAATGGAAGAGGCGTGAAAGGACTTGATGCAGAAGCTGTAGGATATTTCATACTCTTGAATAGGTCCCTGATGGAAATTGCCTACTGATGAAGTGTTGCCAGACAGAAGAAAAGAACTGAGGATTAGCACTACATCTGGAGGATTGGTGAAAGAACAATCTGAAAATACAGGGCAAAGAAAGAGAGATAGGAGGCTTTGCAGGCAACTTGAAATGTATAGATACCTATTAAATGAAATGACATAGAGAACAGATGCTTGAGTAAGTTGGTTGACCCAAAAAACATGACAAGATGCTAAAATGGAGAAAGAGGAGGAGCAGAGCTGAAAGAGATATTTTAATTGCTGAAAAACATGGGCAAGGAACAGATATAAAAAAATGGTTTGCTGGAACAGTTTTGCTCAAAAGAACAGAAGTTAGCTCCATAAGATGTAAAAAATGGAGCTAGGCTGGGAACACAACAGGAATAATAACACAATGCAAGAGACTGTGAATTCGAATATGGAAATATAAAAGCATTGGTTGGAGGGAGTTCTGGAGGTCAGCCACTCCAGCCTCCTCGAAGCAGCACTTTCAACAACTGCTTGGGCAGCCATGATTCTGTCTGAGTCTTAAAAACCTCCAAGGGTGGAGACTGCATAAACCCACTGTCCCAGTGCCCAGGCCCTGTCCAGTCAAGTTCTGAATGGTTTCAAAGATGGAGATTCCACAATTCCCATGGTCCTCTGTTGGACTCATCCCTGTATGTCCATGTCCTTCTTGCACTGGGAAGCACAAAGCTGAACACTGTACCTCAGATCTGTCTTGTAAGTACTAAATAAAAGGGAATAATCACTTTGCTTGACTTGCTTGACTTGCTACATTTGTCCTAAAACAACACAGGATGTGGTTAACCATCATCAGCAGAAGGGGAATCTCATTCTTTGATCATAAGGTCAGTGGAATGTCAAGGCAACAAAAGTCCAACAGATTCCAATGGCTGATTTTGGGAGGAGAGTTTTGTTATAAGGACTAAGTCCCGTCAGTGGGAAGTTTTATGAGAAGAAAAATATCACTAAAAATTGACTCCACTTAACAGCTTCTCAGTAGAAGCAATGGAGGAGTGGAAAGGCCTAGGTAGTAGAATATGGAAAAACTACAATACTGGAGGTACTTAGAACTGAAGCGTTTTAGCAGTTCCACACCAGCTTTTTGTTTACGTGTGGGACAACTATATATAGATATAAATATGACACTACATGCTTGAAATGTGGCATTTTGTATCTTAAATCAAAGAGAAAAGAGCAAAACAAGGACTCTTGGTTAGTTTTGATCTGGAAATCATTAGCACATTGCTTTCTTGGAAAAAAAAAAAAAAAAAACCTTAAAAAGTTGAGAATATAGAACAAAATGCCTATATTATTAAAACATGTAATATGAGACGTTACCAATGTAAAAATACTACAACATTTGTAATGGATATCAAAGTTGATGGAAGAGCAAACTTTGTGCTGACTTAAAGACCCAGTGAAACATCGTGCACATCCTCAACAAACCACCTGAGCATTGGCATTGATGCCTGCGCACAGGCTACCCTTTCATGATGTTTTGTAAAGGTGGATGCAACACTTGGCCCTGTGGAGATTTCAGTTAATCCAGTCATCTGTGGTGCAGCCTGGGGAGAAAGACAAGGCTTAAATGGGACTTCAGGTTAAATTATGCCAGAAACCACTGCGCAGGAGCCTAGGATTAGGGTTATATAATTTGAATTTACAGTCATCCTTGTTTTTTGAGGTCTTTTCTGTGTCTATTCTAGGCACAGCATGGTTGTCACTTTCTAAAATAAATTGTGTGTGTCAGGAAAAAAAAACCTGATGATTATCGATCATGCTTCAGACAGGGTAGGCTACACTGGCTGAACTGCCTAAAGGTGTCTAGATTGGGGCCACTTCTCCTCAAAGGAGTTGGCACGATACTTAAAAAGCATAGAATTAAATCACTACAGAAGAAAGTTATAACAGTTTACATTGTTAATAAAGACATGATCATATTTTTATGATTTTTTCTCTCTTTACAGGTGTGGTCATACAATTGATTTTTAAACAATGCTCTGAAAAAATGGGATTGAGGATCACTTTTTACTAAAATGCAAACAGTGAATCCTCGGGGTTTAAAAATCTCCATATAAATGTCATATGTCAGGTCACACTTTGACAAAAAAATCTGTTTTATTATGCAGTAAAAAATGCAAATATTACTGCAATGGTAGTTCCATAAAAAACTTGGAAGGTATTTTTTTCAGTTTTGCATACAAGGAAAAGATTTATTGCTTTAGATAGGAGTGGCTAGCCAATATTTAGTGCCTTTTTGGCATTAAGAAGAGAAATGGAGAATAATCCAACAGTGGCAATCCATATAACTTAAAAGAATGTGCACAACATTTGACATGAAGCATTGTAAATGAGGCAGCTATTTTTTTGTCTGCATGGGCCTCCTGGAATTTTGCTTCCTCAAAAAATCCCTTGTATGTCTTGCTCGTATAGATATGCCCTTGGCATATCTTTTTTTCTACTCCTTTCAGGTAATATATGCATCTCTAATAAGTCTTCCCAAACCCAAGGGACCTCCTCTACACTTTCCATCGCCAGTTGCAACCTGTTTAGTTAGCTAGTTAGTTACTTAGTTACCACTCCCTGAGGAAAGGCCTTGCTTGCTCCTTCCATTTAGGCTGTTGAAAAGGTAATTTTTATCCCATTTTGATTTTGCTTGTCTGTAAATTAGTAAGGACATTTATTATCAGCACCCAAAGTACTAAAATCCTGGTTTTAAAAGAGCATTATATATTTTTTATACAAAGCTTGCATAGCAAATGCATAACCATAAAACCAGAAATATACAAAGGAGAAATTGTGAGTTAACCTTTCAAATAATTCCTTAAGAAAAGTTATCATTCTTCATCCATTGCAATTTTGAAATCCAGTTCAGCAAATCATGTATGTATTTAATAGGCAGTCAATGAAGTATTAGCCTGTGTTTCAAGGTAATCTTGTGTTTAAGTACTGTGCTTTATGGTAAGATGTCTATCATATCTTTATAAGTATGTAATCTAGATCAAGAAGTTGCTGAGATCAATTTAGAAATTACTGGTTTCTTTCTGGTTAATGTGGCAAATATTAGGCCAGTAATCCTAGTACCACCTTTGCATTTAAAATCTATGGATATATAGGTAGTGACATGTGAACCTCTTTGTACATAGAGGCTTATGACTTTGAACTGAGATGTTGTTAATTTTAGTCATTTATTCCTCGCATTGAACAGACTTTTTTTTTTTTGAAGTCACTGGGAGAGGCAAACATGAAATGATAATCTCTTGAGGCTTTGACTGTTGGAAGACTTATGAGTTTGTTGGTAATGATTCAGTTTATGATGAAAGCTGCAGCAAAACTGACCTCTATGTACTCTGTGTATAATTTCTGTAAAACTCATGCCCACCAGTGCCAGCATGCCTCTGTATTTATCTGCATTTCTCTGTATTTATCTGCATTTCATTTTAGTCCAGCATTTTTAATGTCTGTCTGCACCCTGAAAGTGTGATGCACAAAATTAGTCATGACCACAGTTAAGTCCTAGCTTTGTAACCTTTGAAATAAAACTTTGTGCTCTGAGTATAACTACTTGGAATAAAACCTTCCAGACAGAACATGTTTTAGAGATGCTACGGTTGCAAAGCAATGATTATTTTATAGATGACCAAAGTACCACTGAGGTGCAACTAAGAAGTTCCTAACTAAATAGAAAATTGACACTTTTCCCACCCACCCCAATCCTACTATAATGTCAAGATAGTATTGTTGTAATTAAATCTGATGGCAAACAATTTTGTATTAATATTACTTTATGCTTATGTCAAGGTAATGAATTAAGGGTACCTTTATTAGTTAGTATCAGTTTCTAGGTTTTATTTCTTGCTTTTTATCTAATGCTTCTCTTTTATGGAGAGAAAAACATGTATATAAACAAAATTCACAGTTAGACTTCCATTTATTCAGGAGTAATAAATGACCACTTGCCAGTGAAGTTCACGATATTGAACAGTAAACTTATGATATAATTCATATTTCTAACAAAATAATTCACAGAAAGAATCAACAGGGAAGAAAAGCAAAATTGCATGCCAAGCTGGAAGCTTGAAAGATACTTTGGCAGGGGGAACAGGAAGCAAACACACAAGAGTTAATATGAATGTATCAGCCTGTGGTAGGCCAGGAAAGGCACTGCCCAAGATGTGAGTTGCAGAGACTTAATAACCCAGAGCTGTTGGGAGGCCACTCTCCAACCANATGGAGAGAAAAACATGTATATAAACAAAATTCACAGTTAGACTTCCATTTATTCAGGAGTAATAAATGACCACTTGCCAGTGAAGTTCATGATATTGAACAGTAAACTTATGATATAATTCATATTTCTAACAAAATAATTCACAGAAAGAATCAACAGGGAAGAAAAGCAAAATTGCATGCCAAGCTGGAAGCTTGAAAGATGCTTTGGCAGGGGGGAACAGGAAGCAAACACACAAGATTTAATGTAAATGTATCAGCCTGTGACAAGCCAGGAAAGGCACTGCTCAAGATGCGAGTTGCAGAGACTTAATAACCCAGAATTGTTGGGAGGCCACCCTCCAACCACCCCGGGAAGGTGATGGTGACTGGGGGAGGTTCCTGAAGACCAGAGGAAAGCAAATTTCACTCCTGTCTGCAAGAAGGGAAAGAAAGGAGGAGATAGTGGTCAATAGGCAGGTCAGCCTGGTCAGTCCCTGTACAATCCCTGGGAAATTCATGGGGCAAATAATCCTGGAAACCATTTCCAAGGGCAGGATGGTGATCAGGAGTATCCAGAGGGGATTTTTAAAAGGAAACTGTGCTTAACCAATGTGATAGCCTTCTATAATGAAATGGCTGGCTTGATGGACAAGGGAAGAGTAGTTGATGTTGTTTATCTTCTCCTTAGCAAGGCTTTAGACACAGTTTGCCATGCCATCCTCCTAGGCAAGCTGGGGCAGGACAGGCTAGAAGAGGGGGCGGTGAGGTGCGCTGAACAGCAGTCGAACTGCTGAGCTTGAGCAGTTGTGACAAGGCTCCTTCCCACCTCAGCTGTTCTGCAGGTCAGCGGCTCTGTGGCATCCTGCGGTATCTGAAAGCAGCCCATCTCCATTGCCAAATGAATGCAATGGGCACAGTTCTACTGAACAGTAAAGCCAATGTCTTAACTGGAGAAATAAATCAAAACTTAACAGAAGGAATTAATTAATGCGTAATAGAGTAGATGAAGACCTAAAAAGTGCTTGAAAAAAATAAAGCCTGGGAGGCAGCGTAATCCTGAAAAGGACTCTGAGTCTATGTTGAAAATACTCCATTACCTGTATATGCAATCATAGAGTTTATAATGGGTTTTAGTGAATATAATTTTGCTAAAATACAGGTGTAAAGAGAATAGGTTTAAACATATTCTCCTGTTTAAAGATTCTGATATATTGAACAATTACAAGGACGCCAATGTCATGTTCCTAATTCTGTGAAATGCAAGTCTTTTTTACATATTTGTGATAGTATGCCTGTTTAGAAGTCCAATGTAAGAGAAGAAACTGTAATAAAATTAAAAAAAAAATCCTAGAAGAGTAAATAAACATGACACGTGAATCCCACAACAAAAGTGAATAAATACAAAATGCAGTACATGTGTTTTTAGGATTTAATTCAGTGTTTGTTGAGATAGTAATGATTTTGAGGTAATTGTATATGTTAAGTCAAAACATGTTAAAATACGAGCTGATATCTTTACACTGAGTTAATGTTCAGCCTATTAAGCATCAATATTTACACTCCTCACCCCGCAGGTCTATACAAAAACAACCGGAGAGTCTTATTTTGAAAATAATTTCCTGAAATGGAGTTTAATCAGGTGGAATTGCTATTGCCATGTTTCATGCAATTATAAGGGAAAAATTATCAGAGGCAATGAAGCATATAGATTGATTAAAAATAAAATACAACATAGGAAAGGGCTATAGATGAATACAAATGTATTAATACAAAAGTAAACATATTCAATAAAAAAAAATAGTGATGGGTAACCCCTATACAGTTCATCTTGAAGAACTGTATAGGCATAAATATTATATACAAAAGTGCAAGAACAGTTAAAATCCTGCGTGGAGGAGGTGTATGAAGTAGAAGAAAATTAGCGTTAAAAATCTGTTAGTTTTACTGCTGACTAAGACAGTAATGATTCTAGCACACAGACAGGAAGCATTTCATTCAAATTGAGGGCCAAACCTTGGCTGCATCCTCAGCGCACATAGCAGAGAACTTTGCTTTTTATTTTGCACATGGCCACCCAGCAGTCAACAACTAAAACTGCCTTTCCCAGCACCTTCATGTGATGAAGTCAGGAGAGAGGAGCACGGCAGACTGCCCTATCTTCCTAAAGAACAGAGATGCCATTTTCTTTTCCTAGCTGCAAAGATGCTTGGGCAGTCAAAATCACCATTGTGTTTAGGCATCAATAGTATGTGGAGAAAGAGCATGAGATTTCCTCTATGCCCAAATGAGGTGTATTTACTTGCAGAAATTCTGGGGGTTCTACATGTTATTGAGGAGAGAAAGGTGGTGAAGAATGTATGTAGGCATTATAATGAAACACATAAGAGTCTTCTTCCTGTAACCGAGAAATCTGAAGTGTGGGAGGGAGAGACTTGATGATGGAGCAAAACAGTAAATGTTAATTGAATACAGGCAGTGGGCTAAAATAATGTCCATAAATGCTGAAAACAATCTACCAAGCTGGAAATGTACATACAGAATGTCTGAAACTGGCCAACCCAACTAAAATAAGGTCAACTGGAAGTGTGGCCTGACACAAGCTGCTTCCTTTGATCTCTATTAGGAATGTCCCATTAAAGAGACTGTAGAAAAAGTTAATGCTAGAACAACTAGGCACCCTAAACTATTTCCCCATATTTACATCTGTTTAAATAGAGCTTAGTTGCTCCAGTGTTAAAGAGAAATATATAATTCATGAATTTGTTACCACTCTTGCCAAATAAGTTTTCTTTCTTTTCCTGCTCTTTATTTTTCTTAATAGATGAATAAAATTGTATCAAGAATAAAGCTAAACCTTAAATACACGTTGCTGTAATGGAGGAAGCAATATATGAAAAACAAGAAAATGCAAGGAAGCGCAGAAGAATAGTTCACATTCAGACTTTGTAAAACAACTCCTGAAAAGATTGGAATTGTATCAGAGCTGAATTTAGTCCTTGTAGGCTACATGAAAACAAACATCTTGGTGGATTATTTGTGAGATAGACAAAATATTACTTCTTCTGTTTTGGAAGTTTGTAGCTAATGGAGACTGAGATCAAAATCCACAAATACTTAATTTATAACCACCATGGTAGCATGTACAAATGAATATTCCTTTTTTATACACCCATGCATCTATACATGTAGTATACTGTAGCTCAATAATATTTTATGTTTATCTTCTGAACCAAATAACCAGGTAGAATGTAAATAAATGAGCTTTGTCATTCAGACAGATAATGTATACCATATAAATCTTATATCTTTGTAATAAAATTTTGAAGGAAATCAAAAGATATTTTCTCTTCTTGTTCACTCTTTTCAATTTCTTTCATTGCAGCATTATGCTTAATCCAGACTTTTCTGCATGCCAACTTTGGTACACCTTATACTTCAGTAACTGTTATGAGGTTTTGTCCAAATTTTGATTCTTTTCCCTTCTGTTGTTCCAAACAGCAAGTATGAAACTGAAATGTGAAAGAGGTTTTGGAAAGCATGATTTCATGACTCTTCTTACTTTTTTTTTTTTTTTTTTACATTTTCTGCATGATTGCAATTGTATGTCTCTTATTCATCCACTGCATGTTACATTTGGATTTGGCAGGTAAGGTTATGCTACCTTAATCAGCTAATGTTTTGTCAAATACCAAGCAGAACTAGAACTGTAATCTTTGTGCCTGTTCACTGGACAATGTCCTCCCTCATGTAACAGTACTACTTTAGTGCTCTATCTGTCCGTCTGACATTTTCAGACACCTATTAGACACATTCTGGATGGGTTCTCTGAGCTTTTGGTTAAAATTGGACAGTTTGTACTTTGACAGTTTAATGAATCGAGTAACCTATTTTCCTGGTGAACTGAAAAATCACTTCTCAATAAATCCTATTAGGAGTCAAAATGTATAGTGGAGCCACAGTCATTCAACCATAGCATCTGTATTATCTGAAGAAAGGTAAATTGTGAAGTTTAGGGAATCTTGTCTTGGAAACCACTTCTGTATATCTGGCTACTTTTTTATATATATAAAATTTGAATATAATCAATATTATATTCAAAGCAATATATAATTCCCTGGGCCAGCAGGTCTGGCCCAGGGAATATGGTATTCTCAGGACAGACTGTTCAAATTAAGATTCACAAGTTTCCTATGAAACCTAGAACCAACTAAATTGTTCAGCTTAATGCTCCATTCTCTATTTATAAAAAAAAAAATAATGTTAGAGGGCAGTTGGCATCAGTGCTGATAATGTATTCTGAGTCTGTGGTAAGTAGATAGATGAATATTCTCCTTTAGCTAAGTGGTAGCAAGATTCAGAGCTTTGCCATTGTTTTTCATACGAAAGAAAAATTAGTGACAAGTTAGTAATTTAGCTATGTAATTTATGCATTGCAAAATTATACAGAGGTTGCATTTCTTTAAATAGAAGAAGGAACAAAGAGCAGAAGAGTAATCTGAGGTCAGATACCTCTGTCCTACAGTGAACAATCTTCCAAGTAACATCAAATTTTCCACAGCCCAGAGTCTATTTTTGAGAAAAATATGAGCCTGATGGCATGCCAGATTCAGAAATACCTATGATGACTAGAAATATTTGTTTCTCACCATCTTTCCATTCAGGATTATTTTCTCCTCAACTGAGATGATAGACTAAATCAGATAATCCCTTCCTGAAACATTTTGAGATAGATAGATAAACTAGTAGCATTGCCCTAAATCCCTAGTGATGATAGTTTTTACAGCATCCAGGTGACTTTGCACTGAACGGAATGAGGGGCACTCACAAAGCGATTCACTAAATCAGCCACAGGTACTGTATTTCCTACCTGAAGAGTAGTTAAAACATCTGAGGATAGAGGAAGGGAAATTACCATCTTTGGGTACTGCATTTTTCTTTTTTGTGGTGATTATTTACAACTGGGACACACTGAGCCAAAGCCTGCTTGCTACAAATGCCATCCAAAAAGAGAACTGCAACCCTTTCTGGTCATAGCTAATTACAGTTTGGTAGAATGCTGTCCCTCGATAGTGTCATCCTCTGTGTATACACATCTTTAACCTTCAGTACACCTTGAGTTCTTCTGTTTTTTAACACATCCAGCTCCTGATGCATAGTGCCAGTTAGCTTTCCAAATTTTTGTTTCATAATGATTATTTCTATAAAATATTTTAACTGAATAAGACAATATATTGAATATAATAGTTAATAGTAACAAATAAACCCCATAGTTTTGCAATATACAGCGTTTATTTTGCTACATGCGTTCTTTTGTAGAGTCAAATTACTGACTTTTTTTTTGCTCATCCTATTTTCAATGCCCACCTGTAGCATTCACTAGTGGAACTTAGAAAATACCTGAAAAACAGATGATACTGTTTTTTGGACTTTTTTTACATTATCTTCTTACCTTCAGGAAACAAAAACCAGTGAAATCAAATGATCTGAAACAAAAATCAAAAGTGTCTGGGTTTATAGGTCTATTTTCCCACATTACTTCAGATGTTATCTGTTACGTTCATACCACAAATAATCATGAGGAAAACACTTGGAGGGTCACATAGGTCAATAAACATCTGTCTTATGAAGTGTTGCCCTGCTGCCTGTATTATGTTGATAAAATTACTTTAGTCAGGAGAAAGAAATAAAACGTTCAAAATTTAAGTGGTAAATTTTCGCATCTTGACATATGGAAGATTTGCATGTGTAATTTACATTGGCATACATCTCAGTGTGTCAAAATGAAAGGCTATCCAAAATTTTGAAAGAAAAAGAAACATAGTGGGGATTTTTAGGGAGTGCAACTCCATGTAGGTATGGACATAGGCTTGCAGGTCCCCATAGCTTGAGCTGAGAGCACTCAAGTGCATTTCATATTTCTTTAAGCAAAATATATAAAGGCACTGTTTTTTTGCTGATGCAGGAACAATTTTGAGCTTCTCTAAATGCAGATCAGTAGTAGAACCCTGCAGCTATATGTGTTCTCATATTCATATTCTTCCCTGAATTCTTTTTATTTATCTCTCAAGCTTTTGCAAATATTTGAAATTCCTGGAGGAACCAGTCTTCACCTGCACCCACTAGCAGACCTGCTGACAGAATATTTAATGAGAAAGTACTATGACATCTATGTTATCGGGAACAACATGCTTAGCTTTCTTTAATTTACATGGCTGATAACTTCCCTTGTGATGAAGCTAGTTTTCTAATTTTTATAGTTGTTCATTTCATGTTTTTTTCTTGTTGTTCTTTAGTAATGAGGCTAAATATTTTCCTGTATACAGACTGGACTGCTTGCTGTTTTTCTGGAAACTTTCTGTATTAAAAAGAAAGAAAGAAATTGCTCTGGGCTATTTTTTTCCTTTTTTTTAAGGAAAACTCTTATTGACTTCAAGTAAGGGCTGCAAGGGTTAGCTGTCCAAGAAAAATGAATATATGATCATAGGAAGAGATTTCTGACACTTTCCTTGGCTGGAGGCATTCATCACGTATTTGAATGGATTGCTGCCTAGAATGGAGCCAGGAAAATACATATTAGTTTTTATGAACTCCAGTTATTGTCCAGCCAAAGTACAATAATGTTGTCCTATTTATTTAGGTGGCAATCTTTTGTCCGTGGAATGGAAAAAGAAAATTAGTAGTTGTGATACAAACTGAAAGGTAGTCCTGTGTATGTGTTCACTGAGATAACCCTCAACCCCTGTCGCAATCACAAAATTAATCATAAGGCACCTAATGCAGACATCTAATTATGGTATTTTGCTCCAAGAGTTTTGTCTTTGTACATCACTCATGCGGGATCATTTTTCAAATAACCATAATAGTGAACCTGAAATGAGTATTTCCAGAGACTTATACCACAGTTTGGAATTCGCAGCTTAAGTAATGAAATAACCCCAGTGAGACATTACAGTCTGATCATCCCAAGTATTCTGCCAAACAGAAAACAAATCCTTGGACTTTCAGTATAGATGTTGAGCAACAAGGCAGTATTTAACACGAAAGGACATACTGTACTCCGAAAGCCATCTTACGGTGTTTGTTAGTCAGTTTACCTTCCACTGTAACGGCTTCCTGTCTGATCTGACCACTTTGCATCCCACATTCCAAATAAGTCACTTCATCCATACTTATCTGGCCACTTTCTCAGTTTTCACACAGTCAGACGTGCTCATAAAACTGTCCTGAACACCTCTTTCACATCCTTCAGCTATTCCAAACAGGTGTGGCGATATATCACCATGTCATCGCTGTTGGCTGTGGTGGTTTTGCTTGGTACTTTCGAGATTTTTTTTCTTTTTGACTATTCTTTGGAATGCTGCAGGTGTGTAAAACATGTCAAAAGCCAGTGACCTTATCTATGAAAAAGGCCTGAACACCTTTCTTCTCTTTTTTTCTACTTTGTGATCTATCAGAACCACAGAGACACCTGAGTTTCTATCTCCTTTTTCCATATGAAAAAGTGACCTGGAAATTCAGCAAGCTTAGTGTTTCTAAACTGATCACCTGCTTTTTAGGATGGTGGCAGAGCTTAACTGTATTGGTTGAATCCTCTGCGTTAATATCTCCAAATGTCTCCATCTCAGTGCCATTATCTGAAGAAATTCTGCCTGCCACAAATGATGGATATTGTTGATTGCTTTTTGTCTCACATGGTACATTTTGTGAACTTAAGTAGTTATCTTCAGTATCACCAACTCTTAGATTAATGTATATAGCTATATTCATTAAAAAAAAAAAAGCTACTGCGTCTGTGTTAATTTAGTAATCTGTATTTTCCGAGACTACTTTCTGTATGTTCTGAGGCCTCTCCTCACGGTCACTGCCACCATTTTTGCTTGCCACTGCAAATTTAGCAAACCATGTGAGTCCTAACGTGATTCCCCACAGTATGCCAACTGTCCACAACGTACATATCAGCAATCCAGGGTGGCTGGCTGCGGTATCAGCCAGCATCTCTGGAACCAACTGGAACTACGTTAACTCTGTGTTCTGACCTCTGTGGTGCTAGAGAGCTGCTCCTGCCTTAATGCAGAATGAATGGCACAGACTGAATTACTGTAAGGCATCGAAGACACGGCACCATCCCAACTAGTGTTATTACTATTTCACATTATCTACCTCAGACTAATTTTTTTACAATTGCTATGAAAATCAGAAGACCTTGGATATATTTCTAAACTTAGATCTTGCACAATCTTTTAATTTTGTGCAATGAAAATTAAAAGTAAAACATAAACACTATATAACTAATCCAAGCTAGAAATTGAAATCTGCCTTTAGGCACATCGATAAATGGGCTGTTTTTTAGATAATTAAGCACCTGCAAGTTCTATCAAATTCAGTAGGATAGATGTAACAAGGAACCATTAGTTAGTATGGAATAAAGCAGGCAGTCACTTCAAATGGAAAATAATAAAGAAAAGCAAATTTCTACCAATATTTTATCCACATGAGTTGCATGCAGTACAAAGGTGAAGATAATGTACTCTTAGCAGGGATTTTGCTAATTAAGGAGCCCACTGTTCATCTGCCCCTTGCTGGCAGTGCAGCAACAGTATCAGCTACCCCCGAATGCATCCCTGGCTGCTACTGGGTCTCTGCTCAGGAGTTCTAGCAGTTGGGGGCCAGCACGGCACCGTGCAAAGGCACAAATATCAGTATCATCAGGCAAACCGTCACGGAAGTTTTCAGAGGCTGGGGCATAAAACATTTCACCTGAAGCCAGTAAAAAACACAGCAAAGTGGGATATCCAAGATAAACGTGAAGATAAATATGGGACAGTTGTCTTTACAATAAGAGCTTGGAATCATATCATAGAATGAAATGTATAGAGATTTTCCTCTTCTTTTTAAGATTCTGCTCCTGAGTACTATGCACTTGGGCAAGTGTCTGCAGAAGATGCTCAGAATAGTCTCACTTTTATGATATATTAAGCAGGCCACTTTCAATTTGGGGACTATAGGACTTTTTCAGATCAGTTTTATAGCTTGCATAGTATTCCTGTTTCAATGGTGGCAAGTCCAAAGCATCAGCAAACAGAATCCAAAGTATATATATTCTTTTTTTTTTCCCCACGGATAATTTTTTTTCAGAAGAATGCCATTACAGATCAGCATTTTCAGTTGACTTAAAAGAAACTATGTATCATTTTAGTTATTCATTTTACCCTCTACCTTTGCACCCCTTATATAACAACCCTCTAACAATTTTTTTGGAGCAAACATGTTTTTTCAGTCAGCAAAATGAGAAACTCAACTTCTATTTTGCATAAAACTTTAACTATATATATATATATATATATACAGATTCACAATTTAATCTCCTATCTTGGGGCAATATATTACCTGATATTAACACATTTTCCTACTCTTCTCTCACTTTTTCACTTTTCTGTAGCTGCTGGAGAGGCTTTTGTATGAGATGTTTTTGTAGTGAAGCAAAAACAGAGAGCAAAAGCATGTTTAATGGCCTCTAGCTGGCTGTAGATGCCTACAGTTCTGAATAGCACTCAACATCAGAAAACTGAACGTACTATTAATTAAAGGTTTCTTTTCAAATGATGCCAAAATAGAATATTTTCTAGAAAGACTGCACTTTTTCTCCGACATGCAGTAAGATGAAAGACATTTGCTCTGTGATTTAATTTGCATTCTCTGAAGCGACTCTGAGAAATGTCCTTTGGTAATAAAGAAAGTACTTGTTGCTGAAATTCTAAAACAAAGTATTACTTGTCACTTTCTATACAGTGTATCTTCAAAAGGGAATGTCTCTGAAAAATAGTGGCAGTGTACAATAAGATATGAGATCACATATTCATTGCTTAGAATATTCTAAAAGTATTTTTTTTCCAACCACATTAAATTATCTCCAATGAAGATTTTATTTATTTTAACCTTATTACACGCACATATATATGTATATATATTTAATGTGTTAAGATTTCAGTTCGCCATGTGAAAAAAGTATAGATAGGATATGAAGCTAAAATGACTAAAATATTTTTTTCAGAGTAAAAGACTCCCTTTTTTGTGTTTTATAGTGTAAAACTGAGCAGTAATTGATTTTGTATCCTTACATTACAGTCAGAATTTTCTTGCTTTTTGATTCCTTTATATATATATTTCAGTGAAAAAGATGAAGAAGTTGTTTAAATAAAGTGTAAATGACTTGTAAAATTTACAGACATTACTTTTTGTTACAGCAAACAAATTATAAACTTAATGTTACCGAAGTGACAGCTAAGTTGTGTGGAAGGTATGCTTTGAACCTTTGGCACCAGTCTCCCTGTTTTCCAGATTTGGAAACAAGCTTATGAGTGCTTTTTCCCTCTTCCAGACCACATACCTGGCTTCCCTGCCCACCAAAATAAATAAATAATTAAACAAAATAAAGACTGAAATGCAAACAGAAAATGTGATAGCAAGCTACACAAAACAGGGGATGTGACTACAATATGCTTGGGCCTGCCAGCTGTGAAGACCTTACAATACCTTACAATATACCTAGAGCACTTATGACGCTAGAAACAGTTTACTACAAGAAGAAAAAAAGTTTTGAGCTCTGCTTGGAAAACCCCTTCCAAAATTTTTAACAGTACAGTTGAGTAAAAGGGTAAATACTTCTATGTAAAAACAAAAGAGATAGTGGCTAGCATTCTGGCAAAACTCTCCAGTCATAATCTCTGTTTGCCTGGTCTTGCCTACCTAAATGAGGAGAATATGCAATGAGCCAGTGGGGTCTGCTTCTCCTTTTATACTGTGTTGCAAATAAGTGCTGAAGCATGTATGGATACCTGTTGTCCCTCTGTCATCATGACGTCAAAATAATTCACTGTGTGTTGCTACTTCCAGGGAATTCCAGGGAAAGGGGAATCCTTTTCTGACCAGCGTATTATTTTAAATTTCTAAGTCTTTTTTTCTCTGTAGGACTTATATAACCCATAGGAGAATTTTGCCCTATAACTTTAAAATCGTTTAAAAAAATTCCTGAGAGCAACCAAATTAAGGAAACTTGACTTCCTAAGAGCTATGTCTTAAAATTGTCTCTTCTGGGAACTAAGAGACTGTAACCTTTTTCTATAGTAGGGGTATTCATAATGGATTTCTTCCAATATGATGTTTTGGTGATTAAAAAGGATCTAGCTCATATCTAGCCTTTCTTATACAAGAACGAGTGCAACAGAAGGGCTGCCAATCTGGCCGGGGGCTGGAACATGTGACATGCAAGCAGAGGCTATGAGGGGAATGAACTTGTTCAGCCTTAGGAAGGGAAGGTAGAGTGGGCATCAGATTGCTGTGGTTAACTGACGGGAGAGAATGGCAAAGGGAGAGTCTGATTTTTTCTCTGAGGAGCATGGTGATCGGAAAAGAGGTAGCAGACGTAAATTGCAACAAGGAAAATTCTGATACGTAATGGGAAAAACATTTTCACAATGTTGGTGGTCTAACACTGGCACAGGTTGTCCAGAGAAGTTATGTAGTCTGCATCCTTGGAAATATTCCCTCTTCACTGGATAAGTCCCTGGGCAAGCCCGCTGGCCCACGCTGAGAGGAAGTATGACCAGATGATCTCCAGAGGTCTCTTCCAACCTAAATTACCCTAGGACTCTAAGTAAAAAAGAGAGTCTCTCATACATTACCATCTATTTTTATGGTGATTCTATTGGTCATATTTATACACCATTGAATTTGTTGAAGTTAGCAAAGTGAATTAAAAATCAGTAGCAGACAGTGTCATATAATTTTCATTTTCTTGCAAAGCCACGCTAAGCATGAAAAAGAAATACAAGCAGTTTTGTCTGAATAACTGCTTTTGAAAGTGTTAAGGCATATAATGTTGTATCTTACAGACAGATTGTTTAAAAACACATATCACCCAATGTGAAGCTTTGAATAAAATTTGGTTTCTATACAGAATTTTATAACCAGCTAGATTAATCAATCCAGTATCTATATTAATCTAATAATCTATAATTACTAAATTGACACAAATAAATGCTTGGTCAAATTCTGTCCCATGTAACACAAATGTAAATTGTGAAGTAATGTTCAAATAAACAAGAAAAGCATTTGCCCCCTTGACCTCAAAAAAAGTTATTCTAATATTATCATACAGATGATAACAATATTCAATTTTTCTATTTCTACATTTCTAGAGATTACCCTTGTGTTTTCTTGAATACCTCTTCTTTACCATTTTCTTAGTCCTTGCAAAATGTAACTCTGGAAATTCTGCTTTCCATGCTGTCCTAAAGTTCCTATATTTGTGCTTCTCTTGATTCCCTAGGATTCTCTAGGATTGTTCCCATCTGTTCAGGTGAATCAAACAAAAATATTAATTTTTCACATCTTTATACATACTTCAGAGAAAAGCAAATATTTTTTAATTAGGTTCTTCATTTGCTGTAAAATGTTTTACATCATTTAATTTGTGATCTCCTGATATTTTTCCCTTTTTTTTTTTTTTTTACCTGTTAAGATTCTACATGAGTTTAAAATAAAATCTACAACTATGGCTAAATTCTTTCACCAAGAGAGGTGAAGATTCATGATACAATCTACCTGACAATCAAATCATTCTCATAGAGTCTGAAGATTTGCTAACAATGCCAACCAGGTACTAGACAGAGCTCTAGAAACTGTTCTTATTTATCCTCTCATGTCAAAGGGCTATCAACTAATCAGGAAATGTTCTTCCTAGCTTGGGCCTAGATATAACTGTGGCATGGCACAGTTACTAAATATTCTAGGAAGAACATAATAAACGAACTGTGCTTTAGGAGAATCTTTCTTCTCTAGAGGCAACATGGCTTAGAATATGATCTGCCATAGGAAAGATACCTATTTTTCATTCTTGAAAATTGAACTAGGAACAGTAAAATATATATTAAGGTTTTCCACTGCTCTCAAAAGATAACATATTTTCAGCTATATGCCTGGATCCATTGTGAACTTTGTCTCTGTTTACAAGCTTCATAAGCAGAAGATGAGACTATGAAACGTACTTTCATTTACGAAGTGAGACACTTGGCAAATCTATAATACAAAATTTAATACCAGCCTTACCTATGAAGAAAAATACTATGTAGGTTTTTCAAATTACATAGCAATAGTAGTGTGGCTTCCTAGTCATCCATTAATGATACAACATTTTAAATAGGGCACCATTTAAAAAAAATCATAGAATGGGGAGAGCAATGTACTATCAAATAGATATGGATATTGGAAACAAGAGAACAACTATGAAATACAGCAGTACTGTGCATTCAAAAACTGTCAATATTTGACCTAAGAAGCCAAAATAGTGGTATAATCTACAGTCAAGACAAAATAAATGTGTCTTTGGGTTTGAGGCACGGACCTAACTGAGTTGTACTTATTGCAACTTCTTATGAATAGAGGCAGATTTACTTTCTTTTGTACAATTATAGCCTTGGAGAAAGCTAACAACTGATCCAGTTAGGTGCTTGTTATGTGCTTTAACTTAAGCTGTTAATAGCACCCAGTAAGATCCTTCGTTCTGTGCTGGCAATTGCAAGGTTTCAGAGAAACTGTCAGCTGGCTAGATAAGCACTTTTAATGTTGCTTTTGCTCTGCTTACAGTACAGAGGTCCTGAATTGATGACCAGGTTCCAAATTCTTCCCATATATAGTATACTGCAAATAGAAATACATTGCAACACCAGTGTTGTCCAGCCTTTCTCAGGGTAACTCTGATTGCCATAAGAAGCAGACTAGTTTTTGCTGATTTTTACAGTGTTTCTATGTCTGGGCTAGATGATAGCCTTCCTTATTTTGCCAGTCTTCATGATTTTCTTGTTCAAATGCCAGTTTTATGTACATAATACATTTATGTACATCTTCTTCTACTAAGACATGCAATAGTTTTCCAGTGCTTATGGTGGTAGGTAGGTTTTACACCTAATTCTGCCTCTAAGTTTAGTTTGAGGAAACCAAGTCCCCTCTGTACAGTAGGATGTATGAAGCTCTGAAGAATATTTAAGTTCCAAGAGGACCGTCTAATTGCCACAAAGGAAGGATGGGAAAGAAAAGTACTCAGTGACATGATGGGGAAAATGGTGATCTTTTAATGAGAAGGGTTCAATAGCAAGAGACTACAACTGAAGTACATACCTTGCTACACCAAGATTGCCAGGAAATTTGCTTCTTGGCCAGTGTGCAAGACACCACAACAACATCCTGCAGCTCCACACGTAGCTGATGAGATTGTCATTGAGTGGCTGTGCTTGATACATGAGGTCCCACAATGAAATTGTGGGACGAGTGAGTCTCACTCCCAAAGTATAATTCTCAGTGTTTCTAAAGGACAGAATTGTGTGTGTGTATTGTGTACAAATTCCCTCTAAATAACTGTAGAGGTTCCACCCATAAAGATGAGGTATACAACTCTGTGCTCAGAGGAAGTTTTACAGCTCTCTGGAAATCCCTATTAACTGGAAATCTGCAGCTGTGCTGCATGGTTACAAGCAAGTATAGGAAACTCCACTCTGTACTGGAGGGAGTAGACCTAAGTCTCATCCTCTGTATAGAGTGAATTTCCCTTTTTTGCAACAGGTTTAAACTCTATGGATGAAATAATAAAAGCTAAATATATTATATTATATAGCTATATATATTATATTATATATATAGCTATATATATTGCTATATGATCACAAAACCAACAGGGTCCTCTTCATCCCTTCCCTTCCCTTCCCTTCCTTTCCTTTTCCTTTCCTTTCCTTTCTTTTCCTTTCTTTTCCTTTCTTTTCCTTTCTTTTCCTTTCTTTTCCTTTCTTTTCCTTTCTTTTCCTTTCTTTTCCTTTCTTTTCCTTTCTTTTCCTTTCTTTTCCTTTCTTTTCCTTTCTTTTCCTTTCTTTTCCTTTCTTTTCCTTTCTTTTCCTTTCTTTTCCTTTCTTTTCCTTTCTTTTCCTTTCTTTTCCTTTCTTTTCCTTTCTTTTCCTTTCTTTTCCTTTCTTTTCCTTTCTTTTCCTTTCTTTTCCTTTCTTTTCCTTTCTTTTCCTTTCTTTTCCTTTCTTTTCCTTTCTTTTCCTTTCTTTTCCTTTCTTTTCCTTTCTTTTCCTTTCTTTTCCTTTCTTTTCCTTTTTTTTTCTTTTTCTTTCCTTTCCTTTCGTTTCCTTTCCTTTCCTGTCCTTTCCTTTCCTTTCCGTTCCTTTCTGTTCCTTTCCTTTTTCTTTCTCTCTCTTTTACTTTCAGATTTGTTCTAGATATTGTGATGTACCAAAATACATGACTGAAGATAAAGGAAATTTGTTCCCCAACAGCTTTAAGATAAATTCTCCATCAAATAAATGTGTTATACAAAACATGTAATCTACAAAAGAAGCTGCATGCTATTATGGCAATTTTTCTCCATTTACTGCTCTCTGTGCTTGGAAATCCTTGCTCTACTTCTCGTCCTTAGGGAAAGAAAGAAAGAAAGAAAGAAAGAAAGAAAGAAAGAAAGAAAGAAAGAAAGAAAGAAAGAAAGAAAGAAAGAAAGAAGGAAAAAGAAAGAAAAAAAACCCAAAAAGGACAGACACACAGCAAAAAAAAAAAAAAAAAAACCCTATTAGTTAAAAAGTTGAAAATGGAAGCACAAAGTAGGTCAACTTTAACCAACTGACTCAACTTCTAAGGTCAGGAAAGGCTTCAGTGATACTTTTTGTTCCTTTGCTAGGGAAATTATTACACAGTAATGTCTTGGGGCTGTGCGTTTTCTAGTTCTGCCAAGACAAGTCATTTCTGTGTGTGCTATGAGCAGCATTCCTTCTCTGTCATATGACTATGAGATGGACATAATGCATTGCAGTTAACAGCACTGACTCACCCTGTGGTTTATGCCAACACTTAATGTCATTCATGCTTAATAAAACTGCAGGGTTCTGTTTTTCCACCCACTTTTTGCTGTTTATTTTAAAGCCTACCATACCGCAGGAAAAGTTACTGCAGCTTGCTAGAACATACTTATTTTATATTCTCACTTTCAAACTTTCTCATACATTAACAACATACCTGAGACAAGCAAAGTTTTCTGAAATGCATCATTTAGATGGTCGGATATATCTGAATGAGTGTGGCAAGTTTTTCAGAGAAATAAGAATCACCCTATTCTGCTTATCTGATCCTTTTTGTTTAATTTAAGGTCATTTGGAAATTAGATTCTTGCAAACTAAAATCTCCCACAGAAATCAGCTCGGATTTGGAAACTGACCTACATCTGATCTTCTCAGCTTAGACCCACTTTTGTGTTTTGTATACAATCTCCCATGGTCTCTTTGAATGAATGATGTGAAGAGAATCTGTTAAATATTGCAGGTACAAACCTTATTAAAAATACATCGTACCAAATAGGTTTGTCTGCAGTGTTGTAAACTCAAGCACAGCAGCAGAAGCATGGTAGCTAATGAGAAACTTAAAACCAATGCATCTCAGTCCAAGCTCTAAGCTGCAGGATATGCCAAAAGAAAATAAATGTCACCTCTCGTGCTGTACACACATCCTGCAGGATACAGCAATATCCTGCCATCCTGAGCAATGAGCAGTTGTAACTCCTGCTCCAAAGTAATGATTTTGGGTGAGCTCTGATACATTTTCTTCATACTGTACCACATGCAGCAGAACTGTGAGCACATGCATCCCTGTGATGAAATGGTGAAAACTGCAACAAAGTCTACAATTCCCATGAAACATGTTATCAGTACAATAGAGCATCCAGTGAAATCACAGGTGCTTTTGTGCATCTAGTTTTTCTTGTGGAAAGGGTGAATGGAGACTTAAAGATATATTTTTCTCTTGCCTCAGGTTCTGAGGTCTCTTCTCCCAGTCATATGTTGGAAATACTTGAAATTTGGTGTTCTGTGCTCTCTCACAAATGGAACAAAAATATTATTCAGAAATATCTGTATCAGATCCAGGAATGAATCTTCTCTCATTGATTTAGCAATACCAAGGCAGTAGAAAATTCTCAGAGTTATATATAGAGAGAATTGTCCCAGTTTTTATTGTAGCAGTGGAACAATTGAAATAGGCAATTCCAGTAAAATGTTATTCTGCTAAAAACACTTTAATATTATTTTAACACTATCTAAGCCACCCTGTGTTGCGTTCTTTCATCTTCTTCCTACCAAAAAAGTCAGACCTTTCAGTAATGCCACTGTTCTGGTAAAAATAGTAAACCTCTCTGTAAAATGTTTTGTGACTGTTTGATTAGCAGCTACAGTATTAGAAAAAGAAGAGAAAGTATGTAATATAAGATATAATCACTGAAATACAGAGAAAAGTTATATCCACTCTCTATGGATGGAAGGACGTTTCAGTTAAAACAAATCCATCTTCTTTTTGTTTGATGTAGGGAGAAAGAATGCTGTTCTGATTTGTTCTGATTAGAAGAGAGTGCTAGAGATCAAGATATTCTTCATGGTTCTGGCAGAGACTTCTGTATCGTCCTGGATAAGTTACTAACTCTGTGCTTCAGTTTTATTATCTGAAAACTACTTTTTTTTCAGGAGGACACAGTAAAACTAAATCAACTGGTTTTTGAAAAAGCGTGTTTACATTCCCAGTAAGAATATTGTAAAACTATGTCATGTTGTCTGTTTAGAAGAAAAACTTCAAACAAAAATCTCAGAAGGGAGGAAATGTTTTTAAATGGTGCTTTTAAATCTGTGTAGGATACTTCTCCTTGTTCCTGGCTTAATTTTAACAGCAAAATGTGATAATAAAAAACAAAACAAAACAAAGAGTTGCAATCAAAAAGAATGACACAGACAGCTCTCTTCTTCCTCCACCCTTATAATCAGTCTTGCTGACAGGTACCTTGGGGCCTGGGGACAGAAATTATCCAGAACTTCCAATATTGTGTCAGGACAGGACTTGGCACTGCCTCATATTAACAGTACCCAATTCCAATACCCTTTGCAAGTACAGCGAACAGCAGCTTGTCCATGTTGGCATTAGCTCCTGTTGGTATTAGCTCCTTGTTAATGAAGATAGAGGCCGAGCGGTGCTCACCGAGAGCAGCAGTCCCAGCGCTGTTTCCCCAGAAGCTCCCTTTGGCGGTCGAGGAAGGGGTCAGAAGCCTCAGGCGGCGAGCGCTGTTGTAGCAGTGAGGCACGAGCTGTCTTGGAGAGATCGGAGGCCAGCCACTTGGATTTGTAAGCCATTTGGCTTCGCCTGAGTGAATGGTTTTTGGCCTAAATTATTTGGTTCTTTGCCTTAGACTTCACATCCTGGACATTGCCATGAGTATTTAAATGATCGCTACTCTCTTTTCAGGTCTTTCAGGACTTCCTGTTTATTCAGACTTCAACTCCATTGGTTCTCTCTGTGAGTCATTAGTGTTTTATTCATTACCCTTAGGAACAAATGGGAAGTGGTACAAAACATACAGAAGAAAGAAATCTGTTCACAAAGAAGTCATGTTACTTGATTTCAAGTGACTAACTTATGGCCATGTATGTTGATGCTTTACATGCACTTACCAAAAAGATAAAATCTTTTCCTACCTCAATTTCATAGATGCCAGACTGGGACTCCTCAAGTAAGTACTCACTGAGATGAGCACAAGTGTTGAATCTGACTAAAATACAAATAACTTTTCATAGAACCGTCTTGTCTCATAGAAACAAATATGCTCAAAACTATAAGCTTAAACCAGAAAATACAGTTCACAAAAATTCCTGCCAATCCCTCACCTATAATGTTAATTTAACTTATGTTATCACAGACTTAAAATGCAATTTACTGCTGCGATTTTATTTATGTTTCCCATTTGCCAACATAGGATTAGTAAAATGTGGAGTTGCAATGTGAGCAACATCAATGTATTCACAGATCATTTGAGCCATCTGATGCTATAGAATATCTCCTACATATTTATATGCCATCTAAAATACATCTGAAATTTATGTTGTTTAAAATGTGTATGCTGTTTAAAATATCACTACTTATATTGCTCAGGATTTAGTCTATCTGCATATCTGAAATTATATAGGGGTATATACACTGTTGTGTCACTGCAAAGTTGGCAGGAGCATTCTGTAATTCTGGAGGCTGCTCAGAAAAGAATAATTACGATTAGCTTAACATTCTGCATAACAGGGGGCAAAGTACCTCACCCAGTAATTTATGCACCAAGCACCTAATCTCTGCTTGAGCCAGCATGGATTTCCCTGAAAGTCCATGTCTTGACTTTAGTTCTTATATAAGTCATCTCAGCAATTAATTAACCTCAGCAGTCAGACTGTGCTCTATATTTCTATTGAACATTTGTCTAATGCCACTATTAAAGGACCAGAGCTGTGGGTAGCAGAAGCAAACTACAGGGAAGGACCCTAGAGGTGCCCCTCATCAGACACATGTGGCTACTTTAGTTAGAACACAAAAGTTATCCCCCCAAAATCTCCTGCCCCATGAGGGCAGAAGATTGTGAGCCATGCTAATGTATGGGGTCCATACATTGTCACAAGACATACCCCAGCCTATAATCAAAAATAGTATAGTGGTTTAGACATACTCTCAGCTACACAAGTGCATTTTGGAGGGAACATACATTGTCGTACTGGCTCCGCTCAGGTAACGCTCAGGGAAGTGCAAGAATCCTTTTTTTTTTTTTTCCTCATTGGCCAAATATGAGCAGAAGTGTGGAAACGTTTCCTTTTCATGAATTTTCATGTAGCTGAATATCTTGCACATCCCAGATATTATGTATGTGCTCTGTTTATGTATAAATATAAATCAGCCAATTTGATTTACAGGAAGGGGGATGTTTTGCAGTTGTGAAAACTGGGTATAATTCAAGGTTTATCTGAGGGCAAGGCTTAGGAAAGCATGCCTCTTTCCCCTGGGTAAGGAGGGGTACCGTAATAGTCTACAATTACAAGAGATAAAGCGTCTTATCTTATTTACCTAGAGCCTAATTCTGTATATTTGTACTTTCACAGTCTGGAACACAAAGCACACTTATATTGCAGGCAAATTCCACAGCTTGACTATATTATCTGTATCTTATATTTTCCAGAATTCTAACATAGCTTGCAGAGAAAAACTGGTCTCATAATATGGGCCTTTCTATATCACTAGTGACTTATGTGAAATTGTTAAAAGTAAATTGCCCTTCAAATAATTTTGCCAATGGGAAAGAATATACCTGGACTTTCTGCATAAGTTGAGTCTGTAATTAAAGAACAGTAAGTGCAATATAATCAGATATTAAGCCACACTATGCAATAGATAAGTGTTCTGACACTAATGTAGAGGTAACCCTAGCCTTGTTTTTATTCACTGACAGATGTCACGTAAGCGTGGAAATCAGATGTGCTTATCAGAAAACTGCTGGACACATTTTAGTATCAATTATATGATATTTCATAGACTTTTCTTTTGTTTCTTATAAAAGTTTCTCCTCAACTTATGCCACATTGAACCCCTCTAAAAAATATTAAATGATGATTCATTTTCAAGTCAATTGAAACATTCCTAGTTCGCAAGAATTTTTTCCTTTTGAGGAATAAAATTAATAGTCAAGACAAAAGAAAATCTCTGGAGTTTTGTTTTGCTTGTTTTTTTCTCCTTTTTTTTTAGTCTGTAAAAGCCAATTAAATAGTAAAGAACTGTGGGAACTTGGGAATGGTGTATGAAAATAATTTAGTACTTGCATTACATATTTAGAGTTGCAAACAACCACTGATGAGTCAACTAATCCGTGTGCTGGTATTGTGGTAAATTTGGTTTAATCCTTCTGAAGCCAATTCTGATAAGAAGACGTCTGCTTCTCCTCACCAGTGTGATGTTCTGTCTTGAATATATCCATGCATGGTAGACATTTACAGTTTCATATCACTGCATCACATATCAGGCCTGGGAATTCAGGGGAACGTCCTTGTTTGTCCAAAGGGCAAAATGCAGTAAAGATCAACAACATGAATCAAAATTAACTATTCATTTTAGCATTTTGATTTCACTGGGCTGAATTTGAGCCAAAGAGTGTACAGATTGAACTTTCTTAATGCCCTTCTATATATGGATATATCAAAACCACATAATATTTTTAAAGCATGTTGGTTTGAAAGCTGTAGAGACAAAAGCAGAGGACTCTGCATGATCTTGAGACAAAGACATGCAGATGCAAAGGGGAAAAAATGAGCCTAAAAAAGGGAAAGAACAGCAAGCCTGGGAAAGATGGTACCTCAGGGAGGACATAACCAGCTGACATCTCCTGAATAACCCCATGTCTTGGAGATAAGGAGCCTGGTTTAGAATATGCAACAAAATAATTTGTCACAAAATTTACTGAAGAGGCTAGAGCCAAGAATCCACATTTACCCCAAATAATTAAAATGGATCAATCCATCAAAAATATACAGGGAGAAGAGGCCTTGTAGAATGGGAGGTTAACCATCACAGCACAACATGAAACATTCAGGACATTGAGTTGTTGTCATTTTACCTCAGCTGATATAGAAAAAAGGTTCTTCCCATTACCCTGATTTCATTTTCATCTTACTCAGAGAATGACGGAAGTATTTATGTTTGGTTGAATGCCTGCCTTTGAATGATACAGTTTGCCATATAGTGTACTTAAAAAGATAAGTTTTCTTCTGTTTGAAAAGGAAAATGTGATCAATTGGTCATCCTCCACTCTACGCTGTACTGTTCCTGACAGTCCGTAGCATTGAGTCCCTATTGATATTTTTCTAATGACAAAGGTTTTGCATAGGAAATGACTACTTACATTAAAAAATAGATTGTACGGGGCTACCATCAGCTGAATTCTACAGTTCTGCAGAAGAATCTGTCACTTCTGTAAGATTCTTACTGTTGCAGCATCCAAATTTCCATTTCAAACTGACTGAAAGGTCTTTCAGAAAGGAGTTTTAAAATGAAAATATCTCATCCTGACCAAAAGCAGCATGAAATGGCTTTTTTTAGGCTGAAAGCTCAAGCTGAAGGGAGAACATTTGCTTTGTTAAAAAAAAAAAAAAAAAAGGAAAGTAGCTAGATCATAGTCTTTCTTCCACTGAATTTACAGACTACATCATACAAAACATGGAGAGAGAAATTTCACTTTTCTAAATAGTTGTCATTTCAGGGATTTTTTATTTCTATTTCCATAGAGACCTGCAGGTTTGCAGATATATTTTTATGACAAACACGCCTCATGGTACTTTCTTTGCTGGTACAGGTAGAAGAACGAATATTTTTCTTTCCTTCATTCATCTTTTGTTTTATCATATGTGCTAATAGAAATAATAAAGTGGCTGCAATATCACATGCAGGACCGAAAACAATCACAAATCTTACTGGAGAGGCACCTTACAAGTTACCTTGCCTAAATAAATTTACTGACAATCAAAGCAATGCTTATTGGAAAAAAACATAGATTGTACACTCAACCTCTGGCCACATATTGATGCTATTCTCGCAATTATTATCACATAGTTTCTGCTTTCTTTTCCTTCATTTTCATACCCAGGACAATCCATATTGAATAGACATTGCCAAAAATACATGGCATCTCTATTACTCCCTATGCTTTGTGCTAAGATAGCCAGATTGACTGCCTTGCTCTGTTAAGTCATATCTGAAATGTGCAAGAAGTTTTATATTTTTAGGATGCCTATATGGAACTCTTATCTGATCATTTTAAATTTTTCAAATTATTCCTCAATGAACCTCTGTGAAATAGAGAGCTGCCATAATCACCAGTTTACATATGTGAGAAGTAGGCGTCACATAGAATAAGACTGCAATTACTGAAGTCACTGAAATGTTGCTGCAGTTATTTAACTGTTACTCAGTAGTACCTAAAATGTCATTGATTTAGAGCCACTGAAGCAACAGATCCCAATAACTAGAGCATCCATCTCACGCACAGCACAGGCTGGGCCATCAGCATCCCAGGAATGATTCCTATTGCCCATTGAGTCCCAGGTCCATCCTTCTGTCTCCAGTTTTGACGAGAAACTATAAACCTGAGAAGTCTGTTCAAGAAATGTTTTATGAAGAAGAAAAATTTCCCCTTTTCCTGGGGAATGTCTCTTGTACAATTAATCTGATTCTTTTTTCATGATTCAAATTTGTTTTGTTTAATAATTCCCAAAACACTCTACAGCATATCGGATACCTAATTGCAGGCTAGAAGAAATCAGCACTTTATTGTCAGCTCAAAAATCTTAATTGCTCTGATGGGATTTTTTTAAGATTTTTTTTCCATTAACCAACTGCAAAAGAGTATACAGTGAAAGTTTACTCTGATGGCATGTTTATATCCAGTAGCAACTTCAGATTACAGTGAATTTAAAGGGGTGCAGAATAGGAAAATAAATCAGCATTGGTGTCAGTTTGTTTTATTTCAATAATAGTCACCATGGAAACAAAGTCACTGACCTATTTCTTTTCATACATGTAAGTAAACACTAGGGTTTCCAATTTTCATACATACCATTTTTACTACAAACAATTTACTTTACAGAACATCCATAATGTGCTATTTTATTGGAAGCTGTTTCCCCCCCTTCCAAAAAAAGCCCATCTCTATTTATTTTTCCCTATTTCCTTCACCAGGGATTTTATTTTCCGACCCAGAAACAATGAAAGCTCAGTACTGTCATTATAAAACCAGATCACTTCTATATTCACTTTATCTACCTCTGCACATAGGTGCAGTGACTTCAGGGCTGCCACTGACTGTAAATGAGGAATTTGGTAGCAGTGTTTTCAGATTCACTTCAACAGCAACTTCCGGCTCATCAGATTATTTTCAGACTACTCCATTCTGCATTTTTTTTAAATCTTGGGCCATGCTGCCACCCAGGAAGAACATCTTCCTAATGACGAGCTGCTTGTGATTGAGTTGACATCCTCTGCTTACATTTGAATGGGCCTTTTCTGCTACCTCCCCAGCATAACTCTCTAAAACAATTTATTACATTGACCTGGCTTGTGTCACGCTGTTCAGAATCTATGGCTACATTCTTTGCTTCTTGTATATGCATTATTCACATTAGTTCTAAGCAAAATCGTATATACTTTAAGCAAGGAGTATTTCTGTAGGTGTCAGGACCCATAAACAAATGTTTTTAACCTGATGACACCCAAAGGGAGTGTGAATATATAAACACAGCACACTCATATTCACATAGAGAGAACGTATTCGAGTTTGCAAGGAATGCTGCAAAAAGTCAATTTGGAGTGCTATTTCTCCTTTTAATAATAACACAATAATATCTTCCTTCTGACCCTTCTGAGCTATAACTATGTGCGTTGTGTGTCTGCAATGTATCGTATCCATAAGGATAACCACTCTCATGTGTGGAAAACGAAACAAAAAAAAAATAATTTATGGAAATATTGAAAAGAAAAGGCTTCTTGTTTCTGCTCTGTTATGGTCTCTGCTGCTATGCCTTGTGTTTATCCCATTTCAATAGCAGTTAAATAATGTAGCATGGTAGCTTGCCCAAATTTACTTCCAGAGCAACTCTAGTGATGTAATTCACATATTTTCCTTTCTTTTAAGCAATGTAAATCCATAAAGTAGAATTGAATTTAGTGACACTACTCCAAGACTAAAAAGATATAATTATGAACAGAATTATCTTACTAAACCAAAGATGTGTGAGATAAAAAATACCTTTTATTTTATTGCTCTGTGACAAGCTTGACTAACATTCACATGTACCTTCGATTTAAGCTAAAATCTTGTGAAAATATTTTTTAAAGTCAAGTAACTCTTCTACATCACTCTTTGTAGCATTTTAACAGATTTGGGAACAACTGGATGTTGCCTAGGTTATTTTATATGGATTTTGTAGTTGTTGTTGTTTTTATGTTGTGGTTTAGGATTTTTTTTTTTGAGAAAGAATTATGCCAAAACTTTGGCTGCTGTTATTTCTGGAATATACTGGACTAATGTGGCTACAATTTCTTAACTCCCACTGCCCAAATTTACTTAAACTAACTGCTCTATAAACGGAATTTAAACATGCCTTAGCTTGTGCTTGCATGAGATTAAACTTTTCCTCTAATATCCTTCCAAAACCTCTGTTCCAGATGCGGGCAGCCACCTTACAAATAAACAAAACATGTTTTGTTTCCATTCTCTGTACCATTTCAATGGTCTGAACTCTCTCAAATTCCCCTTCCCTTCCCCCTCCTCCTCTTGGGTTGCAGTTTAGCTTCGCACTGGACTGCGGAGCCGGACGGGAAGCTTCCTTATTGGGTAACGTTGGGCAAGTTTAAGCGCTGCCGTCCACTCGAGGGAGCTTTTCTGTGGTGACGTCCACCCGTTCTCACAACAGCAGCGCAGGGATTCTGCGCTCAGCGGCCTGTGGGATTAAACAGGAAGAGCAGGAACAACGATGATAATAAAGCACCATTAACTGCTTCAGTCTTAATAAAATCTGATGATTTTTGCTATCTCAGATCACTGGGATATAAAGTCAGAATGCTTTCTCCTCACTTTGCTCCCTTTTAATATTTCAGTGTTTCAGCCAGTGCTGTTGTGATTTTTTTTTCAACTTTAAGGCATTTTTTAAGAGTTACTAGATAATTGTGTATTTTATGCTGGCCAGTTCTATGGGAAAATTTCTGTGGTGACATAAATGGTGGTAGCTCCTCAGTGTCGAGCAGAGCTTACATGCAGTGTGTTGGCTGCCTATTGTCCCAGCCTAAAATAAAAATCCAGTGAGAAAATCTTGCAAAAATAGTGCCATTTTACTTAATTTCAACAGCCCTTAATATTTTTAGGATTGTCTTTCTTTACAAAAATTAATATATATTCTATCAGAAATGTAGATTTTACTAATACTCCCAGAGTCCTGGGACCAATGATGGTATGTAAGACAGTTCCATCTTCGCATAAAAACTTTTCTAATGTAAAAGCATCATTTGAAAATGCATAATGTTCCAAAGCATAGCAACATGAGGATATTCTGCATCCTGTCTTATGACCAAAGAAATTAGCACTATTTATTTTTAGTTTCCTTGAAAAGTTTTTCTTTCTTTGTCTATATGCAGCTTGCCAAATAAGGTGTTAAAATAAAATGAAATAAAATAACCTTTTTTGTAATCACTGTATTAAATTTGGAACGACAGACTCATATAAACACAGAATTTCAATTTTAAAGAGTCAGAATTCTAAATAAAGATGTCATTGAGAGAAATAATTTCAGAGAGAGTGAAAGAAAAGTCCAGGTCAGAGACTCAATGTGCTTAGTAATAATCTCCCTTTTAGAAACAGACTCTCCCTCTGGTTTTGGCAATCCTCCAAAATTCTACTTTTGAGACATCTGAAACAATGGAGACGTTATACCAAGACCTCATGGAACAGTGTCCTTATTGCCCAGCTGGTTTATAAAAAGTGTCTTGTCTCACCTATCCTTTCCACATATATAAAATTAATGGCCTCAAAAGACAAGTAAATGCTTGCTGCATATAGCAAGCACATTACAGAAGTCCACTTAGATGGTACAAACTTTCCATTAACTTTTTTCTACATTTCACTAGAACAAGCAGACAGCCATCATGCTACTCCCATATGTAAGTCTAGACTTGGAAAGTGTTGATTCCCACAGCTAGATTCTTCACACTATACTTAAGGTGCTTAAATGAAAATGACTGGATTGCCAAAGTTGTCAGCAGCACACAGTTGCCATTGGCATCCAGGAGGTTCTCAGCAGCTTCTCGACAAGTCAGGCAACTTCTCTTTAGGCACCTAAATATAGCTAAATATGGCAATTATTTTTACTTGATTAGTGATTTTTCTATTAAATTATTGAGATGATACCTTATCAAATTCAGAGTTTCCTCCATACGAATACTGCCTGTTTCCTTGCTCAGGGAAAGCCTATGATGTACGAGTACGTCTCATACACATTGCCTGCATAATTTCACTATACCAGAGGCTGGAAAAGTGCAGATCTTTCTGAGACAGCTGGGCTGTGAAACATCAGCAGATTTGGAAAGCCTGAGCTTGGTTCCAGTAGACATATTTCATTGTCACTAGATGGTGCTCTGGTGAAGTTCTGCATGGTCATCTGCAGAAGGCGACTGTCAGTATCTTACTTGTGGTTTGGAGCTCTGGAATCTCTTTTACCAATCAGTAAGTTGAACATAAATTGAAGAGCAATAGATGGACAGTAATCCACACTAAGGAAAGGACTACTTCCTTTCGACATGGGATCTCCTACACCCTACCTATGATTAGCCTCCCAGTGCATTCTCCCCACCCTTCCCCTTGCCTTATAATAATGTAAAGGCAGCTGGAACGGCAGCCTGCGCCAGAGAGCCTCGGCAGGATTCAGGAAGTGGGAGATGAAGACAAACTACAAAGGGAAATTCCTCAGAAGCTGGGAATTTGGCAGCAAGGGCTGCAGTATCCTGATTTGCGTTGGGGGAATTAGGAGACGATTTTTGCTGAAGCTCAGCCACCAGGAGTGTCAGAATTAGCCATGGTAATGTCCTGGCCTACATCTGGTGCAGTAATCTGGATTGGAAACTCTGCTCCTGAATCCTTGCTGTTTTCTATTGCTTTTCCAGTTATTAAAGTTCAAACTGAAGACCAGAAGTTTTGTGAGCATTTGCTCTATGAGCAGATGATGTGTTTATATGGATATGCATGCGTATTGCTAGAACAACCAGAGGACGCTTGTGACAGTGCAAGAGAATGCAAATGGCCTCCCAATATTATGAGCATTTTACCCATAGATTTTGACAGATTCAATCTAGCGCTGAAACTTGGCATCTCAGGAGGCTACTATGATGAATAATGACATTACTTTATCAATGACATCATACTGCATTTTGTTTAAAGAATTACAGGCTATTTACCTACTTTTCAGTACCATTATATAGGGCTGGTTTATTGCTGGTATTGTCAGAGGATTTTTTTTTCAGAAATGCTCCCATATTAGATCTTATCTGAGGTCCCTTGGGTCTCTAGAAGAAATGGAAAGCGATAAAAAGAAATTAAAATCATGCAATATAATGTTTACCAGACAAAAACAAACAAGGCACAGGAAATGTGTCATCCCCAAATATTTAAAAGAAGATGCTGTGTTGCCTTTATGAAACCAAAGTTATTTTTAGGATATTTACACCTATATTTAACAGACATAACCCAGAAAAACATTTCAAGTATGAATCTACGCTTAGATACATTACTTCAAGAACCTACTGTTATTAAACTAACCAACTGTCTTGTTTTAAAGTCCAGATCAAAGAGAAAGGATTCACCCATCTCTAACACATCTACTCGTCCAAAATATATTTATACATACCCATGGATTTTCTTTGTTGCTGTTGCATCTTCTTGACTGCCAAATGCCTAATGGTATGTTAGTACTAAAAAAAGCCTAGGTGTGATGAGGATACCAGCCCATGGTTTGACACATGCAAGATGCACTATATTGGTTAAGCAAAACACACCTTCTCTTGTATGCTAAAAAAAATCAGATAGTTTATAAAGGAAATCACTCCTGTTTTTCTCTGCTCTTTGCACTTGCATAGGGCAAAATAGACACATCACAGCAATACTGTGGACTGCATTTCAGCACTCACACCTTTGAGTTAAAACATCACATCAGTGTGTGGTTAAGTTCTGTCACTACTTCGTAGCTGATCACTATCATGCATTAACAATTCTTATCATGTCAAACTATTTGGCATACATCCAAATCTTGCAATACACATAATAAATGGTGACTTTTTTCAATGTAGTTTGGGCTTTGCTACTGCAAAATTTGGGCAATTCAATAAATTTAGGGATGAAGGCCACTCCTAGGTATGCAGACCTGATTCTGGTGGCTGTATAGTAGCCTATGAGGAAAGGAAAATATAATGTATAGAATTTTTGCATACCGAGGGATTGCAGTTTCTGTAGTTCCCAGGAGATGGCATTCATCTTTTGGAAAAAAATGTCTGCTCACTTCCTAAAGGAGCAATGAGGTGTAGGAGGAAATTCTTCAATGCACAATTCAGTCCTGCGATTTCCACTTGAAAATTGAAAGTCAGTTGGCAAACCCCTTGGGATTTAGGAAAGATGGAATGGGGATTGCCATCCACAGAAGAGAATTTATATGAATAGCTCAGCAGGAGGAGGGTGAAGAATCCACACCCAGCAAACGCATTTTCTTTGTGGCATAATATAAGTAGGACTATAATACAATGCCCTCCTACTTTCATCTTTCTATATTGCCACTCATCAGCATTACAAAGAATGCAGCTATTAAAAGAACTGCCTCTTGGCACCCAAAAGTATTTTCTCCAACAAAAAACTCAAGCCTCTATTATTTGTTTTGCTACATTTACAGCAGTCTCCCCATTAAGCTTGCTTCTCACAGCTCCCTGATCTCATTCCCTGTTGGGTCTAGATCAGACATACAAGAGGTCAGACTGACTTTCAAACCCTCTTGCAGGTTGGCAGGCATAGAAAAGTGTAACAGTAATAAGGATTAAAAAGTTCTCTCAGATGGTCCTAGCAGTGTGCAAGCGCCCTCCTCTCCTCAGGCTTGCCACCCTCTGAAATGCTTGCCATAAAAAACAGAGCCAGACTGATCAAGGGATGGTGTATTAATTGCCAGATATTCAGGCCAGGGTTTTCAAGCATGTGGGCCTACACTGAAGCTCCTATGAATACATTCTTAGGCACTTCAGGAAGGTTTTCAGAGGTCCTTCAACTCCTGGAAGGGAGTTACCACCAATTTTTACCACAGGTGTTTGTGGTAAATAAGAACCAGTATGTCATAATTCACGATGCATTGACTTTATGTTTGAAGTTACATTAAAAAAAAAAAAAAGCCTTTTCCAAAAGTGAAGCAACCTGGAACAGCAGCAATGGCTGATAAGAACCAGAATCTAATCAATCAGCAGTCACCTCCCACCCTGGTGACAACTAAGACTAAGTAGCTGCAGTGAAGAAAGCAGCGCATTGTGTCAATCATTGAAAGAAGCTGCAGACAGAAGGAAAAATAGAAATATTTAGGAGTTGCTGCAACAATCACTATTGTCACCACACGTTGCAACTGAGGGATTACTTTGACTACCAGTGGGGTCAGGTCCAGACTTCATTGCAGTGGATGAGAGGCACTCCACACCTGCACATATCAGAGTAACAAACTGATTCTTCAGCTCCCGATTCCCGATTCTTCAGCTCCAGATCATTAAATTGCAAGCAACTTACTTAGGCACTGACATACGGGAATATAGGGAGGATGGTGCAAGCAGAAACGGGCTGCAGCCTTCAACGGTTGCTGCCAGGGGTTGCATGTGCCCTTTGTTCGAAGACAGGTAACGGGTAGCACCTCCCCACTCCTCCTGTGGTCAGCTCAAGCTATTTCCATAGCCCCTATAAAAGTCCCTGTCTAGATCTCTTTAGTTTGTTAGTACTCTGCCATTCTCAGAGCACAGCTTCTAGCTAAGGCAAATGGCCTAACTTTTACAGAACGAAGATGCCTTTGTGTTGCTGGCCTCTACAAGTCCCTGTGCAGCTGTGAGCAATGACTCTGAAGCCCCAGTTTAAATGCATGGAGAACACAGCTGCCAGCAGGTAACTTGTCTTAGTTGTGAGCATCCCACCTGGAGCATGCAACACCTGCAGCAGTGTGCTGAGGGGTGTGTTCAGCGTGTCTGGCTTTCCTGGAGCAGTATTTCCTTGGAGCAGCTTGACAGCGTGCTCCTCTTAGCCTGTTTTTGTTCTATTGTGCTTAATACAATAAAGGAGAGGCAGCTTTGGGGACTTGAGTCCATATCAGCTCCGCTGAAACAAAAATAAGACAAGCAGCTGGCGGCAGGTAAGTCATGTGTTTCTGAAGTTCCTGGGGGATATCTGAAATGCACTTATCTTGATTTCAGCTGATGGTTCTAAGCGCTCCCTGGATTTGCTGCAGTTAGCTGTTTGCATATTCTACCAAACAAATATAAGACACCGCTTTTCAAGAAATGAAAGGTTAAATTTGGATGTGATCCACGGGAAACGGGAACGTAAGGGCCAGTGTGTATTTTGAAATGAGGATGTTACAATTCCCATTCTAGCTTGCAAAACAAACCCCAGGCCCATGCCATGTCACCCTAATGATTTATAAATGTATCTTTAAAAACCACTCATTCTGTTTCTCATGATGGCTCTCTGGTACCAGCAAGGCTTGGCAGCCTGTTTTTTCCCCCCCATACCACAAAGATCCTTTTTCCACTGATGGCCAGACTGTGGCTGCCTGGGAACAGGTGTCAGGGGAGGTAGGGAGGCTCAAAGCCTTCAGCTCTTTGGGCACGTGTTCAAGAAGCAGCAATTGCAATCTTGCTCCTTGCAGTCACCAGCTGGAAAAGAAAAAGCGGGTGAGCTACACCACCAGTTGTGCTGCACGGTTCAAATGAGGTAAATGCATTTCCATCCAATGCTGCCTGTTGAGCGGGTTTGCAGATGCTTGTACTGCATCTCAAGATGTGTTAGTGAGTGGTAGTTGTTGAAAGCTCTGGGCTAGGGCCCAGCAAAGCAAATCAGACTGCTCCCTGCACTTTCTGACTCTAGCCCTTTATTAAGGCCATTAAGGACAAGAAATTCTGAATCAATTGATTCAAAAGTGCAGGTAGGTTCTGCCTCTAGGCTCAGGCCCACTGGCACCTGGAGCTTGGTTTCAGACGGGATGGACACCCAGCACTGCTGTGCACGACTGCAGGAGCCACCAGGGCTTTAGCTGGAGTTGCTGAGCCCTTAGAAACAGAAAGGCTCAGAACCAGCAGGCATTTGCAAGTGTAGCTGTAGGAGTCTTGCCATCTAGTTCAGTGAGAACATGAGCAGATTTGAATGCAGACAAGTGCAGGAAGGATCATAAGTGGGAGAAAAAAGTGAAAATGAGAACAAAGACACAGACATGGGGTTAATAAAGTCCCAGTTAATGATTTAAGGAGTATTCCATATCAAAATGGAATGCAGCAAAGTGCTTCCTGATTCTTTTTTTTTTAAACTGGAATAGCAAATATAATTTGTTAGACTAATGCACACTTAGTATATCATTGGATCTCAAAAATAAGCTTATCTGCCAGATTGCCCTCTCTCTGCCTTTTTTTTTCTGAGATTTACTCTTCTTTAGAACTGAAATATCCAAACGAAGCTCTTTTGCTGCTTGTAATAAATGGCTTATCTCCACTGATTTCACTGTAGCCAGGTTTATTGTCCTTTCTTTTGAGTGTCTGACCTAAAGGACTAGAACATCCTTCAGGTGATCAACACAAAAATTTGCTTCTACGTGCAGATACTTCCTCTTTTTTCTCTTTTTTTTTTTTTTTTTTTGAGGATCCAAGAAAAACTCAATGCTATAAATATTAAGCTTGCAAAATGATAAGTATACCTCAAAAGAGGGATATATTCTTTCCCCAAACAGAAAATTTTCTCTCTGAAATGCATGTATTTTTCTCTTGATGTATTGTCTTTTAAGAAATGGCTCAATTTGGATGTTGACATGCTGGTCTTTCCCTTTAAAATTCTGTCCAGAATCATGTTACAGAGAATTAAAAACTTTCAGTATCTTTGGAAAGGACCTCAGTGTCTCTCAGGACTGAATTGACAATGACTAACATCATTTCAATGATTGCCACTTTATCCATCTCACAGATGCCCTAAAGGTTTTGTTCTGTCCTGTAACCACAGCTGAACACTAAAAAAGCTTTCCACTGTACAAACAGCCATCTGAAGATCACTTTCATTTCTCCTTTTCACGTGCAACTGTTTGCTCTAATTTCAGAATAATGTTAAAAAATATTTGTGAAAGCAGAAATGAAAGGAGTTGAGGAAAAAAAAAAAATAGGCAGACATTTCAATTTGGTTAAAACTGAGACTTTTAGGGTTAACTCTGGCTACAGTAAACAGTAGCAGCCAATCTCCGGGGCAGAGAAATGACTAGGAGGATGCACTGCACTGTCACCAAGTAACTGGTCTATCTTCAGAGTGAATATCTGCCAAAATTTGAGATGACTAGGGAAGAGTTAACCTGATATAAAAGCATTTCTATTAATCAATTGTTAAGGATCAAATAGAAAAGTTAGTTTTGTCTTGGAAAATCTCTGTACTGTAAAACATACTGGAAAATTGTTCTATATATCTCTCAATCTAAATGTTTTGATTACCAAGGCAGTGTTTTTCTGTGAGGCATATCTTAGAGACATGGTGCCAGTACCAAGTGGGATGAGATGATAAAGTATACGAAGTTGGAACATGAGAAGTTTGAAACTCAGCTGTAAAAATGTTTACTGGATAAATGTTTACTTTGCTGCATGCTCATATTTATTTTTCTTTCAAACCTTTGAGTCTCCTTACTGCTTCACTGAGACAATTAATTCTCTTTGGAAAACATGACATGGTTAATTAAACAGGTGAGAAACTAGTTTCTCAACTGTCTGGAGATTCAAAGATCCAATTGCAATTTACAAAGAATATATTACAGTTGTCGACATCATGTGAATCGAGAATTGTTTGTGATGATAAATACATTAATTTTATAGAAAACACCATTTAGAAATCCAAGATCTTGTTCATCAAGGTCAGTTCCCTACTATTCCTGGGCTGGAGGTCACAGCACCCAGTCCTCTTCATAAACTGATTGAGCTCCATCTTAAGCAATAGTTTGTGATTTTGGTCCCTTTTTTCTTCTGAAGACTGGCTACTTCAAAACCTCACTGCACTGATGGTGAAGGAACAGGAACAATTCCCCATTAAACTTATCCATGACCAATTCACAGCTGTATGTTCTTGTGCCAAAACTGTAGCTTCCGTAATCATCTTCTACCCTGATGTTGACCTCTTGATATACTTGTGAGGAGCAATTGCATTCTCTAAGTGGTGTTGCTGCCACGCAAACCTAGGTGCCCATCTCCAAGTACGGAGCAGTGCAGAGGTTTCATGGTGCAGCCACTACATTTGGCTGCATGCACAGCTTTTTGCAGAAGCTTCTAGTGCCTTTTCCCCAGGTCCTGCCCATGTGTTGTGGCTATTTGGAGCACAGTTTTCTCCCTGCATGTGGCAGCCATCTGCAAGGGCCCTTGTGCTTGCCCCCATTGCAGGCTTTGGGCAAGGCTGAAGGAAGTACCTAAACCTGAGACTTTGTAGGGTTTCACAGCTGAAAATTTCTCTTGATAGCACAACCACAAGTTCACTATGTGGGAGGTAAGTCTAGCAAATACTACAGAAATAGCTCCATGGGGTTGTATAGATGGGTCTAACACTGTGAAGCAAAGACTTTCCTTCCTGTGTTGTTTGCCTTGCATCTAGGACAACGTGGCCGTGATCAGCTGGCCTCTGTGCTACTGCAATATAAATGTTATATGCAATAGCTTCATATAGTTGGGCTTTAATCACACTGTACTATTTGTTTTACTAAGGGAGACCTGCAGAGCTGTCTTTGTTTATGGCAGGAGGGACTTTTAACAGAAGGACACTGATCCTTCAGAAAGGAGGAGAAAAAGAAGCAGCATACTCCGTCAAGGAACTTGTTTTTCTTTACGTGGTAAGATGTGCTCTTCACCTCTCATGAATGTCTGCGGTCCTTGAATATGGATTGTCCACCGAGCGGGATCAGACAATTGCGTGTAGATTCATTATGTTGGACTTGTTTAATATGTATTTTATTTTTTACTATTTCTAATGTTTTATCTGTAAATGGGCACTACTGTTTGGCCAAGTGTCTAGTGTTTTGTTTAAGGGTACTTAAGTCTCAGTTATTTGTGGAATGCTCCTACACTCCTTGGGGCAGTCAGTGCATAACTTACAATTATCTGATATTTTTTTCAACAGGGGGAAAAAATTCTCAGATCACTTTTATGAATCTTTTCCATGACTGTTAAATATTATCAGACATGCATATTCACTTCAACCCTACCACATCTGCCATTGTGGTTGAAAGTAAGATGTTCTCTCTATAACAACCAGTATATGTTTGCATGTTCTTTTTTTTTCTTTCTTCTTTTTTTTTTTTCTTTTAATATTAAGAGCCAGATTATGACGAGATCTACATTGGTTTTGTTCTGATTTTTCTTTTCTTGAGCAAATAAAATCCTGATATTTTACTGCTTTACATGTCCCAAGATCAATCTGATTTTGGCACCTTTCCACACATAAACATTTGCTGACTTACCTCTAGATCAAAAATGTGTTAATGGATCTTCAGAATGGGGATATGTTTCAAGTGAATCTGGACAGAATTAGCAGATGATGAAATGTTTACTACAGTCGATTCTCACTGCAGAGCCTTTAGACCTAATTCCAAATGCATACACGACTGCTGACTTTTAATTGGATAACTTTTGACTGTTGACTTTCCTCCAGCTTTATCCTGTAAGGCAATGAGTGTCAGGATTTCAGAGTGCCTTGCATATCTACATATCCTTGTTTTTCATCTGTGCCTGTAAACAACTATTTGTGCATGCAAAATGGTTCCTTAGATGTGCAAATAGTTGATCTCCTTGCATAAGTATCTCTGTAAGCAGGTCTGCTTATGAGAATGACTACATGAAATACAGATATGTTGGAAATGAAATACAATTAAAGCAGATCGCTTACATGGATAATTACATATATTTAAAAAGGTTCTTTAACTCTGCTATTGGGAACTTTTGTCTCCTTGTAATACTTCTCAGATTAGTTTTTTCTGTATATATATTTTGTGTATTTTGTGTATGTGTATATGTATGTGTATCTATTAAAAAAAATGTTGTGGACCTTTCAGATCTACCAAAAGCAAATATCAATATGCCTAAATTTGGAACTTCTAAAGTTAAGCACATACTTGAGTGCTTAGCTAATCTGGGCCACATGAGAATTCATTTCTTTATAATTTCCTTTATAATTTCCTATATTTTGAGATTCCCAAATGGAAAGAGTTTAGAAAAGAGGCAACATTAAGCATTATCAAGTATATTTTATAGACAAATTTCTTTTGTAGTCAAAAGTGATGGAAATAAAGGCTGAGAAACTCAAACCCATGTTGTGCACTGTATCTATCTTTTTTCCATAGTTGTTAAGGAAATGGTCATCCTGTTGATCTACAGGTTACCTCACAAGTCTCAAAAAATGAAGTCTGACATTTATCTCTCCAGGAAAAAAAGAAAAAAAGCATTAGCCTTTGAATGTTATTTGACGGCACAAATATTTATGTTTAATTTAACTGACCAACTTGTTAACTGTGAATCCCATTATTCAAGAATAATCAATGTCTGGCTGGTGACCCAGGATGCCAGGAGCTATTTCTAAAGAATGTTACATTTGTCCAGCCTTCAAACTGGGCTAGATAGTAATTGCAGGGCAATATTGAATGGGATTAGTTGTGTCTTGTTAAAGGCCCTGTCAGTAGGAGTCTTCGGCGTGCGAGCACGAGGCTACAAGAAGCCCCATCTCCCTGGTGGTGACGTATTGGCAGAGACCCTGTCGTCTTGGGCAAACAGTCTGTCCAGTAGGTTTTTAGTGCATTTGGCAAACACACTCACACTTCCAAAATTTTTTGGGTCATGGAAAAAGCCCATGGTACAAAGGTGATGAGTACCCTGAGGAGCAGCCACTGCCGCACATGGTTTTCATGGATCGCGTGCAGAGGAGTAGGGCAAAGTTGTCTTCTCTCCTGTAATCCTTACTACAGCTCTCCACCAAGCTCTTTGCTGCTGTATCTATGCTTCTTAGTCCCCACTTCCACCGTTTTCACTTAAGATGTCCATGGAAAAGACTGTGGTCATGGCACCTGGAAATTATCAGATGGTAGCTATACTGGGCCAGGCAGGACTGAAGGCTTTGTAGGCTTGTGTCCTCAGTGAGGGTTCTCCCATTTTGTGGTTTTTTTTTTTTTTATGGTGATTTTAATGGCACTTAAAATAATTCAAGGCTTATAATGCTGTTCTGTAAGAAGAGAATGCTTCTGGCTAGAAAGTCTTTTATTTTGTATTTATATGACAAGCTTGTGTCTGTATTTATGCTGAAGTTGTTCTTTACCATTTTTCCCCTCTTTGTTGATTCATATGTTATTACTGCTAACTTCATCTACGGAGATCATTCTGTTTGTACTGCAGACATAGACTGTTTATCTACATGTTATAAATATGTATAGCAGGCCCAGGTTTTAAAAGTATAATCTTTTAAATCATTTTAATCATGTCTTTTTTACAAATATTTTAAATATTTTTTTGGCTCTGAATTACCAAAACATTTGTAAACTTGAGCCTATTCTTTTTTTTTTTTATGTGCAAAACTGTGTCTAATGATTTAATTTTCTGTGCACTTGCACCCCGCACCTCCCTCCCCCACGCCAAATGCCACTTAGTACAAGCCGATCATGAAGATAAACCCTGTTATTTAGCAATCACGTTTAAGATAGCAAAGATCAGCTTCGACGTGGACAGGGCCTGTGGATCAAACAAGAGCAATGGGCTAAGAGACTGTACGACTGTGAACAGATGAAATCATGTGACAGGCTTTATTGCTGGTGAAATCTGTTTCCACTTGCTGCCACCCACTAATTTGACAATAGATTGCATCATGTGGTTGCAGCAACTGAGATGACTAGCAACCATTTTCAACTGCCTTCCTTAAAGGGGAAAACGCTGTATAAAAACAGTGCAACAGACAGACAGTTAGTGTTGTGAACCTATTTTGAGTGTTAGCTAAGTAGAGTAATTTATACTCCATTATATTAAATTTAACTTAATCCCACTAGTCAATGAGGGCCTATGCTATTAGTCAAAATTTGTTTATTGGAAGATTATTCTTAGTGGACAAAAATAGCTAGAAGGTTTGTTAAAGTAATTTGGCTTATACTAGAATAGCAATTACCACCTAAGTGCTGTATGGGAAATGCACAACGATATCAAAGCAGAAAAATAAATAATAATGAACCCTTAGCTTAAAAATGCAATTCTCCCCATGTTCTTTGCTTGTAAAGAAAAAATCTACATTTCAAAGGAATATTTTCTTACATATGGAAATGCTTATTTTCTAGTTACTGAAGATCTGCCAGGAAATATTAGAGAATATCATGTTCAGAGTTTTAGAAGGCAAATTGCTTCTGCATACACTGTATCTAGCAGACAGCTTTATGGTACTCTTTACCTGTCTGTCATAACATCATCAGTTTTTCCAAAGTACCTGAAGCCTTTGAAAGTTAAGAATTGTAGCAGAATACCTTCACATGATGCACATATTTAGCAATGCTAAACTGATTAGTAAGTAAATATAAACAAGGGATTTATGTGCTTTAAACCCAATTATTAAATGATTCCTTGACTGGGCAGGGGGGAGGGGGAAGAGGAGGTTGGAGGAAACAACTTTGAAATAAAATGCTTGTGTCAGCATGAAAAGATGGATTTTAAAGAGCACTTACTAAAGCACATATAACATGCTTATGCACCTTTAAAAATAAATTTCAGATGTATTTTATTGTCTTAATTTATACCCCAGGAAAGCAGGGAGGGCCACCTTAGCTGTGAAAGATTTGTCTTTTTAGATATAAACACTGACTTTTAAACATCTCAGCATCATTTTTGAATTGTCACAGTGAGCAGAAACATACATGTTTTTAGCCAGATGGGAAATTTCATATGCATTTCCTCAAACAAGTTAATTTTTTCCTTCAATGATGAGAAGCCAAAACCTAATGTGGAGGTCTGGGATATATTTTCAAATGCTTTTTTTTGAGTCAAATTCCATGCACTCAGAAAGCCTTACTCCTTTATTTTTTTATTTAAGAGAGAGAACAGTGTATTTCTGGCAGTTCATTCTTAATACAGCCTAAGCCATTCCAGCTGAGAGAAAAAAAAATGCTTTGAAACTGCCAGAATAGTTTGAAAAACTATTTCAGAGAGAAAAATTGTTCTCTCCTGTAGACTGCATATCAAGACCGTATAACTGATTGACTAAGAACTATAGACCAGCCCACAGTCATATCTCCGAGGAAGTTTTCATCACCACTGTTTACTGCTTACTCATTGCACCCTATTCTGACAAATCTGGAAAGAAAATAGCTCTCATGTCTCTATCAGTTTGTCATTTGGCTTGTAATTCCTGGTAAATTTTTCTATTTGATTTTGATTGACTCCAATTACTGAGTCCAGATCAAATTTATTTATGTGGTCAGCATAATGCAAATAAATTGCTGTGGCTGCTGTTTGCTCCTGCTCCATGCCTACCAGGAAAAGGGAAGCAAACCCAGTGCCCAGTCGACTGTGCATTCGCCAACCAGCAAGGGGCGCGCGGAAACGCGCTGCAAAGACGCCAGGGAGAACTGCTGAGGGCAGCAATGGCCGAAAACTGCTTTTTAGAGGAGGCAGGGGGAAAAAAAGAGTTCAAAGTCAGCATTTTTAGGAGATTTTTCTTACAAGCAGACTTAGAGAGAGGAGTCGAGAAGCACATGGTGCAGTTTGGGAGTGAAACTCATCAAAACACCTTCCTTGGAACTGCAAACGTCATCGTGCACGTGTTTTGTGCTCACCCTTAGGTGTTTTTTTTTTTCTCTCTTTTTTTTTTCTCCTTAGGAACAGGTTTAGGAGAGCTTACTGTCCTGACTTTAGCTGATATGTGATAGCTGTGAAAGCACTCCCTTGAAAACAAAAAATAAGAATTGAGCAAGGTGATGGTCGTTTGGTGGTACCTGAATTTTGTGAAATCTCTTCCAGAAAAAAAACCCTGTGCTTCATTTTAGAATTAATAAACCCCAAATTCTGACCCCCCTCCCAAAAAAAAAAGAAAAATAATGCATATTTGATAGCTTAACACAAAAAAACTCCCTTCTCAGGCTGCTGTTTCTGCATTGTGTCCTTTTTTTTTTTTTTTTTCCTGTAAGTAGGTGAATGTAATTGAAAGGAGGAAGAAAAGCAGGCTGATTTGCTCACTCCAAGTGGAATTGCTACTATTCCTGGACACATAGAAATGCCACCACACCAAATACCTTTGAACAACTGACAGATTAGTGATGCCTTTACCTCTAAGTGTAATGCTTTGTGCCTCCACAGTGCTGGCAATTTTCATGATAATGATTGGGCTGATCTACTGATATCTAAAAAGGGGGCGCAACTCAGAGCAATATCAACAACATTAACCATGCTCAGCTTGGCATTTAGCCAGTGGAATAAAATAAGTTTTTAGTCGAGTAAGCTAAAATACGACCAGTGAGAAAGTGCAGACCAAAAAGTCATGCTAACTGCACTTTAACGTATATAGCATTAAAATGACTGTTTAAGTAAAAGAATTTTGCATATCATATCATGAGATTGCTGAGTTGAATGGTAGAGCTGATCGAGAAATGACTATGACCTGGTTTTATTAGTAGTAGGCTAACCTCAAGAGATCAGCACATCTCTTCAGTTCGCACAAGGTTATAATTACCTCAATGCTTATGTAACCTTTAGTCAAACCTCCTGCAAGCCACCAGAGTTACTACTCGTGCTTATAAAGCTAGCCATGTGCAGCAGGAACTAATACTCACCCCAGTTCTGAAACTGGAAATAGGAATGCCTTCCCAAGTTTGTCAGATAACTCCGGGATGGAAGTGTGGTGGAGGAAAAGAAGCGTGAAAGGTAATTATGTCTTCAAATCCACTGAATTCTAGTAAGAGAAAATTTGAAGATTTTTTTAAAATGAAAAAAAAAAAAAAAAGAAAAACTCTTCCAGTTACATTTATGCAGGGTCACTTGTNAATTATGTCTTCAAATCCACTGAATTCTAGTAAGAGAAAATTTGAAGATTTTTTTAAAATGAAAAAAAAAAAGAAAAACTCTTCCATTTACATTTATGCAGTCACTTGTCTTTCATGATGAACACAGCTCCCTTAAGATACATCTCATGTCCATCTTTTTTTTTTTTTTAATCTCTGTAAGTCTCTACCTATGATACAGCGATTCAGTATTGTTAATACAGTAGTTGAAGTGTGTTTAGAGCTTGAAAGTGTCAGATTTTGGATCTCTGCTCCAATACAGACTTTGCACAGGGAGTCATGCTAAGCGTGTCTCTTCTAGAAAGCTTTCTCTGTTGCTAATAGTGCAGTTGTTTAGGTTTGGACTCTTTTGGCTGTTTATTTGGGGGGTATGTGTGAGCCTCATCACCTGTCAAATGGGTGCTTCTGCCTTCCCTTACCCATGCACTGGCCCATAAGGAAATGTTCTTCCCAAGAAATCATAGGGCTTTTGGGTCAATTCCCCAGACTCCTTTCATTCAGATCCCTAATTCATTTTTCCTTCAACCAGATTTCAAACCTCTATATATCATATATAAGCCTGCCACCCAGCATGTTAGGTGGGAATGGATTGGTGGAACCATTTTATTTTATTTTATTTTATTTTGTTTTGTTTTGTTTTGTTTTATTTCAGTTTTGGAGACAGCACGACCCCCTTGCTTGCACAGCATTCAGGAAAGATCAATGTGTATGAATGTCAGCTTCTGGTCTGGTGAAAAGACGGGTGCAAGACCATCATCTCAAACTATTTTTTTTTTTTCAGATGTGGAAGGCAGTATTCCCAGTGTTGGGTGCCAGTCTCAGCTCAGTTCTCCAGCACAAAGTCTTATGTCAGTGCAGAGACAGTTGAGTAAGTGAGGAAGGAAGGCTGCACCTTGGCTTACCCTCAGCCATGTCTGTTCAGTTGGGGGAGAAACTACAGAGGAGGCAGAGGAGATGGCCATCATTTAGATACTCAGGACCATTTAGACACTTTTACTTCACAGAACTGAAAGGTGGTATTTATGGATTCATTTATGGATTCAGTGAGCTAACCCTGGGTAGTGATTTAGGAGATACTTGCTTTTTTCTCATCTTCCCCCTCTTCTTTACACCTTTCAAGTATCTGCACAGAACAGGCATTGGCAAATCATTAGTGGTATTTCGCTGATACTTATGCTCCTTAGTCTGCGATTTTGCTTGAATAATGGCTACTGGAAAGCCACAAGAAGACGTTTTGTCTAAGTCAGTTACACGTAGGTGTTCAGATGCTGCTGCAGTGGTAATTGTGGTTCTCAGGGACTCCGCTTACCTCTCTCACTTCTCTGGCTCACTAGGACCTGGCCGGTAGCAAGGTGATTTAGCTGCCCTCTGTGTGGGTGTAACATAATAGGAAAGGTGTGGTGGTCAGATAAAGATGGTGAAGAAGCCTTATGATTAGGTCAGGTCTCAGTAGGCTCAAAATATTAATCTTATTAGTGCTGATTGTGCTTAGCCAAATGTAGGAGATACTTGCTGAGGTAGAGGAATCCTATCAGGTGGAAGAAGGGTGGATTTAAACACAAAACCTCTAAGTCCTGTGTGATGAGAAGAGCTCACATTAACTGCTTGCCCTTGTGGGACAGCAAGCTGCTTTGTGAATCTATGTTTGGTGAGCAATACTCATTGTGATGAACTTCCTTTAATTTGACTAAAAAACTACATATTCAGGGAACTGCTTCTTTGCTGCTGCTTCATTTTGTCTCTCACTTATTCATTATAAGTCTCAGTTTTTAGGGGAAAAACTCTACATTCCAAAATAAGATGCTGTTTTTGAATGACAGCATAAAATCAAACATAAAAATGTGGTTGTTTTGTTTTTTTTTTTACATTGTAAATGTACTTACAGTGCCCTTCTTATAGTTTCCTATTGATGCATAGAAAACCACACGTTTTTAAAGATGATGCCATCATTTTTCAGTAGAAAGTGCAAGATTCTGGTACCAGGAAGAAGGAATTGTCTGCACGGTATAGTCACTGACTGTACATAATCATTTGGAAACTTTTATTCATGGCATTTTAAAGGAGTTCTGCTTGCTGTTGGAGGAGCTGGATGATGTCTTAGTTTACATATTAATGTTTCAATCCCTTTTATCTGCTTTTCTTCCTTTAAAAGCTCCCAGTATCACACGCATTCTTTTGAAAACCCTAAATACTATGTGGCTTTCAAAGCAGAATCAAATACATTTGCAAAGTAGTACCGCTACCTTTTCCTCTTTTGCTTCCAAAAGTGTTTTGATTTTTTTTTCATTTTTTCTTTTTTTGTGTGTGTATGTGTGTGTGTTTGTTGTTTTGTTTTTGAAGTGTCTGGATTTTTTTTTTGTTTGCTTGTTTTTAACTGGTTCAGGCAGCAGGTCCAACTCAAGCTGCTTTCAATGCTCCATTACTCTGAACTCAAAGATGGACAAAAGTCATTTCCAAACTACACTGGGGCTTTTAAAGGCAAAAGTGATGTTGACTGTAGTCCCAAGGCCCCAGGTTAAAATATCCGAATAGGAAACCCCATGCAAAAGGAATATTGTGATTGTGGGATTGTTCCTGAAAGACTGCCGGTAATAATGTCTATGCAGGAGCATCTACACATGTATGATAGCAGTAGACCTGTGCTGTGCAGAGCTTGTGACGCTCCAGGAACTAGTCTAACCTGACTGACAGAAATTCCTGATTTTATCATCTGGCTCCCAAATTAAGTGTGGATGCAGGCACCACCCATAAAATTTTGTAGGGTAAGCACAAAAATTTCCCACTTCTGTCTCTGTAAAACAGAAATAACAATGTTCACTTGCCTCAAAGATTATCACATTGAAAACTGTATTTCTTCAGAGAGCACTATAATGGAGCCAGATAATTACTGCCCGTAAACAGAACTTACTTTTTGAAACAATTTTCTACGGAGAGGTAAAGGTTGCTCAGAGCAGACTTTCCAGCAGCTCAGAACAGCTCCTAGCGTAGCTTCAATTACAACAGGCAGGACTTCTCCCTCTCAGGAGGGAAAAGACTCATTGTATTGCTCTGTAAAGAAAGAGAGGATGGATGGGCTATTACTATTATTTGCAAGATTGTATGAAGGGGCAGGTGACAAGCTTCAAGATGCTAGAGACTTCAACCTTGTGGTTTACAAGGCATAAAGCCTTTCTCAAATCCATAAGTTTTAAGGAGATGTGATTTTACACCTCCTTATTCTGGTCAGACTGGGGGCTCTGTTAGTGAGATAGTATGTTATGGCCTCAAAATTCAGGAATACTACTAAGCCATCTTCCTGCCCTGTAGCTCCTGAGCCACTCTGGACCCAAGTGTGTCCTGCATATGTGAACTTCAGAGGGATATGCAACCCATAACTTATAAAATGGAATACTGCAGCCATTCCCTCTTCTGTCTCAACATGCCCCATACTTACCAGTGCTGTGGGCTGTTTAAGCAGGAGCCTCTGCATAAAGCAGGATGAAAATGCAAGCATTTATCTACCTCCGTGACAAAGACATGCACCTGAACCATTTCTCATTTTTTCTCTAACTGGGAGAACTCTCCCAACTGGGATCTCCCTCTGTTGGCAGCTCTTGTACCCCCTTCAGGCAGCATATAGGACACTTGTCATGTCATATTATTTTGCCTATGAAATGTCATGCTTAACCATTGGTAAATGATGACAGTGGCATGTCTGGACGGCATGGTAGCTATTGATCTGTGGAAAACAGGATTTTTCAGTGCTATGTTAAAATTAAAACCATCACCAAAAAACATGATGCAATTTCATTGCTCATCTGAACTTTCCCTAGCGTTTCAACCCAATGTTGAGTTCTTTTGATGAACAAGAAATTAATCACCATGCTGCAAAAATAATACCATGTGAACCCTGTGGAAAGCTTTCTTCACGGAATATTTTCCTTCTGACTCATTATGGCATTTTCTCCTAATACCTACCTGAAATTCAACACCTCTCATTACTCACCTTATAAATGTATAACACCTAAAGATGGTTGTCACAGTATTTACAAATTAGAAGTGTATTAATTGAAAGCAATGTCTGAGGCCAAAAATAACTTATGCACTGACAATTTTCAAGAGGTTATCTCAACACCTATTTTTCTGATAGTAATAAAAAGTCTTGTTGTTACCATAGAAACTGTCATATCTCTACCTACACTTCTCAAAGAAACACACCAATATATTCATTTGTTTTATGCCTCTCCCTGCACTCCCCTGTCCCAGTACTTCAAAGTAATCTTGGATGCTATTAACAAATGGTGAAAGAATTGAAGGAGCATTAGGCAATATTGTCATCAAGCCTGAAAATCTCTAATCAACATAACAGGAAAACCTCACTAGGCAAAGTTGTTCTCAGATTTAAAGAAACGTCCCTATCCTGCCAGCTACTTTGTGACTGTCAAATCCCTCTGCAGCCATGAAGTTGCTTGCAAGGATAAATTAATCAAAACCTCAATGAACATTTCAGAAAGGGGGGGGGGAAGAAAGGAAGATTTTTTTTTTCTTTAGAAATGCTGTTTTGGAAGGCATTTATAGTTGCTATTAGCAGGTGAGATCAATAATTCACATCACTGCTTTTAAATATTATGCTCAAATGTCACATTAGTCATTTTCCTTTATTTTGTTTCTGATATTTTTTCCACTCTCATTAGAGCAAAGTTCTGCCATCACATCCAATCTGTGCAAAGGAAAGAAATGACACAAGTGAGACACTTAAATCAGAATCCTGTTGTATTTTTATTAATTTTGTAGTTTCTCTTGTCACTTAGATACCATCTTGAGGAAATGGGAAGGAGAATGCTTAGGTTGTTGCTATGTAGTGAGAGTTAAAGAAATTTGCAGTGGAACCATAAAGTAACTTCATGCAGTGAAAGCTTTAAACAAAATTTTTGTCCTTTTTTTGGCTTTTTTTCTGGGTGGCAGGTTGTCTGTAAGGACTCTTAGTTTTTGTTTGTCTTTTTCGTTTGTTTGTTTTTTGTTCATTGTTTTAAAAGGTATGTGTGCAAGGAGGTTGGACTAGATGATCTCTAAAGGTCCCTTCCAACCTTAAGGGATTCTATGATTCCTTGTGGTCTCTACCTCTTTGGCTTCCCATGAATCGTTTCTGATGCTGTCTAGATTCTGTCCTATTAAGCAGCTGGGCTGTTTATGTCCATTGAGATATATTTTTTTGAGGTCAGAAAAGTTAGATTTTTTTTATGTTGACGACCTACTTCCTCATATATTGAATCAGGGAAGTGTGGTTGTGGACAGAGTTTGATTATAGCCAAGACTCAGTAAGCTTTAAGGTTTCAGCAAGCTCTACCTTTCAACGTAAACTGCAAGAGGTGTTGCAACATGAAAGACCTAGCACAACATTCACCATCAAGTCTGGCTGGTCATTAAAAAAAGGACTTTTTTATTCATTAGAGCACTACTCTAAGCATACCAAATTCATACATGTTTCTTCCCTTTGTTTTACGGAAGGATTGCATATTTCAGTTTGCTAAGAAATGTCATGACCATATACAAACTAGAATGACAGATTTTTAGAAGAGGAAGAAAACTTATGATGTTTCTATTATAAAGTTTTGCAATTGAAGTTTCGATCAAGTTGTTCAGGTGGACATCTGAAATGGAATCTGTTTCATCTCTGCTCACAGTGATAGAGGGAGCAACTGCTCTCAAGCCCTGCCTACATGGCCTCGGTCTGTCTATACAAAAAGCCTTGGGCGATATACAAATAGGTAGTTGTCATAGGCCTTTGCAACTAAGAGTGTATGAAGTTACCAAGGAAATTCAGTTGAGTTCTGTAGCGCCAAGGTTTTTTTTTTTTTTTATGTTGCTAAGTTTTGTACTCCTTGGGAATAACCTATGGAAGAAGGAAAGGAAAGGAATGAGGAAAGCAGCTGATGCTACAGCTGTATGAGGCTTGCTAGATTGTCTGTCAGTTTTTGTTTGTTCCAGGGATTTGCTTGTCATAAATTATAGGCCAAATCCTCAATTCTTTACACAATCAGACCTCCTGAAGAGGGGACTTTTTGCTGAAGTAGAGGCTAAAAGTCATCTGACAGGCAAGGCCCAGATTAGCAAAATATCTTAGTCATTGTTATAGTTAAGCATTGCAGCACCTAACAGCAACTACTTCCCTAGAATTTTCCTAGGATTCACAGTTGTGGGTGAATTCCAGATGGGGACTGAAAAGGTTTCTACATTCTAAAGCTCTCTGAAATCTTAAATCCAGCCTCTCTCTTGAATTTAGGATGCAGTTTGCAGCCTGCAGTTTCATACTTTGGTGTGACTAGAATTCAAAACCTGAAAATCTCCGAGCCTCTCGCACCTAAAAGAGTGAAGGAGACAATGGCAGCCTTCTGTGCAAGGGATTAAAGGATTTAGGGAATAGGAAACTGTGTTTTAGGTCAGACAGTGCTTGAACTCAACTCTCTCTATAAGGAATGTCCTGTAGCCATCAAGCTGTAGACAATAACAAGATTGAGATAGTTTTTTATGTCACTACAATGCAAAGAATGTGAGACACCACAATCTAGAAAGAATAAGCAGGAGGGAGCATGACTTTTGTGCCTAGAAGATCCTAACTTCTGAGATTAGGTCAAATTAACAGAGATTTAAAAAAAAAAAAAAGGCCTAGCAATCTGTTTTGCTAAATTTGAAACAGAAAAGGGCATTTGATTTCAAACCTTTCAGAAATAAATTATATTTTAAGTGTAAAAATTCAAAACATTCGCATTCCATTTAGAGAAAAAAATGTTTTTGACTTTTTTTCCATTCCTTTTAGAAGGACCAGTCATACAAAACTGGTATGAATTCTAGGCATTTTCCTGTCACTGAGTTTGTAGTATAAGCAGAAAAGAGTTAATCTATTTTTTTCTTCCATTTTTCTTTTTGCCAAGCTCTCTAGCAATTATATACTTCAGGACGTAGCCATTTGGCTGAAGTTATGGACTCAATCTTTCCCAACCTCAGAGCTACATCCAGTGGAAACACTCAAGTTCCACCTTATTTCATGCTTCAACCATGCAAAACCATTAAGTTTGCTATAGAATTTCAGCACAAAACCATACATCACCTTGAGACTGCTTGAAAGGCTGCAGAATTAGTGACCCTATTCTAAGTTCTGAATTCATGACAATGCACCAACTCAAGCAGCTTTCATCTTACATGTTTTGTGGAATTTTCTTTAAACATTCCTCTTACTCTTTTGTTGTTTCCTTGTATCCTCCAATATTTAAGAGAAAAAGATTTCACAAAACAAATGTCACAAATAGAAATCAGGCACAAACAGAAATCAGGCACACACTGCATGAAAAGAGTTGTTCATTATCTGTCAGAATGTGATTAACTTGAAAACAGTCTCACGTAGTAGTCCCAGGTTTGTACTGTAATTTATGACATCTTAATATGAGAAAGTGAATAATTTCTCAAAAAAAAATCTCTTTCAGAAAGTGTCTTGAACAATTTAATACAGGAGAAATAGAAATTATCTGGAAGTACTGCAGTCTGTTCCATCAGCAATGTCATAATGCAGCCAAGATAGAGAATAGCTCATTCTGATGTAGTAGGACACATATTTTGAGCAGCTGAAGATCTATTTCAGTATATTTGTCTCTTGGGATCGCATTCTTAGTACCTTGAAATACATTACTCCAGGTGTACATGCATCTTAAATATAAGTCACATTTTCTTCAATACATGTATGACATCTTTATGTAATATCTGAGCATCAGCAGACAGGCAAAAACTCTGCTTTTGAATATGTATGTTTGAATATTGTTTAGACATCTCCAGAAATGGAGTATAAAAGTTTCCAAAGTGTTCTTCTCTGTTCCATGATGAAACAGAGTTGTTTGTTAGCTGATTTTTTGTAAGCAAAAACTTACAGTGCAGATGCCTAGTTGCAAGGAGAAAAAGCCTCGTTCATTTCTGTGAAACAGAGTTACAGAAGAAATTCATGTTGTTGTTCATATATGGTTAGTTCCTGTCCCGTGTCCTTATACTTGGACTACTGAGAATAATGCTTTTTGAGCATGTTTTAACTTCAACTTGCTGAAGTATAATTAAGAGACTAACAGTCATAAGCAAATTTTCTAGGCTGCAGACAGCCTAGAACTGGGTAAGCAAACTGGGTAAGGAGAGATTCTTCTAGTCAAGTAGTATTTGCTTTAACTAGGAAAAACTACTGTTTGCTCTATTCTTTTTATCTGCAAAACCATTGGTAACAGATGCTAGCTGGCTGTAGGAAGATGGCTTGATATTATGTTGATAAATATTCTAGACAGCGAACTTTTTAATGTAGTCAAGAGAATCCTTTAGCACAATTAAAATATCTACAGAATTCATTTGACGTGCTCAGATGTAACTCATCTCCATTTCTTTAAAAACAAAGAAACCACAGAGTAAACAAACAACGCTGCAAGACTCTTGCACAGCAGGCATTTGACTAAATAACACACTTTTCTTGATAAAGGTTTAGCACTGAAAAACTCTTGGATAAGATTTCATCATTGCTATGTATTTTGTGCATTCATTTTAGTTTGATAAGATAAAACAGACGTGTCAGCAATTTCCACTAAACTATAGTTGATAAAAATAAACAAAGTGGGTCTACTTTGAATAGAATAAACCTACCTTTTGTGTTGTTCTGATACACCAGTTGCTCATCTGTACATTGAAATTATTTGCAATCAAGCACCTAATCAGAGTGTCTGAATAATGATCTGCAGTCGGTGTAAAACACTATGACCTTGATTTTAGGACTGCACATGTGCTTAATCACAGAATCATCTTCATGATGGGAACAGCCTCACAGAAACAGAGGAAAACATGAGAAAAAATAGGCAAGTCTGTACAGTGCTAATGTTACAAATGCAAATGAAATGAGCTTTTGCTCATTTGCTTTAAGAAACTGATTTTCATAGCAATTAACTCGAGCATCACTAACATTGTATCTATGCATTCAGATAGGCATTTAAAAGACTTTTTGGTAGCAGAATATTTTATGTCTCTAATATACGGTCACTGATATCTTAGCTGTGGATTTTGAAAGATGTTACTGACTTTCAGTAAGACTTATATTCCTAAATCTTTTTCAATTTAAGGGTACAGACACTTGAAAATTATTTCCGTACCCTTTAATTCAAGATAGTGTTTAAAATATCCAGCTTATGTATTTGGTTCTAAACAGGTCTTGAAAGGAGCCTACATCTTTTTCAAGTTCAGTTATGTAATCTAAAGTTTGCAGAAGGAAAAAAAATGTAGCGGACTTAAAAAAAATCTATATTTCTAATGCTTATGAAAGATGGAAACTATGTCTCAAGTATTGAAGAGAATCAGAATCTGGTCATTTAATACTGGTGAGAAGAAAATAAGTGCATAATACATAATAATCTCTCAAGAAGCAGATCCAGTATAAGAGGAACAAATAGTGCAGTGTGATGAGTCATTAACAAATATTTTCGCAGAGGTAAAACTGCATTATGCCAGCACTTTGTTAGGAGGAGTAGTGCATCTTCATTTTGTGCTTATTCTGCAAAGTTAGTGGAAAAAACTATTTCCAGTACAGGGGCAGTGAGCATATGTAATGCAAACATTTTGACAGTGAATGTAAACAGCTTTCCTGCATTTTAAACCATTAAATCAAGGACACAAATTTCCATGCTTTTGCAGATTGCAGTCTTTGCTGTCTATAGTGAAGATGGTGTTGCATCTGCTTTGTGTTTATAATTGCATGTTATGTTGTGCCACTGTGACTGAATTTTAGTAAACATGTTCTTTTTTTTTATTTTTTTTCTAATTGTCATGGACACAAGGGTCTTACACATAACTGTGATGCAGAGATTCAGTAATATGCTCCTGAGAAATATCTTTAAACAGTCTTTGGGATTATTTTAATATTGCTCTTGCTTGCTCACGTGATGGGAAAGCACAGCAGTGTGCCTCCCATTTGTTTTGTGACTTCTTGCATTTCAATTTCAGCCGATTGGCTTAAAGCTGTACATTTTTGGCTTGGTTCCTGAATTGAAGCCTCCAAGGGGCCCTCATCTGTAATATACTGTAACTAGGAGTCCATCCGTGTTTCTGTCGTTGGAAAGCGTGGAAGGTCTGTCCTGAAATTCTTCTTCTACCCCTCTTCTCTATCCTTCCGCCCTGTCCCAAAATGGTTCTGCAGGGAAAATGAAAGCGTCCGAGCAGGAGCAGAAAGCGTATGTCAGGATCGGCCCTCCAAGTGGTCAAGTGGTGCCCCAGGGGAAGAAATATCCACAGACTTGTGGAATGGGTGATGTTTTGTGGAGGAGGGAAAGCCAGAGGGTGAGTTACCAACAACAGAGCAAATGATTTGTGAAAGAGGTAATATGATTCTCTCGGGTTAAAGGAAAAGTTTTCTTTTCTAATAAATTATTTCTCCCCCTGGTTAGTAAATCATTTCCCCTTCCTAGTACATTTAATTTGCTATTCCTTTTAATTATTGCTTGTCCAGGTGGATTTTAAAGACTGCAACTTAAAAGGAGTCTAACTTAAACTTGGCAAAAAGCCACCCCTGCCACATCATTAACTGAAAGACAATCATACTCCAGCTTGCCTTACAAAAATACAGGTAGGGTCTGAAGTGCCACAGAAAGTGTTTTTCTAAAGGCAACACTCCGCATTAATACAAAATCTTTGCCTTTTATGCTGGGCCCATCTGACCCTTCTTGAATGCAATGACAGTACGTTAACGTAGCAGTTTGGGTCCCTGAGACAATGCAGTTTCAGAAAGACAGGCATAAAATGATATTTTCTTAGAGGGAAAGTGCATTTGCATTGCCATTACCTACTTTATCTCTGATTTGTTACAAGGGGTATATTAGAATATGCCCCTTGGCTTTCACTGGAGGGAACAAATTGGGAACATGCTTTTTGTGGGCAAAAGGAACGGGTTTTTTTCCCAACGTGTCATGTCCATAAGTGCTGAGCTGTGTTTACCTTATAGCCCTGCCTCTATCTCAGTATGCGGCTGGCTGACTTGTACATTGAGATTTATTTCCGAATCAGCTGCATAGTAGTGTAGCCTGTCTGCTGAATACACAGACTCACAGCTGGCTTGTTCTGATATTTTAAAGTCATTTCCAGTAGCATATGATGTATTCCCTGGATAGTTCATATTGGGGCGAGAAGGAGGAGAAAAAGAACAGCCAGAGGGAAACAGCTCTTATCTCTTTTGGGAATGTGGTTTGGAAACAGAGACACCCTCAAGGTCCACGGTTACCTAATCTCTCTCTGCGCATGACATCCTTCTCCCCCTCCCCCCCACAAAAAAAAAGGGGAAAAAAAGGCTCTCGCTGCCTAGTATGTCGATTAAGCACCTAATATGTCGACAGCTTTTATAATGTGCTCCTACTTAAAGTACTTAGTCTTCATGGAATGAACACCATATTCTCCTGTCCTGGAAAGGGTGGTCCGAGGCTCAAGTTTAAGGCACCCAAGCGTCGATGCCCAAAGCAACGCAACAGGAGCAGCAGTGGGAGCTCCTGGCACGGGCGCTCCCTGAGTACTCAGGGGCACAAACTGCAGGCTGACTTTGCATTTGAAAAGCCTGATTATCAGCGGTCAGAAACGGCGTGTGAAGGAAATGACCTCCTGCGAGTTGCAGTTTGGAGCCATTCTGCACACTCCAGTGCCCATGGAGTCTGCACTCCAGAAGGAAAACTTTCTGCCAAGGAAAACGACTGTTCTGGCGCTTCAGGACCTTGCCGCTGCAGAGCGGGTGTCCATGTACCAGGACACCTCTGTGCCGTGCTGGGTTTGCTAAATGGAGGACAGGCATTGGGTGAAATCAATAAGGATCAAACATTTATTTAGGCCTAATGAATTTAGAATCAGTCTTTCAAAAGGTGCAATGCTGCACTGTGCCCTGCCTCCTATCCAAGAGGCTCTTAAATAGCTTGCTTCTTCCTGCCATGGAAGGATACCGCTAGTTATTCAAAATACAAAAGAAAAGCTGTTTGAGCATATGCCTGAGTTAAGTGGGGGAAAGGGGCTAAGTCTTTCTTTTTGTTCATATATGTTAAGACTCTCTACCTCACACAGATACACAAATTTAGAAGACCAGCCTTTTGATCTTCTTACGTTAAAGGTATTGCTTTGTCTGCCTACTTTTACAAATTTGGACTTAAACTAGGCAGTTAACCAGCCTCTTGAAGAGGTTTCTTTTAGTCACTAGATTTGGCAATATTTAGACTTCCTTCTGCCTCTCTCCTTTATTCTAGCTTTCAAACCCATCATGGAGTGAGCTCTAAGTCTGGCTTAGTGAAAAATTTGTCTTCTATGTTAACCAAAGCTGGATGAAAAATTAATGATGTTAAGTATAATTTTGAAAAGTTTCCATGAGGATGGAAGTGTACGTCAATTCCTAAACATGACTAGGTTCAGCCGTTGTGATATTTTACCACGATAGGTAGGTGTATATATAGGTACAACTACCACCCTCCAGTTAATGGTATAACCTGAAGAAATAGAGCACTTTTGTATGGTCCTCATGCCCTTGCCTAGGCTTTTAGGTGAATGATGGATCAGTGACTCCTGAATGTAGACATTTTCACTGAAACGATGTTAACTGATAAAGCGCTTAGTATCAAATGTTATAAATATGGCAGGATGCTATCTGTTTGTCTGTTCTGCTGCATAAACAGCCCCTGTTATCTTAAAATATGAGTCTGTCACAATAGTTAATGAATTCATCTTGAAAAGACCAGTATGAAATGAATCCCTCCGTTTCCTGGAAGAAACTGGTTTGTCCTGTCAGAAGATTGTCCTTGTTGCAGCTCTAGAAGCAGGACCGCCCACTCCATGCTCAGTGTGGCCTCTTAAAGCATCTCTGTGGTGTTGTATTTGCAGCTATTCTGCATCTTTAGGCCTTCACTGATGCCACAGGCTGTTGTCACACTCTTCTGTTTCACGAGCATCCCACTTTCCTCTAGAAGGAAGCACCATGCTATTATCCATAAAGCCACAAAGTAAAAGGGCAAAGGGAAAGAAACTAGAAGGGTCATGGTTGGGAGTGTTGCCTTGGTTGGTCTATCCTGGAAGCAGCACCTTGGCAGCCCCTATGGCTTCTTCATATTTTCCTGCCAACGTAGCTGGAGACCTGAACACTCTCAGGACCAAATCAGGACCATGAGGACCTGTATGCTCCCATGATCATTTGGAAGTATTCTAGGCATTGGTTGGAGAAGACTCTTGTTTCATTTTATTTCAAAACACATACTCTGCAGTATTTTGAAACCAACTATCTGTTGGGGCTCAAGTCTCAGCTGCCTAGAGATAAAACCCACAGAAGCTTTTCCAAGCACTCCCAAAGCAGAGGTAAGAAAACCCAAAGAAGCCTTTCCAAGCACTCCCAAAGCAGAACTAAGAACTAAAAGCAGAACTAAGAGCATTTGCCCTATAACAACCCACAGAGGCCACGAAAGAAGTTCTCACCCTGTTCTGCCCTTACAGGTGAGTCCGTGCATGAGGACTGGGGCTTACACACGAGCTACTCCAGCAACTGAAGTGGAGAGAATGAAACAGTGCAGCACTCCTTCTAAAAGGAGGGGGAAAAACAGAAGAAAAGATAGATGTGCTCCTATCATCCTTAAAATACGTAGCTTGTCCCTGGCACGTACTACTGACCAACAGATGTTTTGGGTGGACCTGTACAGTCAAAGACAACTGAAGACTGATCTGCAAAGGCACCGATCTGTCTCAGGCACTGAGTTTATAATTAATAATCCCTCAGGTTTACCCAGCCCCCCTGAACTCATCTGCTTTCCGAATGAGATACACAGTTGGTCGCTCTTCTGCCCTCTCCTGAGGCAGAGCAAAAGAAATATATTGGGTTCAGCTCTCTGCCTGAGACTCTTAACTACTAGGCTGTCTTTTCATTCCGTCTCTGGTTCGGTACATACAGAAACATCCTGGCAAACATTACCCTCAATCCTTCCTGGATCTGTATGATTCAAAGAAAATGCTCACATAAATAATAATCTCATAATCAGATAGTCGAAGGAAATAATGTCAGAAAACTGACACCAAAACCAATTTGCTTAATCCAAAGCAAAATCAGGTTCTGCCTTGATGGGTGAAAGGGTTTGCAAATGAATGAAGCAACTTCTCCAAAGTCTGCTAAGACCCTGTTCTCATCTGATAAGTTTAGCCTTGTTTTGTACCTTTAAACTGCAGCTGTAAGAGTATAAAGAAAAAAATAAAAAGTCAGCCTTGGATTTTCCTGCAATTACGTTGTTTAGGTTTTTTAAACCTCACAGTTTCCTTGAGGGGAAAAAAGTTAATGTGTCAAAATACATCAGGCCTTCTGATTTGGAACAGGATTTACTGAATTTCCTTGCTAGCTGTTTCAAGGTTCAGCTTCAAATTAAATCTCTTCTAATGAGAAATACAACATTCATTAAATAGTAAACATCTGTTTGGAATATCTATAGTATCCTTTATTCTAAAAAGTAATATCACAAGACAAACTCTTCAATGCTGATGATTGTTAGCTGCAATAAAAGTCTTTTATTTTTACAGCATTTTTAAAGAATTGTTTGCATAACAAATTAAAGAAATTTGGACTGTGGATGCACACATCTGCAGTATGTCCTCAAGGCACTAACCTTACCCAAGAACACAAAGTCCTTGTTATGATATGCAAACTAATGAATCAGCTGAAGGAAGCATTTATATTTTGACAGTGTTTTAACTTTCTCTGACTCAAATTAGCTGCAACTGTGGTTGTTACTCGGTAAGGTTCTGTGAACTTTCTTGCTAAAATTAGTCTTTTTTCACTGATGACTGTTGTCACTAAGAAGGTAAGAGGCTGATAAAGGAGTAACTGATCTGAAGCTATCCCTTTCACATATTGATGTTTGGAGAAAAACAAGTTGCAGATCATAACTTTCTGTTCAATTTTGGTCTTGCCAGTGATATGTTAAAACTATAATGTTCTTAACAGGTTTAATATAAAATTAAATTAGGTTTGGGTAATGCCACTGACTCTTTGTGGAGAGGGCATGCTTTAATACAATGTATATTTTTGTATATTTCTCTAGAAATGCTTAAAAGAACTTCATACCTAAAACCTTCCATAGGAGCCCTGCTTATTTATTAACTTGTGCTAAAAAGATATATTGTTAATTGATTTTGTCTGTTCTATCAGAATAAGGTTATAGAAGCCCTTAAAGTCAATTTATCAACAATTTCAGCTAACCATAATCACTGTGCTAGGCATTTTGTGCAACGCTTCCTTAGTGGCTGTTGTATCTTCAAATTTCCTGCAGTCAAGCTTTTTCACAGTTCTGACTTCTGCTTGGATCTCTGCTCTAGAATTAATACCAAAATGCACTTATTTGGTATGATTTGAGCTTCCACACTGATTAGGCGAAGCCAAAGCTTTACTCCAGAAGAGATTTTAGGAAGAAGGTATTGAGAAGACTGTGTTGCACAAGAGTTTGGATTACTTTACTGTGGTTGTCTGTCTGTCTGTCTGTCTGTCTCCAGCTGTCTCCAAAGTGGAGTCTGTTGTAGTTGGAGTCTGTTGTGTGAGAACATGTGTTTAATACCCTCCTGGAGGTAGTGCAATGGTAGCCGTCTGGGAAGGCGGCGGCACTACAGCGTGTTTGGGTGTCTATGGTCCCTGGCACAAGGAGCCAAGAACCACTTGGCTGGCGCTGCAACATACTCCTCCAGGCTTAGTACACGCTTGTTTGCATGGCAGCAGCAGCACAAGGAGGTGGTGTTCCCCGTGTAGGAAGAGGATCATGCCTTGTGCCCTCTTCATAGCTGGTGTGCATGCAAAACTCTCATCTAGCCATCTTGGAGGTACTGTTTAGAAGAACAGCTCATACACTTATTCAAAAGTACACAAACAATACTGACAAGGTCAGTGTCTCAATGGATTACGTGGCCTGTTAAGATCAACCATGTAAACTATGTTCCTCTGGAGCAGTACTAACTTACCCAGTACTGTATTTATTTATTTTGCCGCTTTCTTCATCTCTTAATTGTATGAATCAACCTTTCAATTTTTTTTATGCTGGCTCCTACTCCCTATCTTTCTTTCCACTTCACACTTCTTTCCCAAAGCAAAAAGCTGGCGGGTGGTGCTAAGGGAAATCTTTTTAAAATTTGTATGTCTAATAACTATGGTGCAATAAATTTGCAAAACATTGTGTAGAGCCTGTATGATTAGCACTTTTGTACATACCTCCCTACACCTCTACTTCCCCACACCTCTCTACCTTTAAAAAGGTACCACTATGTATAAAATTACTTTTCTGTAATATAGTATTACTGCTGGGGGTTCGAACACATTAGATCAGGATATGACTGTAGTGTTAAGCTATTCACTGGACATTTCTTTGCTAAAACAGTTCAGCTCATAAAACCACAGCTCAGATATCCATAGTGGAAACAAACACCATATATACATAGAAATCACTTCCCATCTATTATATAGCACTTTTTTCCCTCTGTTTTTCAATGTATTTTTTTTTTCCAAAACTTGGAAACTTTACAAACGCTGCAGGCAGGCAGCTCCCTTGTTCTGGGAATGGAGGTAATAACCCTCCTTTCTCTCTGTGCACCCCTTCACACTGCTTTTATGAGATGGTAGCTCTCCATGTAGGTGCCAACATTGATTCTTCTCCTCCATTTTTGACTTCTTGGAAGTTACCTCTGCACTACAGGGTCCTTAGCCTTACCCGGCTGGAGCACATTTTCCCTGTTCCCATGGGCTTCCCAAATGCTGTTGTAGCCGGGACTGTTCATTCGCACCAGGGCTGTCTCTGACGTGGCTCCTCCAGAACGGAGTCCCTGCTGTGGCTTCGATTTGGAGCGTTCTGTGATGACCTGCACAGCTCCGAAATGTCTTTGCTCCTCTTTTATTTGTTTCTGCTTTTCTATCATATGTTTTCTGGTAAGGGCCACAGTGTACCGGATTCACAACACAGGAGACTAAGTCCCAGCCTCAAAGAACTTGGTATGTAACATTATTCCCATTTCCAATTCCCCTTTTACCTCCGTAAATGATTGTATTCAGCTCTCTACAAAAAACCCTTTCTCACCTCTCTCTGTGTGACATACCTTGTGGCTTCTGTGGCTGTATATGAAAGAGGCTATGTCAAAAATAAATTGAATACCTCTCATATTAGTAAAACACACATATTAAAGAACTACATTAAAAAAATCATTCTCTGTCATTCTCCATCGTTCTACTGGATTATAGCAACTACTGCGAATATTTTCAGTTTAGATTCCTTACATGAGTTCTTCAAATGTATATTTAAGCATCTGAATATATGTTGTACCATGGAGGAAGCTCAATACTTACAATTTTGTGACTATCCAAGACATCTCAAAATAAAAGCTTACTAGGCTTTGAATTGTATTGTTTTGTTTTCAGACAAAGTTTAGATGCCCGACTAACGAATTCTAACTTGAGCTGTCCAAAATTGGTAAGTAATAGAGATCTATAAATTGGCTAAAGAATTTTGAGATTAAAAACAACAATAATAACTTGTGCAAAAGCTGTTTTGAGGCTCATTTTTTGATGTTTTGTTCTATTTTCTGTTACTGCAGCCCTTATGGTTTGTACTTATAAGATGTTTCTTCACAACCAGGAGGACAAACAACTTACCTTTTTCATTAAATTAGAGCTTAACACTTCCATAGCAGTTCAAGTGCTTCAGCTTTTATTATTTTGTCAGGCTTGTTTGTAATTTTTAAAGCTCATTTGAGAGCTAGTAATGAGGGACTCCTCTGAAAATTGTAGCATCTGCATCTGATTATATTATTGTGAGACTCCTTCTTACCCTCCTGATCTTTGAAATAGTTCCATACAGCGCTCCAGTAGCTCCAAGAACTATGAATCCTCTGAAACAAGCTTAATTCTCCTTGTACAGCTTAGTTCTCGTGTTTCATAAAAACAGTGTCACTGAAATGGGAGCTTTGAGGAGGGTCTTGGTCCACAAATCGTGTTCTTGGCTACAGCATTTCATCCTTATCTTACTAGGTGAGAATTATTTGGTGCCAAAAAGGAGTACTTTCATTAATGCGGAACTTGGTTAACCGTTTTCTGTTTCCTGGTAGGACTATAATTTTTTACCCTATTCTGTGGTATTTGTGACAATATAGCTGCGATGTACAATTCCAACTGTTAAATCTGTGCGAATCAGCATGGTCTAAAAGTTTGTCTTCAGCGCTTTAGTCACCTTAATGTGTAGAGTCATCTTCAGAGAAAGAAATAGCTGAAACATTTAAGCTACTTTACATTTATTTTGCACTAAGGCATTACTTCATTCTTGATCATGTAAATTTGGGTGCTTCCAAAGTAGCAGAAGCTGTTTAGATGTTTCAGAAAGGATAGTCTCTTTAAAGACAAAAGCCAAAACAACCTTTTAGGAAAGGGTTTCAGGGTCTATTCCCTTCTCTTTTACCTATACTACTCTTCCCCTGCCATGCATTCTCTCTGTTTTGCCACTGCTGCCATGAATATATTGCTAAGGTTGCAAAATGCAAGAATTCAGCCTGCACCATTGAAATCAATATGAATTGTCCTCAGTGACTCTTAGGAAGATTTATGTTTTACCAGTAATGCTGGCTTAGCCAGTTCTGTTTCCTCTTCCTTCTCTTTTGATACAGCCACCAAAGAAAAAAAATTAAAGCACGTAAAATCTGAACGCTTTTGATTCAGTTTCTGCTACTTACCTGTTATTTATTTGCATTGTATTAATCTATGTATATATGTACATGTACATACACATATATACATTTGTACACATGTATACATATACACTTACACATGTATGTATGTTTTTATGCACATGTATAAGTGTGCCTATATGTTTTTATATAAAAGTTTTATTTGTCCCTTTGTAACCTGGATCACCTGGCTGCTCGGTGTCCCCACTCAGCCCCACAAACAGAAAGGGCAGTGAAGAGCAGTAACTACAGCCAGGGATAGGTACTCTCTGACTTGGCACTGCCACTGCAATAGCAAATTCAGAGTGCACATCTACGTACGTTTTATTTGATGGGAGACGTGAGTGACTAAATATGCTGACAGTCCCATTGTTCCCACATGCTCCTGCTCCAAATCGTGATTTATCTCTCACTTAGGGGTCCCAGTAAACTGTAAGGCTGTGCTATAAAATGGTGGAGGAAATTAGAAAACCTGAAGTTTTTGGAGGGTGATTTTTAATGATGAGTTTATGGTGCAGCTCCTCAGAAAGTTTTCTCAGTACAATTCAGGGGACAGTGAACTGCAGTTGGAAGGAGGCAAAGAGTATACAGGGGAGGGTCGCTTTAAGCCATTTTCACAGCCAGAGATAACATATGCAGAACCATATCCTACCTCCTGATTCAGGTGAATTTGCAGTGGTTGGTCTATACCTTGAAAATATGAATAGTCAAGTTCTAAAAAACATCTGTTTCTGTAAAATGGCTAATTAAACCAGTCATATTTAATTGGTTAGGTAAAATAGCTAACCCATAATTTAAACTTCTGATTGCATGCTAAAGGTACTGCTTTGTAGGAGACGCATAATATACACTTCAGTGGCACCACTCGCCATTGCTAGCTTTTAGAAGCGACTGGCAATTTTCTATGCACAAGTGCCATTGATTTTCAATGGAATTTAGATCCTAAGTCATGTAGCTTCTTTTGAAAAATTTTGCCCTTAATGATTTTCTTTGGGAAAGTTAAAAAGCCCCCATGCCATGAGCAGTTGTACCAAGACAAAGCTTACTGTGTTGGGTGCTTAGTCATAAGGATTTAGCGCTCTTCTGTGTGTCTGTGTGTGTGTGGTTTTGCCACACAGAAATTATCTGGTTTTCCTTTTCTCCCTTATGTGCGTAAAAAAATATGTGGGAATTCGAAAGATGAGGAACGATCTCAAACGTGAACCAGTTCCTTTTATTCATATCTCAGAGCTGGGCTAGAAGCGAGCTGCAGAAGCAGTCCCAGTAAAAAGAACTGTTTTGTGCAAAGGGGAATAAGAAAAGGAAAAGAGCAAAGTAAAACTACTGAGTTGTAAAAACAGTGGAGCTGCAGCACAGTTTAGCATTCAAGCAACTATCTCTGGAAAGGAAGCAGATTATGTGGTATCATATTGCAAAAGGGCTGTTCAACCCTGTTGCGCTCACTCGGAGCTACATATTTACTTTTGTCACTGTGCAGCAGCGATTGCATTATATCCTTCCTGCCAGGACGTGAGGAGAAACAGAAGGTTAAGCCCAAACGGGGGAGGGGAGAAGAAGGAGGGAAAAGCAGCAGCAAAAGGGCTGGAAGAGGAGAAAAGAACAGCCCGAGAGAAAGGAAAAAGTTCCTCGTGTATGCAGGAAAAGATACTCCAGAAAACAGACAAATGGGAGATTGGGTGCTGCATGGATGGGGTTACCAGTGCCGTCATGTTTCAGCTGTGACGGGACTTGAAACCCAGATAGTTTGGTCACCAGAGACGAGATGCATTTTATTAAGCCTAGATAAAAATGGGAGGCACACAGTCTGGCACCAGCGTAGCCTAAAGGAATTTCCATGATTTGTGCCATGAATGCTGAATGGGACGCTTGTAAAAAGCACCTTTCTCCTAAGGACAGCTCGCTGGAATTTGCAAATATAGCTCACCCCACACACACGCACAGAGAAAAAAACACCCAAAGAAGCAAAATAATGGCTTGAATTAAATAGTACAAAGTGAAGAACGCGTGAAAGGCTTTTCTGAAGATATTAAAACCTGCACCCAAACATACCCTACTGTACCTACAGGGATACTTGGATCAACAGTTTCAAAAGTGACTAAAGTTTTGGGGTAGGTGAGGGCCAGGGCAGGTTTTGCTGCTTTGGGCAGACTGGAGAGAGCTCTGGTCCCCAACTCAAGATTATTCAGCCCCATGCACAACAGGGCCCCTTGCTGGGCCTTGTGTGGGCCCAAGCGATACCGGATGGTTCCCTTTGCTGGAGAAGGAATATCCAACCCATGAGGAGTATGCCTTGGCTTGGGCAGAAGTGGCATTTTTCTCTCCAGACGTGTTGGCGAACTCATTTTAACTGCTGTGTTGCATATTTTGATGCAGGCTGAGCGTGCAGCGTTTTAATACGTGTTAGGTACTGCACATGAGTCTGAGCAGCCGGCCAGTGAAACCATATTAAAGTACAATTTGTCCTGTCAAGAGCAGGAGTCTAAAACCTGTTAGCTAACATGCTTAAGAGAAAGAAAACAAAACTCTTCTTATTCACGTCTACCAGCGTCTCTACTGCTACAGGAGGTTTGTGGGTCTCAAGATGGCTCAAGGTAGGGAATAGCAAAAGGCAGCCAAAGGGGTACCTTGTGTTACAATTGTATCTAAGAACATGGGTTTATAACAGCACAGAAGCCTTTTGAATCTGTCTGTTCCAAATTAGGTGTACGAGAAGGGTAGAAAGATCAGCTAAGTAAATGGGAAGTACGTAAAAAATAAATAAATAAATAAATAAAACTGACTTTTGCTCGTCTTTGAGGCAAAGTGTGTCCATAATAATCCAGAGGGTACTGAGCTGACGAGGAGAGAGACAGTGTGGGATTTCCTTGGCATGGGGTAAATGAGAGCAACTTTGCTGAGCACAGTCAGATTTGGTCTGGTGCGATGGAGAAGAATAGCATCCTGGAGCTGTGGTATTATTATCGGTCGGATAATCAGATTTTCCACTGTCTCTACAAGATAAATACTAATCGGAGAAAGAACCTCTGCCTGACTCTTTCTGGCTCTCATGTGCTGTAGTGGCTGTAGTGCCTGTTTGACAAACTCTGCAGAGATGTGGACGTCTCTATTTGAACTGCAGCAGTTCCTGGGCAGATGGTGCAGCCGGCTTGGACCCTCTGAGCTGCTCTGCTTCTTCCAACCAAATTATGGTTTTCCATCACACCAGTGCAGATCTGGTCCTTGTATTTATATACTACAATAAGCATACACAACGTATTAAGCAACTGGAGGATCTTACAGCATAGCACAGGCTTAACATAGCAAAGGATGACAATAAACAATGGGAGGAAAGAGGAAGAATGAAGGGAAGAGTGAGAAAACATGAAGAAATCATTCTATACACATCAACCTTTACTTCCTTTTATTATAAACGCTTTACTTAAACAATGATCAAGTACTAACGTCTACAGTTTTGAGTGCTAAGTTTGCTCATAGAGCATCAGCAAGCTAAGGAGCCATCAGTAAGATGGCTTGGGGAAAGCAACAGCAGTATTTTTCACTAAGAGAGCCTCCTCATTACCTTGTTTGCAATTTCTAAATAAATTCACAGCACTTGCCCTTCCTAGCGGCAAATATGCAGAGAGTGAGCTTTTTGGACTTTTTCTTTCTTGTTCTGCAGCCAAGGAGACTGTTTCTAAGTGGGTAAAACCCAACCACATGTGCCACAGTTGCATTAGTGTAAACAATAACAAGATAGTGAGTCCTCAGCAAGAAGGTGCTTTAATGCAGCATAAAGAAGGCAAATCCCTGATTCCCTTCTTTATGTCTGTGGCTAGAGCATAGCCAGAGAGCAGCCTGCTGAGAGGACCTTTCGGTCCAGGTAAGGCTGCTGGAAGGAGATACCAAGGAAGAAGTATTCCAAGAAAAGACAGATAAACCACCTGGTCAGAATCCGTAGCTGAGAGACAAAGGAAAAAGGACTTTAAAAATCATGCTAGAGAAAGTGTGTTAAAAATTGTTTTATAATATATAGACAAAGACCCTGTATGAAGATTCCCAGACCCAAATCTTTTACTTTTATGGCTGGCTGCTGTGACCAGACTGGTAAAAAAAATGGTCCATTATGAATGAATGGAGTTATTTAGACTTTGAACATAATCCTGGCACAGCTAACGGGAGAGGGTGTACAGGCCCTTCAGTGTTGCTTCCTTCTCCTTCTCCTCCTGCCCTAATCAATAGATATTAACATACTCTGCTGCCCACGCCATGCAGAAAAGTTCATACAACAATAAAACCTATTTTCTGGGAATGCACATGAAGTGGAAAACTGTTAAGAAACTATTGTAGCAAGTAACTACAATAAAGCAGAGAATATGGGAGAATATGGTCTCAAAGAGGAAACTGGCACATGACCTGTGCCTCGCTGCTGAGGGAATTCCACAGAAGCACAGTGCTTGCAAGTCAGGATTTGAGCACATGACTTTGGTTTGGTTTGTGTGTGCTTTTCCTATCATCTGTGGTTGAAGGAAAGAAAGGTGCTGAAGGAGGCTGTGGAAAACACAAATCCTTTTGATTTTATTTTTCTTTCAGTTCAGAAATTTGGATTAAAGCCTAGCTCTCCTGGTCCATGACATATTTACTTCATCAGTGATGCAGCGACTTAGCCACCGAGGAGCACGTAGGATATATGAAAACACTGTCCAATAAATTGACCGTACACAGTAATCCTCATGGCAGGACATGAGATCATGTCATCCTAGTGACATGATGAGTCAGCCCTCCTGGCTGCCATCCTTGCATCACCTAGGCAGTCAGTAACATGCACTTTGGTAAGCTACCAAAAGTGTCCCTTGTCGCCTTGTGCATTGATCTCCTGGTGAGCCCTTCCAGACCAAGATGCTGATCTGTGTTATACCAGAGAAATGTCAGGCTCAAATTGACCCATGTTGCATGTATTGCATGTAGTTTGTGCTTAATGGTAATGCAAAGGAGGCTGTTTGCAAGCCTACTCTGGCTCTGGATCAAGAGAAACGCTCCAAGTTGGCAGATAGTACTCAAGCCATAGGTGATGAGAGTGACTCCTCAGCGACTCCCTCAACCTGTTCCCCTTCTTCACTGCAGATTCCTACCTACGTTATGTCCTCTTGAAGGCAGGTAGCTGGATATCTGTATATGAACTTGGTTTTGTCCTTTTCATCTAAATACTACTAAGCACCTGAACTAAGTGTATCTAGTTTGCTTCAGGGAGAAATTTTAATCTTAAACTAACTTTTTTTGGAGCTTTTTTTTTGAGGGACACTATAAATTATCTTGCTCAGCCCTGACTTTCTTTAAATTTTGAAAAGAATCCTTTCATGTGGTCCATTTCAAAAAGTAACCCTCATCATACTATGTTAGTCAAGTGAGAACTGTTTGATAGTATTTTTAAAGTTATTTAAAAAGGAAGAAAATACCCTTCTGCTCAAAAATATTTTAAAATAATGTGGCCAGTCTGTATGTGTTTGAGGATACAATGGCACCTGGCAAGAAAAAAGCTAGATGCAGCCATCTTATATCAGCAAAACTTCTGGCAAGAGACTCGCCTCTAATTGTATTATAAAACATTAACTTTGTTAACTTGCTTTTGACTGTACACAAGATCTCTCAGTTGGCTTGTCATCTGGAATGCCAAAAAAAGCTCAGTGAAACTGTGTCAGGTAATGCTGACTTAAATGAGTCTGGCTGGGCTGACTAAAGTCATGTTTAGATCTGGATGAGATTCATGTTTGAGTTCAGTTTGGAAGGCAAACCAGGGTTATCACTTGGATTTGTTATTTTAAATCTTGACAGCCAGCTTTCTAGGATTTTGGTATCTAGTGTCCATATTTAATATTTCAGAGAATATGAAGCCCCAGAGGATCAGTGTGAGTCATGATGTCATTTGTCCTCATGTCTATCAGCCAATAATTCATGAAAATAGCCAGATTAATTAAATACGATTCACAGCCTTATCTGCCATCAAGGTATCTTTAATGCATCTGAGAAGGGGTAGAGCAGGGGTGGCTGAAGCTACCTTTCCTCACCCTTTGCTTTCTGAGAAAGCTCAGGAACCTTTTTCATCACTGTGCAGTTTAAAGCAGCCTCACACTTTTGCTTCTCTTTGGGTGTGGTGTAAAGAAAAAGTAGCTTAAAATTCCTTAGGGGGAAAATTCCTTCTGTCTTCTGGGAGAACAGACTTAAAACAACAGAAGCTGTAGCTTAGAGTACCCTACTGCATATACTAGAACACTTGAAAAAGGGGAGCCTGAGCATCACTTTTGTTTTACTATATGCTATCTTATCACACTAATAGGAACTCAGTTGTGTAAGGATATATTTTTATAACTGTATTTCATGGTTAGTGTAAATTGTAATCTGCCTCCATCACCTTGACCATCAGTCAAAATGCTGCAAAATCCTGGCTGTGCCGTGGAGGGCCTCATCACTGAGTTCATCTCTGGAGGGTGAATGGAAGGAGGAAGCTAGTAGCTTTCCTGCAGCTTCCTCAGAGCAGCTGGTGTCCAGGATCTTATTCCCAGAACACAGGGAAAATATAAAGACCTGCGTGGCCAGTTCAGAAGAACCTGTTGTCCACATCTCTGTTAGGGCCAAAGGGGCTGAAGTGGCAACGTGAGTCTATGAAATATGTAGGTCACAGACTGTTTCCTGCCCATACATCTCACTTCCCTTATGCCCAAAATGTGAAAACTGTATGGATTAGGATTTAAGGCCTAATCTATAGTGGGGTTTTCAGGTTTGATTTAGCCTTTCTTGTGCAGGTTCTCTACTAATCTTGTGCAAGAAGCTGTTGATTTTTCTGCCATCATACAGTCCTCGCGCACACAGCATCTGAGAAGAGCTAAGAACAAGAAAGAAGTACATGATGACAATTTGCTATAACTATTATAGTTTAGCTATGAAGATACATTATTTGAGCTGAAAGGGTCAGGCACAGCAAAAGCTCTTCTTTCATTTAATTTTTTTTCACAAAGCTTGGTTGGAGAATAGGTAACTGTATTGGCAATTAACACTATAGCAGAAGTAAGTGGGAGTGATTTTTCTTCCACAATGCAGATGGGTATGGGTTTTGCAGATGCCTCTTTTGTAAGGGGCATTAGCTGTTCCTCACAACCTCCTCCCAAACAGAGAAAATGTTATTCTCCAAGCCTTGTTCAGGAAGATGCACTGGTTGGTTATGGCTTGTAATAGGGAAATGAAATTCTGTCAGACTCTGTGGACAAAGCTGCCCAAATTCTGGTATTTTCAGGAACAAAAGAGGTTTAAAGCATTTGTATTGTCCTTGCTTTGGCAAAATGCCATATGTCTCCACTCACTACAGAGTTTAGTAGAAATAGGATAAAAATCCAACCCAAAACTCAGTACCAACTATTCTTGGCCAGTCACTTATTAGGAAGTTTTGTTTCCCATAAATGGCATTTTTTTGATAATTTAGCAGTGTAATCACAATAAGCAGAAGTAGCAAGTCAAGTTGAATAATTTTAACATATATCCTGAAAATCTTATAGAACTTCCTAGATTTTATCTTACTTTTTTTTTAATATATTCAAACAAACAGAGAAGAGGCAAATAAAATCCTCATCTCAAGTTGATTGTAAAGTTGACCTAGGATTTCAACACGAGTTTGCAGTACTCTTTCATGTACTACTCTATTCATCATCCTTTACTGTTAGAGATAAAGGATACCTTGCTGGTTAAGGTACAACACGGGACCATCCAGATTTAGTTTTCTGTTTTATCATAGTTCAGAGTAAGCCACTTTGTCCAAAAGCCCTAGAGAGATTTAACTCCTCTTCTGGTAGCCCCAACCTCCAGTGATTTCAAAAACACAAGTTAGGTATCTCAATAGATGTCAATCTCGAGCTTTTTACTGTAGTTCATCCCCTGCAGGAGTAAGGATTGTGACTTCTCGCTCTCACACAACTAGGAGAAGGAAATAGTCCATCTCTTCAATTACAAAATTCTACAAGTAAAAACTTGTACAAGTAAATAGTCTGAGTACCAGGTCGTTTCTCTGTGGAAAAAAAAAAAAAAAAAAAAAAAGATGAAATCATGGATAAATGAAATATATGTATGGCTACAAAGAGCTTCTCTAGTGATGTTTTAGGTATCGCTTTAGTCGACTTGCAAAAATTTGCCTTATCTGCAACAACTTGTATACATTTTGGTTTTTGTTGTGTGGCTACTCTCGCACGTGCTCAAGGTAACTACATTTCTGCAATGCTGAATGCGTAGCACAGGAGGAGTCTCCTGAGTCTCTCAAGCTATGTTACACAAACATATAATAAAATGTGAGATAGGGATTTTCTATTTAAATCCTGCATGTCGTACACTCACCTGAAATCTACCAGTAGTATTTTCCATTCCTCGGGGTAAAAGCATGCAGCAGGAATTTAAGCCTTAGCCCAGCTCTTGCGGAGAGTGCTCTAAGAATAGAATAACGCAGCCTGTGCCGTGTTGCTGCTGCCAAGCAGCATGCGACATCACACAGAGTTCATTAGTCAGTTTAAAGACAAGCCTGCTAACCTGAAGTGCGCTTTAAAGCTATTCCCTGGTGTTGTTTCTGGGCTTCAGATTGAGATACTTTAACAGAAGTGAAAACTGTACTGCTTTCTAAAGAGCTTCACAGAAATAGAGAAGAACTGATCTGTAGGTGTAGATCATCTAGTGCTTTAGTGATGTACTTCTTTCAAATACATAAGTATAACGATACATCTTCCTCCTTTAAGAATGTATTAAAATTACTTGTTATATTTTTTATTGGGATTGAAAAGTTAAATTCTGTTGCTGCTGCTGTTTCATATCATGATAAAAGAGAATAATATCTCAAAACAGTTATTTCCTGATAATTAATTGCAGATTGTTGTCTGCTAACTGTCCTTCCATTTTTACATACATGTTTGACATTGCAGTAAAATATAATAATCACATATATCTTTTCTGTGCTTCTCTGATACAGAAAGTAGTCTGAACCCTGTGTGTTGCACTTGGCATATCTATTTCAGAAAGAAAAACAATTCAGACTTCTTCTGGTGATACACTGCACAAGTTAGATGCCAAGGTTACATTTATTCCTTGCCAATATGTTTTCAATTTATACAATTGATGAAAGTTCAGAAGAGAAAAGACCAGTACTGGTATTTTAAAAGAAACAAGCACAGTATTTCTTAAAATAAACAAGTGAAATGAGCAGATTGGGCTCTTCATTCCTGCTGTGTTTTTTCATACAGATGGAATTTTTTGGGGCTTGCCAGTTTAGACAGCAGTATCTTCAAGGCAGTGATTCTTTTGCAATAGGTGCATATATCGGGACCCATAAGATCCCATTCCTGGCTGGTCTTTAGACCTACAGCAACAGCAGCATTGCCATCTCCACCAGCAGTGATTTTGATGAAACCTAGGAGCACCAAATTCAAAAGGGTTTTTGCAGGATGAGGTAAAACAACAAAGGACAAAGCCCAATTAAGAATTTGGACTGTCTTAATGGCAGAAGCAGCAATTCATACTCTCTACCTTTAACTAAATAATGCCTCAGGGAAGAAGGTCAATATAGGGAAAAAGCTGTGAAAGATTGGCAAGAATGAGGGGGAAGGGAAGGGACATGTCAGTGCTAAGGAGCGCTATTAGAAGAGCACTATTAGAAGAAATGTATATCTGCATCAGAGAGCTCTTCTGTAGAAGAGTAAGCTGAGTAAGTCAAAGAACTGTGCCCTCAAAATGCCCAAGAAATAAAGTGATTGTTGCCCCGCTCAGCAGAGATGATCTTTTCTTTCCCCAAGTTGCTTAGTGTTTTGAAGTGACATGCCGTAACAGCAGAGCAAGGGTAGAACTTTTCAATGTCTTCCTACTATGCAGACTGGCCAAAAAAAAAAAAAAAGCTGCAAGAAAGGAACATTTTTTTCAGCTTTAAAATACTATCAAATAATCCAGGAATTCATCAGTGATTTAAAATCTTACTACTGGCCGCTAATAATTAAGAAAACAATCCTTTTGCTATTCAGGATTTCCATCTATTTATTTCAGTAAGGACAGGGTAGGCAGAAACTGAATAATACATGCAGTAAACAAAGAGTCAAGTCTGGTTAGCAAAGCAGGCATCATGTTTCATTTCCCAAGGACATTACGCTGTAAAATTAGTACCTCACAAATACTTTGAAATGTCTTCAAATGGGGAAACTAATAACAGAAATTCTCTCCCTTTTTTTTTCCATAAAAAAATTGAAGGGTTAATACTTCTCGATATGAATTATTCAAGATTTCTTGAATACTTGAAAAGATAAAGAATATCCTTTTAGCTTTGCAGGAATGGGACAGCAGGACAACTAATACTATGGGAATAGAATCTTACCTGCTGTTTTATGTTTTGATTTGTTTTGTTTTTCAGAGTCTGTGCAATACTTTGGATAAAAAAATTCATTCTGTTATACAATTTAATATATATAGGTTACTAATTCTCATTCTAGGAGATAATACATTATTATGGGAATATTCTGGAGAACATAATAGAAGATAGTAGACTAGATGTGAGAGTGAACTTAAAAAGAACTTAATTGTGAATGATGCTTTTTACTAGAAAATGATTTAAATGCTTTATAGAAAAGATTTAACTCTTTATTGCTTTTTTTAGCCTCTTACAGTATATTTCCTCAGAAGCCTTGTGTTTTTGGAGAACTGTCTTTCTGGAATTTATATTTCTTGAAACTTATCTTGTGTTTTAATTTTGATGCTAAGGATAAAATAAAGCTGCTAAAATAGTTAATTTCCAAGGATTCTGATTATTTCAGAGAGTAGGATAGTGAAGATTAAGTACTAGTGTACTCTGGATTAAGCGCGAAGACTTGGATCTCAGCGAATGTGTACAGTTGGCAACTTAGAATTAAGAAGGTCATATAAAGGATAGTGCAAAAAATAATCAGGAAAGGAATTGAATAGTGACTGTGGTTTTACTTTGCAAAGATTTGTGGAAACAATTGCAGTTGGCTTTTACTTTGAATACCTATTTTGGGTGTGTTGGGAGCTTTGGATACTTCTCTAAGTATCAAAACAAAATGAAGTTTATATTGGTTGTAGTTGGGCTATCATCTCAGTTTCAGTGTAGAAAGCAAATTAACAACAAATGTGTGTCATTTTAGGGTAAACAAATAAGTATTGGCTCAGGTGAATTTGAGAGAAGCTTTTAATATACCTCATCTGCATTTCAAGGCTATAAGAAAAGAAAAATAAAATAAGGAAGGCTGAAAAGATTCCGACATCTCTGAACAATGGATCCGCCTACCAGTGACTTAAAGCCTGTTAATATGAATTACATGATTAATAAACCTTTCTGTGGTTGTACAGTAAAGATACAGGTAAATACAATGCTTTCCTGCTTCTTAGGGGGGAGAAGTTTCCTTGCATGTAGATTGAGCTCTTCAGATGAAAGTCATTGTGGACATATGGCAGCGGCAATCAGTGGATGAAGGGCAAGAAACAGTCTGGGCTTCCAGTCTCGACTTTGCCTCTGATCCACTTTCTGGCCCCAGATTAGTCATCCTCTGATAGTTTTCTTATCTCTAAAATGAGCATTGCTGATTCAGCTACCTATTTGAGGTATGTCAAGGCCTCAGGGCAAAAGCACTGAGTTTTATTTAAAGTGCAATTTATTACATGTTGTTTATTTTATCAAACACTAAAGAAAACTTAGAATCCTATACTAGAAAAGTATAATAAACATAATGTGACTGTAGCAGAATGAAGTTTATGCTGCAGATGTACATATAAGAGATATATCACATATGGAGCTTACCAACTCTGACTCACAGATAACCAACTTGTTTACCCACAGAAGCTTGATCAATGCATTTTGGTGTGTAATTCCTCCAAGGCACATGTGGTCCTGTACATCCTACCCCCATAAAAATTTAATTATAATTTCAGTAATGACAGCTATCCCTTCACTCTTTGTGTGAAAGTCATGTTGGCTTCAGAATTATGCTGAAAATGTCATTTACATAATTATTTTACACCCAATTTTAGGTGAGACATGAAGAAATTCAAAATTTGACATTTTACATTTAGGACAGAATTGGAATTCAAATAAGATTTTTAATAAGAAATATTTCTCTCTGGCAGCTGTCATTTCTGGAGTACTCAATGAACACCCAAGAGAATAGGGCCAGCAACCAAGTCAGGAATAGGTATGATGTGGACACTAAGCAGATGAGTTAGGGGAAAATTTAGAAAAAAAATGAGCTAGCAAGGAAGAGAGAAAAGCATAAGAGAGGCAGAGAAATAGAACAGAGCAAAAAAAGGATGACAGAAGATAGGAAATCGGGTAAGTCTGGAGAGATAGGAATAGGAAACAAGAAGCAGTTTAGCATTCTTGCAAAGTGTCAGTTTGTTTAGGGTAGCGTAAGGTATATGTTAAATAATTACCACAGAGTCCCTGTTGGAATTGAGGTAGTTCCTTACAGTCCACCTGCCTTGAAGGAGTTCTGAGTGTCTCATCTTCTTGATGCTTTGTCATTAACTTCAGCAAAAAGGTGAGATGAAGGTGATGGTTGAAGTCTCACTCAAAACAGTGATGGACAGCCAGAATGGACAAGTTCACCCTGGCACAACCATCCTGTGAGGATCACTGAATGAGTTATGACTTGTTTGAAAAAGAAATAATCCATATGGATTCCACAGTACCTTTTTGGATAGTATTACACTTGGGCTGCTAAGTCATGCTATTGATACAATTGGGTCAGGTCCTTGCCTTTCAGATACTATTCCTGTGGGAAGGAAACAGCAGCATTTTACTAGCATATAATAATTCACATTCTTATACAATCTGACCCTGGAATTCTCTACAGTGTAAAACAGATGATTATTTCCCGATCCACCAAACTACAGACTTTACAGAGCTATTAAGATGGATAAGTATACATCAATATGTAAAGTGACTATCAGGCATAGAATAAACCATATTTTGTCTTCCAGTAAACAACTAAGTCTCAGACCATCTGATTATCACTAGTTGGTAAAAATGTGAAGTTCTTGACAAGGCAGTAAAAGCACCTGGCAGAGGACAGAGATTTTTAATTTTTAATTTAAAGACCAACTATCATCCTCACCAAAAATATCTTCAAGCAGTCACGTTTGAAGAAACAAATGATTGTCAGCATTCCAGATGGGTTTAATTTTTGACTGAAATATTTTACTGGCCTGCACTATTCTATCACGACTCTTTTCAATATGAATAGCATGCATGAGAAATGGGTGTTTTATTGTTTCACACTATAAAATGTGTGAGAATAAGATCAGAGAGGAATGTATGTGTGTGCATGTATGCTTTTATCAAACTTCCTTCGTTCCATAAAAAAAAAAGTTTATTTTCTAGGAAAAGGGATACAGACCTACTAAAGTAAAACAATATTTAAGGTTCATTTTCTAGGAACCTGATGGTTTACTTTATTTCCTACAGACACCTTTGAAGGGGCCTGTTCTGCCTCTTTATGAATTTAAGGAACCTCTTAGCAGTGGAAGTTAATATTCAATATTTCCAAAACAAGTTAAGATCTTGTTTTATATAAACAACAGTGGCAGTTTTCTCTCAGCCTTGTTTTCCTCACAAACTTCTCTTTCCTTCCTCAAGTTAAACTTTTATATTCTGAACACTTGAGAAGCAAACTTCTTTTATCCTGCCGATCTAGACACTGTTCGTATTTTATGATTGTTTCAAAAAATTTGTGTCAGTGTTTGCATATCGCTTTTATTGACAAGTCATTGGAGTAACATATGTTCATTTCAAAGTAGAGAATATGAACCAGCATGTGTTTAACATAGCATATACAGCTAGAATGTGCCACACTTCAAGAAAGGCTATTTTAGACCACAGAGAGAATTTTTAAACTTGTGCCTAGGATTAGACTCTGAGACCTTTAGTTCCTAAAAGATAGTTACTTCAGTTCATCCTGAGCCTGCTAAGACTTAGGCTAATGGATGGGCTTAGGCTGTGGATGACTAAGCACAGGTGTAGGCTTTGAACTTCCAGCACCCCAGGCTCGGCTGTGTTAGCAACACTTGGAAGATAATCTGAGAAATGTAGTGGCTTCTGCCATCGCTTCGAGGAGAGTCAGTACCTTCCACCATAGTGCCGAGATCTAAGGAGGGCTGTGCATCAGGAGCAGAGACTGGACATTGTTGCATTGGGAGTGCAGAAGGTAATAAGTCTGGTGCAAATGCAGCTTTTTGCAGGTGAAAGGGTGATTTTTGTTCTGTGTTAATGAGAGCACTCCATGGGTGTTGAGCAATTGTAAAGGCTAACCAAAGCTAGTGATCTGGGGCATGTTTCCTGTGATTCCAGTGGGTGATTCCCTGGCGCGCGTGGTGCAATGGTTGGGGAGTTGCTGGGATGGAGCCTTCCAGGATGGCCCTCTCTCCTGGGATCTTCTACGGTGACAGACACTACTTTTTCCTGAGACGCAGTGATAAGGGAGTTTTCTTATTTTGAACTTCTGTTCTCATCTAAACATCAGAGGAGTGGTGTCCTCTGCTATCAAAGCATGGGGAAGGGCGTATGTGTAATGGAGAAGTATCAGTACGATAGAGTATCACTGTGGAGAAGTATCACTATCATATATCAGTAGAATTTGAGATCCTGCCTTTCCCAGGCTTGTCTGAAAACCCAAATCAAATTGCATTTTAGGGAGTGAAACAGGCTTGTGCCTTCAGTTCCTTGAAGGAGATACTGGAATGACAGTCTTCCATTCCATAGCTGTGTCTTTCTGTGACCCTTGCAGAGACCTGTTTGCTGTCCTCAGGTCAAATCCTGGGTATTGAGAGCTAGGTTTTCATGGCGCATGTTGTGACTGACACTGGAGGCAGGAGAGAGAAAGAAAAGTCTATACTCACTGCCCCAGGCCCTTGTCACTGCACAAGAAATCTCCATATAAATTATAACCACAACCTTGAGAAACTCTTGCTATTTTTATCCCAAAGGGTTGATATTTTCTTAAATAAATAGGAATTAAGTGTGTGTGTTTTTAATATCCTAAGAATTCAGTATGTACTCTGCAATGACATGAAAATAGGAATATGGGGAATTTTTACATGCTAGAATTCCATCTGCATGCAGAAAAAAAAAAGTGAGGTCTGGATCCTGTAACATCTGCTCTAGGAGAAGGTAATAATGTTATGAATCATAACGGGTACTAAGTTCCTGCCTGCTAAAATCACACCAAAATCCACTTCATCTACACTCTGAAAAGGTATCTACATAATGGATTGTGTAATTTCTAATATTTCTGACTTTAGTGTAGGCTAGGATGCCTTTGGAAATTGCCTTTGTTACAAAATGTACCAAACATAACACTGACTTTATTGTATCCTCAACAAACATGAAATCTGAGGATGTAGTTTCCTCATTTGGAAAGCCAGCACTATAGTTCTTAGGGACAGGGTCTCCTAAACTTTTTAAAAAGTGAGTTCTTGAAAAATATTAGAGATTGTAGCTGGAGACAGTAGATACTACCACAATAGATAAAAACTATTAATATTTATTAATGGGAATTGTACGCAAGGAACGTCTGAAACCAACTGATGTAAAATATATAATATATTAATATTAGATAGCTACTTATTTTTAAATAAATATAAAAATACCTGCATAATATTTTTGGCATCAGACAAAGCATATATGCATATTTCTTCTGTGCTTTTTGGTGAGTTTTCATGGAAACTACCAGTGTGGGAGTTACTAAATCAAAATTTTGTATTTATTATACAACAACTTAAACTGCATGAGGTCAGTGAGGATTCTTCCTATTGCCACATCCATTTCCTTTATCTTCAGTGCTATAGCAGATAGAGTCCCTAGGAATGCATGTCATTAGCATGTTTTTTTTTTTTCTAATTGTTAGTGGGTAAAACTACTCGAAAAGCATGAAGTCTGGCTGTATAAATTTTCATGAACATTTTATTTTTGTCTAGCAGGAGAAATTTTAATGAAATGTTCTCCTGAAATTTTGAGATTCAGTCACTTTTAACAAGCTATAGCTAGAAGGAGTTTGCATTATTTTTTATGTATTTGTTATTAAAATACTTGATAAATGTTGCAAGACTTCTACCTGTGAGCTGTTTTTCACTCTGCAGCAGATATTAAATACTTGCTACCAGAGCTGCATTTTTTGATGGTGATTTGTCACATGGTATTATTTCTGTTCCTGGAATGGATGAATACAGCCCTCATCAAGTTTCTTGTCTGAAACCTCACAAGAAATGTATTTCAAAATGAAAGTCTTCAGTATACATATGCATAAAATTTTCCATAAAAACATATCAGTTCTATTTTCTTCCATGAATGCTTATGACAAAGCAATGCAAAGACTTTCAGCATGGGTGAAACAGATTCACCCATTTCTATTCACCGAGTGAATATTAATAGAAAATGTTGCATTGTTCACCCAAACTTCTTTATGACTGTGGTCAGCATTTATCCAGGAAAGGTGACTTAGAAAAACCCTTTGTAAAGGTATCTGTGATCCATTGAGGTCCTTGATGAAACCACTCACTGGGACTGTGAGACCATGCTCTTTACTGCATTTGAAATATAATTCTAAATTAGAAAAGAGAAAAAGCTGAGATATCCTAACTTTTCTCTGGCATACTTTCTAACGTCTTAAGATAACAGGACCCCAACATGCTTTCAAGCTTTGTCGTGTTTGTTCTTTAAGGGTTAAAGGAACTGTGCGTGTTTTGTGCATGCAATGGTGTCTGCCGTCTTCAGAGCATCAGGTGCTATTCCAAGATGTCAGTGTGGGAGCATTGCGCAGAGGAGATCTAGCCATCCTGACTTCAAATACTTGGGCCAAATTCCATGATGGGACATGAATTATGTGTACCTAATTGTTCAAAATAAGAGCAAATAGGTGAGTCAGTGGTTCCATGTTTAGACTTGGGCATGACCCATCTTTTTTCCTGGTCCCTTATTCAAGTTTTTGCTGCACATTGTACACTTATTCAAGGTTTTTTAGCATTAACTTCACTCTGCTTAATCTACAGAAAGGGCTCATGGACATAGATTGAGTTGTGGGACCATGGAGCAAAGATATCTTCCCAGAGGTTCTTACCTGATCATGTATCCATGCAACCATGGTCATCCATGGTTGCAGCATGAGTTGAATGGAAAAGCTCCCAGTGTCCTTCTGCAGGTGCTTGCTGGCGCTTTCCAGTGATTATGTTAATACCTGAACATGATTAACCCTTCATTTCTAGGTTTTTATGTGAGGCAGCCATCAATTACGAAAAAAAGGGTTGGGCCTGTTTTTTGCATTAATGGGAGAGCTTAGGGATCTGAAAGATACAGATGCTGTTTAGTGCTTTTCTTCAGTAATGGTGATAATGAATGACATAAACTATTCCTCAAGACTGATGAATAATCCTTAGGAATATATTGCATACATATGTTCCACAGCTGTCATTAAACCTCCATTTTAACCACTTATCCCCTTTCCTCACTCCTACCCATGGCTGTAATCTGCAAACTCTCTTTCCCTGTAGATATTTTGATGGGGAAACAGACAGGTAACGATCCCGTTGTCAGACTGTAAGCCATGCAACTGTCAGTTCATATTGCATCTGACAGGCATTGACAGCTTGCTCCTTCAATTTTACTGAAATTAATATTCTTCACATGTTTTATTTATATTTACTGATCTTACTGCAGTGAATTTTAAAGAGACATTTTAATTTTAAAATTCCCTGTTAAAAATGAATTCTAGATTTTAAAAAAAAATACATTTCCTCGATATTTCTACTAGATTTTTTGCACACTGTTGATAGTCTGATCACATTCACAACTTTTATTCATACAGTGGTCAATAAGACTTATTCTAATGAATCCCAGGATTATCATCGCGGAAACCTCATCTTCCTTGAAAACACATCCACACATGGTTAACTTTACACAAAGCAGCGGCTTCACAGAAGAGGGCTACTCACTTGGATAAAATTATTCAAGTTTGTAAGCATTTAAGAGAATCAATTTCTGCAACTTTGTCACTACAGTAAAGCTACTGAGCTTAAAGGTATTCATGTGAGTAACCAATCACAAGTTTAATCTTTGAACTCACTGGTGAAATATCTGTACGGTCTGTTCGTAAGCAGCCGCAGCTTCTCTCTAGATACTTACATTGAAAAGAGCAATACATCAGGATGTTAAAATTGTAAATACAGTGCCAACCATTACACTTAAGCTATAAGAATTTTAAAAGCAAAGGATAGAAATAGTTGGAAATTCGGGGGAAATCTTATGATCATTCATATATAAATCAATAGTTATTTAGCTTGTTTAAAATAATGTTTTAAAAGCGTAAAATTATAGATATACTCATATCCATTTTAATAATTAAAAAAAAGAAAAACAAAACCACAAAAAGACAAAGGCTGAGTTTTAATTCCTTTGTTATATATCTTTAAAAGTGTTGGCCAAATTCTCCAGTCCTTAGTCAAGGGTTTTTACTAGGTGTCCTATCTGAGTGAAGACTGACTTATTTCACCTAATTAAAGGAAATCCAAATGGTCATCTCTGTATGCTTATGAATTAGAATTTCTCCACTTCAAGACTCCCTTTAACCTCTCTGATGTTTCAAATTGAGCACCTCTTAACTTCACAGATAAATTAGCCAGTTCTGACCTCATCTAGCCTTGAGATGACAGTGGTGTTTTATCGCTCTCTCTCTTTTTTTTTTCTTCCTTTCTTTTCAAATCTGCATCATCATGTTTTTGCTATTGCCATGGCAATACAGCTAAGTACATCGAGAAGTGCAGCAAGCCAACTGCTAACTAAACACTTGGCACTGGGGATGGCATTCCTGCTGGGATATCCAGGGGTTTTCCTTTTTATCTCCTCTTCTTACAATGCGATTAGAGGTGAAAATGCAAACAGTGAGATGAAAGCTGACACGTCGGGATTTGTAAAACAGGTATAGGAGAGCAAATCAGCATAAAATGATACTGCAGTAACATAGAACAGACAATGTTTCATTCGGATTTTATGGAGCTCCATCATCTACAGATGGAAATACAGGCGATACGGCACTTCCTGAAAGTAACCCTGCCCCAAACCGCAGAGATGAGTCTTACTGCTGATGAAGAAATGGTGGCACAAACAATCAAGGGCATAGAAGTAGCAATGAATCAGGGCAGGTTCCCTCCGTTTAGCTGCATAACACTCTCCATATTGTTAGCTGTGAAATGAATAATAACTCGCCCTCCTGTGACACTGCAATACAGCTCCTCAGAGGGGCAATTTGTTTCCATATAGTCATAAAAAAGAGTTAAAACACAGATCCCCTTGATGGTTCCTAAAATAAAAGGAAACGATCCACTTCATCCATCCGCATGGCAGATGAATGGGCTCTGACTTTTCACTTTTCTGATTTGGTTTCATTTATATTTAATTCATTAATTATTTTTTAGGGAGAAAAGGTTTGTCTTATTTTCAGTGAAAGAATGCTGATTGTTCTCTTAGGGATATTATAAGAATGTCAGGAAAAGCCATAAATATTTTATAAAGTCTGATAATAGAGTTTTCTGTGCTAAGGAAAAGTCAATGATTTTTAAAAAGGGATACATAATGATTTTCTGACTAACTGCAAAAATGAGATGACAGTAATTTTAATATTAGTTAATAAATATTGACATTAGTATTTCAATGAGTGTAATCAGGCTTTGGTTGGATATTGGAAAGTCATGATTTGTTCAGCATTTTTTCTACTGAGGCAATTATACAATCTTCGCGGAGAGCCTCAGTAAATTTTTGGAAAAAAAATGCAGTAAGGCTATGCAAGAATTAACACTTAGCTCTCTGTATTATATTGTGATCTCATCTATTTTACCATCTCCCTTAAAAATAAAGCTGTGGAATAGGTTATGTGTTTGTGACACCTTCATAACTTGCAAGGTGGTTAAAATGATTGCAGCAGGCGTGGAGGTAACCTGATGTCTTCTTCAGCATATTTTACCTTGTTACATCTCCCAGTCATTCAGAAAGTTATTGCTTAGGGAATAAAATAGAAAACACCTAAGGGATCCCACAGAATCTGAAATGTTATTATTCATGTTGAGAGTCTTTTCAGGAGACAGTGAGAAAGTCATTATCTCATGATGAATTTTGAGTTTTCAAAAGCTTTTAGTCTCATAGATACGCACCTCCCCAAAAGTCAAAATGGCACATGTGTTTCAGAACTGCCTTTATTTCTGGTAAAGGACATCCCTTGGATGCCTGGTATTTGGTGGCTTAAGAATGACATCATTCTTGTTGGTTTTAGGGTTGATAATCACTGTCTGCTGAGAATGCTGGTGTGCTACGTGGTGGGTGGTGATACCAAGCCAAGTGAAACTTCTTTCTTTGGCTAGAAGTTCATCAACAGGCATGTCTGCACTAAGCACACTGCTTGGGACAAACTGACCTTGTCTTCGGCGTGAACCTCTTCCCATCCCAGCAACAGAGTTTGCTCTGAAAAATGCACCAGTTTAAGCTTGCGACACCTCCCGTGAGCAACGCTGCTTCCAAGAGGGCATCTTGTGGTGAAGCCTGTGCCCTGAGGGCTCCGTGAGGCTTTTCGAGGAACCCTGGAGGACGAGGCCGTGCCACCCTCTCCTTGCACGTGGGGATGTGGTGGCAGACCCCGACCTTCTGCAGGCCCTGGCGCTCCCCTGACCTCTCCATGACTTCGGCGAACATCCCAAACCAGCTGAAAGGGAACCACCCCCCCTGCCAAAAAAAAAGAGGCTAGCTGTTTAAGCTGGCTCAGTAAGGGGTCAGATAAGCACAGAAGGTGATGGCGATGTGGGATACGGCCCAGCAGGGAGGCAGCCCTGGCAGGAGCTTGATCGGCTCCCATGTATTGAAACTGCTCCCTCCATTTCTCCTCAAGGGTTGCAGGGCAGCAGTAAGAGGAGCAGTTCCTGCAGACCTGTATTTGGCCCNACCCCCCCATGACTTCGGAGAACACCCCAAACCAGCTGAAAGGGAACCACCCCGTGCCAAAAAAAAAGAGGCTAGCTGTTTAAGCTGGCTCAGTAAGGGGTCAGATAAGCACAGAAGGTGATGGCGATGTGGGATACGGCCCAGCAGGGAGGCAGCCCTGACAGGAGCTTGATCGGCTCCCATGTACTGAAACTGCTCCCTCCATGTCTCCTCAAGGGCTGCAGGGCAGTAAGAGGAGCAGTTCCTGCAGACCTGTGTTTGGCCCTGCCTCATTCTAAAAGGGAATTTAAGTCTCTCTCTCTTTCTTTCTTTTTTTTTTTTTTTTTTTTTTTTGAATTGGGATTTGTGACCCTTTCTTTCCTAAATACACACCCGCATACACACACAGTATGTATTAGTCTGGTAAATGTGCTCATTTATAAAGTGGGAGCAGTGGAAGGGAGAAGAAAGCTAAACAATCTCTTGCTGTCTTAGCAATATCAAGAATGTTAGGCTTGTTTTCCCCCTCCTTGGGGGTGAGGGGTTGGAGACTTTTGGGGGAGTGACAGAGATTTTATTATGAGTTCTTGCACAGCTTAAATGAACTGACTGGGTACTAGGCTTTTTAGAAAGAATTTTTTTTTCTATGACAGGACTGTGCACGCTGAAGTTTAACAGCTGTTGCAAGCAAGAAGAAAACATAAGTTTTTCTCACTACATCCTTTGATTCCACTGAACAAATAAGCTTTTTTTCTTTGGCATTCATTACTTCTTTTTTTTAAAAAAATAATAATAATAAAAAAAAAAGTAGGGAGTTAAATTTGTCCTAGATACAATCCTACTGTTCCACTGCTTTAAAATGGCATTTAAGCAAAGGTCAGATTTCGGCAAACCTTTTAATTGCTGGTGGCTCCATTATCTTCTGCCCTCCCCTTTCTCTCCCACCCCGAATATCTGTCCCATTGTTTCGCTGGGGACTGAAGCCCGAGTTAGTGGCTGCCAATTGCAAGGGCTGCTCTTTTGCCCCTTTGCCTCTTCTCCTGTTTTAAAAATCACGAGGGAGGGGACGGGTGAGAGCGAAGAGGCGGAGGGGGCTGTTTGTTTGTTTTCCCCCCCTTGGCCTCCCTCTGGGTCGCTGGTGATCCTGTGACTTTTCAGCAAAAATGGGAAGACGAGCCAAGGGGTTCGCTCAGGTCTGCTCAACTGTGCTTGCAGTCCTGGGGCAGGGCTGGGACATCCAGTTGCCCCATCTCATTTTGTGGGATTTGCTGTTCTCCGTGCGAGTGCCTTACCGTGTCCATGCATATTTCCTGCTATGTTTTATTTTTGCTGTGAGCCACACCAACAAACACGCCTGCATTGCTCAGAGCCAGGGCAGCAGGCAGCAGGGTGTAGCACCTTCTCCTGAGCTATGGAGCCCCTTGTGCCACAGCGGGACTCCCTCCGAGAGCAGATACGTCCCCCAGAGGGTCCCACTCCCCTCCAGACTTCCCGCTGGCGCAGGCGCTCGCTTAGGTTTACGGCGGCGAGCGGAGACTGCGGAGGACGTGCCGGGTCAGCGCGTCCCGCTAGCGCGCCGGCCGACAGAACCGACACCAGCATTGGAGCTGCTCCCGTTCCCAGCAGGGCCCCTCTGCCCATGAAAGGTTACTGGGGGCTTCGGGGAAGCCAAAGTCACCCACCGGCAGATTATCCAGAATGGCATCTCCTTCCGAGGTTCCTATGATCATAAGGTAGCACTGACCGGGATTGAAGCTGGACCCCGATTTATCTCTAAATGTCATGTAAAACGGTAATAAAGCTGCAGGTGAGCACAAATGCCCCGTGCTGGGCACACACCGTTACCACTCTTGTGGTGCAGAAAGCGATGCCTGAGCACTGCCACTTTGCAGTCCATTTTTACTGGATTCCAAATGCATCGATTAAATTTCGGGCTTTGCAGAGGCTGTCAAGAAGGGTTTCAGCCCCAATAGTGACTGTCCAAAAAATTATGCATGGCCATTTTAAGGTTGTGCAAGGAAGAAAAAAAAAATGTTGAAAAAAAAAAATGGGCAGTTGATTTGCCCTAGGACAAAACTGTGGACTGAGACGCCTTTCGCTTCAGTCATGCCCCCTTAGCCATGTGAAATTAGGGCAGTGGTGAGTTACATAGGGATGGTGGAGATGGGGGTTAGCCTCTCAGAACAGCAGTTTGGATCCTTATTTCCTTCGTTTTAGGCTGAAAACAAACAAACTACATAACAAAAAAAAAACCCTACAGCTCAAGAGGAGGTATGTGACCTGTTCTTCTATCCTGGTACAACAACAGCCACTGGGGAAAAGGAGTTTCCACTGCTGAAAATGATTCAGCGCTCTTATTAATTCGTGCTGCTGCCTGCACTAGTGGACAAGCGTCCTGTCTGCTATATCAAAAGGCCCATCTCTTGCCCTTTTTTCCACAAACACGAGCTCCAAAACCTAGGCTGAAGACTAAGTGAAATATTCAGCACACTCTAATTCCCGAAGGCGCCTTTCTAGTTTTGGCACGTTGATAAATCAGGGAGGGAGCGGGCTGTGATTCCCAGCCCGGCTGTATCTGTCCTCTGGTCACTGCAGATGGATGAGTCTCCAGAGCCGTCAGAAGGTTTCCTTCTCCGGAGCCCTTTCTCCCTCCCTCCTCCCCAAAGTGACCTGTGGGCAGATGCTGTGTTTCTTATTTCTCAGTGATCCTCCCCTTGATTAGTTAAATTGCAAGCTCTGTTAAGCTCCACTCACCAAATTAGAAGAAACTTCTTGGTTTTGTTGTGGGCTGTTTTTTTGCTTTGTTTTGTTTTATTTTTGTGGACGACATTTTTAAACTCCAAACAAGCAAATCAGAAAGGAATTATGAACGTATACTGGTTGTAACTATGAAGTCAAATTAGCCCCAAGTAGCTTGAAGTTTTACAGATGAAACTCGATAAAAGCAAGTGGTACGCTTAAGTTTTGTTTACGTGAACTCTGAAGGGATTCTGCAGAGTCTTGCGTTCCTTGTTATCTAAAAGTATGTCTCAAAGTAAAATTCCCTCTGAGCCCAAAGAACAGACAAATAATTTAGAACCTGTGGGTTTAACTTCCACGGAGCACAGCAGTCGTTTTGCAAGCCGAAGGCTTTCTGGAGCCAGTGTAAACCAAAAACATTGGGATGTTGAAAACTAAAGCTCCAACTCTGATTATAAACTGCCTCACTGTGTACGGACTGCAGCACAAACAATACCTTGTGTTGGGAAAATATCACTCCCGCTCAGGGCAGCCTGGAACGCATAGCAGCAGCAAGACACGCATGGGCTGGAGTTTCAGCCATCTGTATCGCTGCCTCGCTGCCTCTCATGGATCGTGGGTCTCTGGCCAGGGCTTAGAATATTCTGTATTTCGCTGGTATTTTATTTTTATTTAGTTAGTTNGTATTTCGCTGGTATTTTATTTTTATTTTTATTTAGTTAGTTTTAAAAAAATAATAATAATTTAGTTTTTTTTTTTTTTTTTGTTTTTTTTTTTTTTTTTTCTCTATGGAGCCAGGTTCCCCATTCTGCTTACTGCACAGCGGGAAGAGCACGGTGTTGCCTGCAAGGGCCAGACGCTGCACAGAGCAGCTCGAGGACCCTCTGCAGCCCGTGGAGCATCAGATCACAGCCTTAGTCCATCTACAGACCTGCTTCCTGGTATGGTTATTCAATGTGTATTAATCAGAAGGCCTGCAACCACTAATTCTCTGCTGTCCCTCATTTACACGAAAGCAAGGCGAACGCAGCACGGCGGCAGAACGCCGCTGTTGGGCTGCTGTCTTGGCTTGCTTCGCACAGCTGCGAATACGAGGTAGAAGGCAGTGGAAAATTAGGAAACGGAATAGCTAAGGATGTTATAAACAATGTCAGTGAGGTTAAATTAAATGTAGCTTACGTTTCTCTAGAGCTATTAATGATATATGGCTTTGCATTGTTAGAAACAAGTGGTATCCAAGTAAATTGACATTGTTATCAAAACAACAAAAGAAAACCCTGGAGGCCATTTAGAAGCCATTTGTTATAAGCAGGTTTCCCAAATAATGTAATTGTACTCTTCCTGTTAGTGTGTTAAAACATGCACACAGAGGCACAGGCAGTAATAACGGAACAGACTAACCCACATATGCAAGGGTGTTGTATATCCTCCTTGTCCATTTTACTCATTTTTACTGCACTATATAAGGGTACTTATATACTCCTACTGCACTGATGCTACCACTTTCAAAGGGATAATTGGAGACAACCGATTTTAGGAAGCAGCATTGTTTGGTTTATTGGCAGCTTAATGTGCTCAAGCAATGCAAGGATTAAGCCTCATATTTTCAGGTGCATATTTCTGTTCCTTGCTCTTGGGAAAGCTTGTGGTTGTTAGAGATGTAGGGACAGGTGTGTGATTGGCTTAAAAATGAAAGACTTTTCAGAGTGACTCAATGTTTATTTTATTTTTATATGTTTTGACTTTCATTTGACTTTCACACAAATCATGTTTCTCCCAGATATTCTAGGAAAGGTGTAAGATTGTCTAAATATCCTTCCAAGCCCATTCCCCTCCCCTATATCTACTCCTCAGATATAAAGAGTGCTTCTCCCTGCAGAATGTAATGGGCAAATGCTTCTTATTATACTGTAGGTTAAAATGTATTTTCCAGTTACAGGAGCGTATAACATTTTCTAAACAAATAGTCTAATTTTGTATACGTAGGCAGCTTTTTAATAGGATGCCACAATCAAAAATTACCATACAATTCTTAAGGCCCACTATCGTGATCATGTTATTAATCTCCAAATGAAAACATGTGAACTGCTCCATGCTTCACTGTAGAAATCGCTTTCTTTTTCTTTTTTACTTTTCACTAAGTGCAGGTAGCAAATTATTTTGGCCTATTGAAAACAATTAAATCAGAATCCATGGGGTTTTCTACAGCTGTACTTAATAGAGAAGGGTAGACTCCTTCATAATGGTTAAATTGGTTGTTGAAATGCACAGTTATTTTCATTTTTATTTTTTTGTGAAAGTGAAGTTTTGAAGCCTTAAAAATAAATGATGAATTTTGCAGGAAAAAAAAATAGTTATAAGTCAGCATAAATGCAGGGCCTTGTGTTTACCTTGTGCTGCATAGCTAAATTTCTATTTTGATTCAGGAATTTGCCCTGATAGATTAATCTGTGTTTAGCTAGAGAACCAACTCATGCTACCTGTTTTAACAGTGAATTTGCATTAAATAAGATGGGTAAGAGGAAAGCTGAATACCCCATTTGCACATTAAAAGCTGATCATTAATCCTATATTTTAACTCTACAACTGTCAGGAGCTATTATTTCCCAGAGAGCCTGACAGTTCAAGGGATAAACTGGAGAGGGTCCCATTATAAAGGTCTATGAATAGACGTCAGAATAGTTTGTGCATCAAACCCCAAAGGCTATTAAGTGTGATACTTTAAGAATCAATTTGTAGCTAAATTAAGGCGGAGGGACATGAATCCTAGCACAGATTTTAATTAAGCAGAAAAATGTAACATATAGAGATGCTTTTTAAATACAATTAAGTAGAGATAAAGATTTAAATGAATATGTGTTCTTAAGCATCAAGAATACATTGATTTTCTGCCTAGTGCTTGTGCCACAGAAAAGAGATCACACAAGGATAGGTGCTGAAATACTGCTTTCAAAATTATGTCTTCCAGTGACTCTAGCACAGATCAGTAAGAGAGGTGATGGTTTATGATGGTTTAGTATCTGAGACAAGCCAACAAATACAATGAAAAAAAAAAAAGACTAAAGAGCTGTTTTTGTACACAAAAAAAAAAAAAAAACCACCCAACTTTCTAACTGGACATCCTGCTGTGTTTTATCAGAGTTCATTAGGCTTTAAGACTGAGATCTGTTAGTTCCACATGAAAAGTTCCAGACATCTGCAAAACCAGATAAAATGTGATGTTGTACTTAAGTTTATTAAGAAGTTTAAGTTAACACTAAAACTTGCTTAATGGGATATCATTAAACAGTGATGTACTGCCAGTACTATACTCCGTTTCTGAGCAAGCCAAGAAGAGCTAATTTATATGTTACGTAGTTTCTGTGACTGTCCCTTGAAAAATAAAAATAAATCTCAGTTAAAGAACATGATTCTCCAGTGAATTACGCCTGTTTTCCTCTACAGGGTCTCAAATGAAAGCAGGGAATCAGGCCCAACATATATAATTAGAGGGGTAGGAGAGAAGAAAGACTCTGTATCAGCAACAATTTTGTACCATTATCTCACACTGATTTCTGTAATTTCTTTCACTTAAATAGTTTATGTCCCATGCTCCTGGAAACAGGAGGTACTTTGAAAAATATATATCTTTCTGTGTGTTTTGAAAGTTAATAGTTGTTCATTACTCAAAGTAGGCTACAGAAATAAACCCTTGTACAGAGCAAAATCATGGTATATCGAGGAGCTGAAAATGGGACTCATCTCCTACAACAGCTCAAAGAGGTGAAGAAAAAGAGAAGTTTATTGCAGGAAATTCTCCTTCATTGCTCCACTTAGAGCTATCTGAGAAACCTCATAAAACCCCACTTCATCCTTCACTGATTATTACAAATTTTAGTATTCCAATGTGGGACAGCTAAAAGGTTTATACTATATGCTGACCATGAAGTCTGGTAAATCATTGTCTCTAATAACTTTGGATTAGTTATTCCTGCTTTTTTATATATTGTCAAATGCAATTAACTATTAACCAGTGCATGGCCCACCAATATCTTATTATTGTGAACTGGAAGCAAGCTGTCTATAAGCATGTGCATTTCCACAGTTGCATCTGTATAAACACAATACACGTTAGAAGAGCTATGTTCACCAGCATGATCTTCAGGCACATAGTCCAAATAGGTGAGAAAATGATGATACTGAAGATGTCTGTACAATATGTACAGATGTCAACCCCTTACATGTGTGCTTTATGGTATGATCTTTAATTGCATGGCCGTATACTTATTTTGTCATAAGAGTCTTTTCTCTGTGTAGAGATGAGCCATGAGTAATTCAAAGTTTAGTGCATTACTCTGTGCCTTATTTACTGTATGCTATGCTAATGCTTCTCTCAGGAAAGATTAATTAAATTCCTCATGAGATTTTCTGAGGTTACCAGCTCTGGAATATTCTAATGCTTCATAAACAGAAGTTAATTTACCTCCCTGTTACCAGTTGCCGTTGAAAATCACCCCCAGGTATACTGCTGAGAGTTCTCAGTATAGCGAAATTTTGACTTTGCCCCTGTAACTTACACTGGTGTATATTCTGGTGTAGAATAGTGAAGCCACAAGTCTGTGTCTGAGGACAAGGCATATGTGGTGCAGTCATTGCTGCCAGCTGTGAGAAACCTGAGCATCCTCAGTGACACCAGAATCTTCTTAGAATTTAGCGACTAAAGTTGAAGAAGTAGTGATGAAGCATGTGCAAGCTGCGATTTTTCACAGACTTATAGCACAGCCAAATATATATCAGGAATAGCAAAAGGCAAATCCATCCTATAGGGAGGGAACCTTTTAAGATATTTTAGATTCTTGCTTCAAATGCGTACGTTCTAAAATTTCCAGGAAATTTTAAAGATGGTCAAAACAACCTGCTTTCTGTTAACATCATTTTCAGAGGTAGCTACATAGTTTGGGCTGATTTTTTTTAATTAAAACTTTAGCCTGTGTTCAGATTACTGCTGAAATGACTAAACTCTGATAAAATGTAGCTCTCTGGGAGGAGAGGCTATAAAAGGGAAAGTGCCAGGCAATTGATCCCTTAGCATTGTATATGTACACAAATGTGAAAATCTGTTTAAACGTAATGCTGGGCATGTGATAGAACTCTGTATGTGGGTGCAAATGTGCTTGTGTAAATATATGTGAACATCAAAAGTTTTGTCACGTTCAGGATTATCAAATATTGATAGTCACTGTATATAATTTGATATCAGTTATGCAAGCACACAAGCCCACTGCTCGTGAGCCACTCTGTGGCAACACTGACACTGCCTTCAGCGAGAACAGGACGGTCAGGATTATAATCTTATTAAAGGAGAATGGATGCAGAAATCACGTCCTACTTTTGTTAAGGACTGCAATGGTAGGAAGTTTGTACGCAGACTGCTTAGGGCTTGCAATGCTCATTATGTATCTGGCTTGCACAAAAGATTAATTTGAGAAGTTCCCCGGGTTACCCTCTACCAAACATTTTTCTTGAGGCACATAAATTCAGGTATACATACATACATATATATGTATGTATATATAAAATACAAACAAGCAAAAGAAACAAACGCACACACACAGAAAGCGGCTCGTGTTTCTAGTCTGCAAAGAAGAAGTTCTTGTTGTCTTTTTTTCACAGCGAGCCAAATGTAATCACCAGCAGAGGAAATGAGACAATTCGGCAGCAGCGTCAGCGGGGGAGCCAACTGGGATGTGTGTAAAGTGTAAGAATATCTGTGCTCGCTATGTATGCACAAAGGTTTTGATTTGCATAAAAACAGTGCTGAACTGGAGCGAAAACAAAGAAAGAGTGTATAGGTAGTCACCTACCCCAGCACCCTGCGTCTGGCTGCTGAAAAGGTTTTGGTTTCATGGCAGAAGCACAAATAAAGCATGAAGCTAAATAATTAAAGCCTGGCATTACGGGCCAAAGTCATTTATTGTTATCGGGAGAGTATTTGTGCACAGCAGACAAAGCTTATTTTGAAAGATTTTAAATGTTTTCCTGGGAGAAAACATAATCTCTTCTAGCATTTGCAAAACTTATATTACCCCAGGAAAAAAAATACCCAACAACACCGAGCACATTGGCTTATCTGAAACCTAATACTGTTATTGTAAGGTTTTGTATAGCTCACTTCCTGTCTTTATACTTACACAACAGGATATTTAAATTACAAAGACAATGAAGAAACGAGGCGAAATACTCCTGATATTAAAACTATTTTAGTTGGCTTACTGCTCTAATTCGTGACCGAGTAACTCACAGAATTTATTGGTAAACACAAGGTCAGGGCTGGAGCAGTGCTAGCTAAGCAAACCGCACTTAACTAAAATCAGCTGGCGCACAGGATCACCGTTTATCAGCTGTTCCACAATGCCGTGAAAAAAAGCATATAACTTACTGCCGTAACAGCAGTCACCACCTAGCCCTGCTGCAGTTAAGAGCCTATTGCTCAGTCGTTAACTTGCTCTTCGGGGTTTGATATCTCACCTGTATCAAATTGCATCAGGTCGAAACTTGGCACACAAGTGTGTCTGGATGTTACATTTCTTTTTTTCTTTCTTTTTTTTTTTTTTTTAATGACAACATCAAATCGTATCAACTAGTATGGAAGAAGACATTTCTTTCTTCCTTTTTCCCCCCCCCCCAGGTGCTGTTTACTCAGTTCCCAAATCTGAACAAGAATAAAGTTTAACTTTCTGCTGAGAAAATCCTCAGGTATAATTCAATCTTTCCAATGAATCTTTTGGTTCCTGTTCAGTAGGTATTGATGGGCTATCTTTAGCCTACAGTACTTACCTGAGTGGGCACTTCTCAGCTTACTCCTTCCTTATTTACCACCCTGGAGTACTGATAGAAACCCAATTAACTTGTGCTGGGTTGCCATTAGACTCTATTTTCTCTGGCATTGGCTACCCTTAGCTTGCCTTTGGGACAGACATTGTATTCCATTCAAAATATGTTCTTCTTTTGCTGTGTGAGAGCCTCTCTCTACTGTATAGTCAACTCAAGGAAGGCACAAAAATGCTCCAGCAGAGATTACTGAATGGATATAATCCTGCCACATACTATGTTAGATAAAAATGCTAAAACAGAACTCCAAGTACAGGTACGGTGAGTGCATCACACTGTTTTTTCCTCTGCCTGGATTGGAAAAAGGCCACTTGGTATGTCATGAAAAAATCATTCCAGTAGTAAGCATAGCTCTCTGAAAGCACCAGCCTATTTTGCAGCCACAGAACTGAGTCTCAGACTTACATGTATACCTACTAGCACAAAGCTTGTGTGAAGTTATACTTAGATTAATAGCTGGACTTCTAAACATGTTTTGCATCACTGGTTTGAAAAAAAAAAAAAGTACTATTATATGGATGAATGTAATTCATTCATGGGTTTATGGGCCCAAAGGTCAGGGAGTGGTAGACTCTGCAATAGTTTTGATGGTGATATGCTTCTATTCAGATCTCTGATTAAGTTCAAGTGTAAAACTCACAGAATTTCCTATTAACTATACACCTGAGGAAGCTGCTGAACAGTTATGCACACTAGCTACACATTCACTTGCTTTAGATAAAGCTAAGGAAGGATTGTTTGTGCACTAAATAAAAGGCATTAGCTGAACAAATGCCTTGTTTGGAGATTTTCCACTTTGAATTTGGAAATCATGAGGATTTCAAGTAACACTTTTTTTTTAATACGGTGGGAAATGATTAAATAAGAAAGTTCCTGTCAATCTCTTGAATACTAATCTTATAATATCTGGAAACTACCAGTGAACTTTGGAGAGAATTTTACCCTTGATATGGACTAAACACGTTCGGTAGTCAAGTGGAAAACACTTGGCTAACAACCAAGCAAATACTTCCTTTTAAAATATGTTCTAGAGAGCAAGTGAAAAATGAGGTCATTCATGCAAATATCCCATTCACGGGCACTTTTTTTTAACAGGATTAGGTCTACTATGCTGGCCCTTATGGCAGAGCGGTGGGGACTCAGAGCAGAAGGCTCCCCAAAGTAAAACTAAGGCAGCTATGTACCCTCTGCAGAAGCACTTGTGCTTCTCTCGCCCAGGTGAAAGGGGATATACGCAGACTTTTCGCAGTGCAGCTAATGCTCTGCAGCTGCCCTGGGATGTGCATCGCTTCGGGTTACACAAGGGGCTTCTCCCACTGTGTGCCACCCTCCCTCGATCGCTTTGCATTTCTTTTGGCGGTCCTACAGGCTAAAAAGTGTACAGCTGATGTATTCGGTAGACTCTGCCCAGCAGAGCTTTCGGGGAGCTAAGCATTGACCTCGGTTTCTTTAAGTCTGTAGAGCAAGCAAACAAACACGCAGAAACTTCAGCTGTAGCATCTCTGCAGACAAACCCAGGGAGCTGCCAGCACGCGCTCCTATGCATCCTGGAGAGACAAAACATTGGCGCGGACGGCACTGACAGCATCATTCTGTGAGCATTTCTGGCAGCGTTGTCACCGCACTTATTTTGCAACATATTATTTTTATTACACCAAGTCCCATCGAAACGAATAGGATCCTGGACTCCTTAGATGTTAGAAGGATTTGGCATGAAATGTTCTAATGTCTTAAGGGAAAATATCTGAAATATTACATGACAACATACTGCGTAGTAATAAAAGTATGACTAGCAGTACATCTTGTATTATGAGAACATTATACCAGTGATGTGAAGAGCAGATCTACTGCATCTTACTTTATTAAGCATGACCCTTTTATTTCATACAGACCCTATGAGTGAACAGGATGCTGGCACGATTGATATTTAAGGTAGTCTTTGCAGGAGAAATGATGCTCTGAGAGTTGCTGGTGTAAGTGCTTTATTGAGCGAGTACATCGCTACTTGCCTTAGAGAAGCCAAGCACATGTAAATAAAGGGGAAGAAGATGAGGCATTGCTCCACAAGAACAACCTCAGAACTGGGAAGCGCCACCCAATGCTCTTGCGGATCTCCGTAGCGAGCGGAGTGAGCGTTGCGGAATAAAGGTGCAGGGTGCCCGCGCACGGAGCTGTTTTCGCACAGGTTTGGCTCTTCTGCAAGCAAATAGGGTAGCAGAAGCTCTGCCCGGTGCTTCCTCGGCGTGGAGGGGGAGGAGGGCTCCCCACGTTAGGAGCCTTTTGTTGGCCCCATGCGGCGCTGTTCCCCGGCACGCTGCCGTGCAGTGGGGTTCCAGGCTGAAACAGACCCAAACACCGCTCCCCGGCTGCCTAGGAGTACGTTCCGATTTGCACAGAATTTGCGGACTTATTGGACAATTGTATATTGTAGTTTTAACACTCGGCCTTTTCTGTGCTCGTCTTGGAGTGCAGCGCGGGGGGAGCAAATGGGATTACACTGTCAGAAACAGAGGAGCGTAAGAGCATGCTCAGATCCCCAGTATGCGGCATATTACTAAAATATCTTCAAATCCTCACCACAGAAGTTGCAGACAACCTAGCAGTCTCTAAGTAAGGCCTTTGTTGACATGAGTACCTCCCTTGTTACTGAATGCTCTGGCTTTATTAGCTTTGGAGTTTAACAGGGGAAAAATAGCAAATGCCTCTCAAAAAATCTGCAGTGGGCAGACTTTTTTTTTTTTATGAACTCCTCTCTGTCTTTCACACCAAATGGAATCAACAAACTAGAAATCTGCAATTGCAGTTAAAAGTTAGGAAGGATGCTTTGGGGCTAATAATCCCGAGTGTTTGCTTCAGAGTCTTTCTCATAGTATCATAGTTTAAAAAAAAATCCACCTGGCTGATTTGTGGGCCCAAATATGGAAAAAGAGTCATGAATTTTGTATGATTTATGGATAAATTAGAAAAGTACTCAATTTGGCATAAAATTGTACAGGAAGAAGAATGATCTATCGGCAATGAAAGAAATAGTGGGACATTTCTGGAAAGCTTCCCATTCTCAGAATAATTTCCTCAGAATTGTGCATCTTTACCATGACTTATATTAATACCTCTGCTTTAACTATTGTATCTTCAGATTTAATCATTGTACTTTTACTCATTTTTAATTCATGCCATTTTAGAAGTACAGGCTGCAACACATGGTTTTAGGAATAGCAGATGTAAAACAACATCTTATCTACCCACACTAATTTTATACTTGATGAGTTGATTTTAAGAGGTAGGCAGTAGTTCACTAAAAATAGGTTAATGCCACACATTTCTGATTTGAATGAGATCCTCAATGTGGATAAAAGAGAGAGAGAAAGAGAGAAAGAGAGAAAGAGAGAAAAAGAAGTTCAAGAGCTTTTTAATCCAGAGTTTTAGCCTAACTCACAGAAAGTTAGAAGCCACAGCCAAAATTTGGCTCCTGTCTGCAAATGGATCCATATGGAAGACCTCAGTATTGGCTGCAGCATCTGTGCAGTGAGATAATAAAATCTGGTAGTTAGACTTGGGAGCATCTCCACTTCTTACTTGCAAGTTTTCATGTGTTTTCAGCAAAATCTGATGGTGGTTTGGGTTTTCTGTTCCGTCTGCTCCTGGTCACTGCAGACCTACATCCTAGTGCTTATGGCATATTATATTACGGCCAGCAAACTAACTTCCTCTTAAACATGTTACTTCTACTCTGTTGCTCTTGATATTGATGGCTATTTTGACCTTTGCAGTTCCCTAATTACTGAAGCCTTAAAATAGTACACGTCAGGTAAAATATTCTCCTTTTGAAGTTCCTTTTTCCTCGCATGCCTGAGTTGAAAAACCGTATAAACTAAGATTATTCAAACACTTAGGCCACTGCACAGAATGTCAAGGGAAATTTTGTTAGGAAGAACAAGTGACATTTTTGTTCCACTTTTACTTTTGAGGGATTTTTTACTCGGCAGAAGAGAGTACATCAATGAATTTGTCATGCTGTTATATAAATTGTTCCTAGCATTCCAGTTATCAAACTTGAGAAATGAACATTTGCGTAACCATTTTTCCTCCCCGCGCTCCTTCACGGCGAGCTGCTGAAATACCACCAAATAATACACCGTTTTAGTGCTAGCAAGCAGACTGCTCAGTTTATTAGGAGAGGTGTGTTTGATGTGTCAGAGGTCACTGCTAGCTATTGTACCGCTTTGTTTGGTCCAGTTAGAAAAGCGCACAAATACTCCAGTACCATCAGTTATGCTTGGAGGAACAGGGAGGACATAGGGGAGCTGGGGGCTTATCAAAAATAGCTCGTTAATTTTCTTTGAGACGGGTGCAGCATGTTAATGGTGGGGTCGGCTTGCGGGAAGACTGGCACACTCCAGTGTTACAAGCAGCAGACGGCACGAAAAAGAAAGAAAATAAAAAGGCCACAGAAATATGCCCTAGCAAAGATAGAAAATCTCCTAAAAGTGGCGTCGTTATTGAATTTGTCTTCCCTGAAATTAATTCTATGTTGTGGCCTAGTTCTTTTCATTTCTGAACCTATTATGGGCCACATCTGTGGAATTCTGTATCAGCTATTTTGAAAGCAGCTGCTGCTGCGATTCTTTCAGTTAAGTTGAAATTAAGAACAGGTTTGTGGGTTCCCTACCTGCTGTGAAGCCATGATGTAGTTTATAAAATTACAGATGGGTGAGAAAATGTGACTGCCAGGGCTGGAAAAGTTGGTGTGACATACGGCATTTAGCGTGAAGCTAAAATACCACGTACACTTTCTTTGCAACAGTAACTTTTCCTACTCTCTTCGCTAATGTCATTGAAAAAGCGGTGTTAAATAACTCGATATAAAAAAAAGTGGTTTTGAGAAGATCACAGCACCAGCATTGAAATCAGTCTATATCACAGGAACTGTGTTGACAGTGAGGGTAAATATGAAAGACATTAAAAATGTTGATTCTATAAGAAAGTTCTCCAGATTATTTCAGCCATAAGGAAAAGCTAATCAGGGCCAAACTTGATTAATTAAAGGTAATTAGGGGCCAAACCCTGATCAGCTTTTATCATTAAAGAAATTCCATTAATAGCAATGGGACAACGGTATGAGTAAGGTAAAAATGATATGACCACATCCTGATACTCTCATACAATTTGTCATCAGCTATGCCCAAGTCTCTTGTTGTGCTTACATCTTAATAGATTTTTCAGAACCAGGAATATGTGAAGTTCTTAAAATGGAAAACTATTTTTAAATCTGTTTGCTGTATTTGTGTGTGACTAAATTAATAGGGCACGAGAGCTTGACCTCAATCCCAGCAGATGCCGAGCGCATCTGCATGTAAAACTTTGCTGGATGGTGCATTTTCATAGAACAAACTTCAGCAGCAGCCTGACACGTTAGATCTACTGAGGCACGACTGAGGAAGAAATAAAGATTTTTTTTGTGCTGTAGATAAGAAGCTAATATGTTTTTATCTAAGAGAACAGGTTTATTATTGATTGAAACATTTTCTTTTTGTTTCAGAGTGAAATTGGCGCCATTCACATAAACTCTAAAAACACATGGGTGTTAGAATAGCCCATTTTAATTGCAGCCGGAAATTTTTGTTTCTTAAAGAAAAGAAGTCGCTCGGAATGTTTCTGTGCGGTGACCTGCAGATACACATGGTATTAGAGCTGTTTATACCCTCCAGTTTGTAAAATCTACACACACTATTATATACTGGGAAAAAGTCAATTCTAGAATGTAAAAGACCAGTACAAGATTATCTGTTGTCAGTTTGTGTACTTGGTCTGCTCTTTTTCTTTTTTTTTTTTTTTTTTTTACCAAAGAATTCTTTGCTAGAGAAACCTCTGCTTAGGATAATATGTATATTATGTATAATTTCACTGGCACAACTGAAGAACTAATGAAAACTAAGGAATGTGCTTAATAAGGAGCATTAGGGACAAATACGGGTAACACCAAGGAAAATGCTAGCAGGACTCCTGAGATGGAAGGATAGGATCCTTAAAATCCTTATTTAGATATATTTTCTAAGTATCAGCCTGTTCCATAACAACAAAAATATTCATCAGCACAAAAAAGTGGGTAACTCTGAGCAAGTATGCAGCGAGAGCTAAACCAGCTAACACTTCTACTTACATTTCATTGAAAATATCTGTATGTGTGACATGGATACACACACACACATATATATATAATATTTAATCCAAACGTGACTTGTTTGCCTGCCCTGCAGTATTTATATATGCTTTCAACTTTGCTTTTAGAGACATGGCCTTTTTTGCTTGCTATTCTATTACGGTGTTTCTCAGGAACCTTTCTTATCTAAACTTCCACCAATCATTCCTAAGTTATGCAGACAAGCCATTGCACAGATTTTCATCAAAATGCCATTTTCCTTAACTTGAGAAAGCCTAGTTCCCAAATGCTGAACAAATAATTTATTAGACTATTGCAAAAGTAAATAAATGTTTTCCTGCTCTAAGTATTTCATTAGCCAGAATTATTATACATACGGACCTATAAATAGCAAAATATGTATTGAGCCATTAATATCACTGACATTCTCATACAAAATACAGTAATTTAAAGAATTCGGAACAGGAGGACATCTCCAGAAAGATTTCTGGCAAAGACAAAATGGGTAAACAGTATCTGTAAACAGATTAATCACCCATCCCATGGTAATGATACATTCATAATAATTTTAAAATTAAGAATGCCTTCCTTACCTGAAATTTCTAACAATCACAGTTGTGTTATGCAAATACCATTTGCAAATCTTTTAAGTATATGAGTTATTATACCATTGTGACTTTGCTTTCAAAGCCCAGAAGTGCTGGAATAATCAGAAGGAATGTGAGAAAAATCTCCTACTTAAAATTACATGGACAGAGTAACTCTACTAGTCACTTTCCATGAAATTAATATACTGCTTGATTGTTTTTAAAGTCTCTGTGCCTTCTGAATTTTTAATTGACCTTCCATTAAAGGGGAATATCCCTCGTTCACTAGTCTTGAGACTGGTTCTACAATTTTTTCAACCCGTAGCTCATTGTTCTCTTTTTTTTTTTTTTTTTAATGATAATAGGGAGTGCAAGATTGGGCCCTGTGGAAGCAAATATGGAAAATATTAACTATTTTAGGGACTTGCTTGAGTAATATAGCAAGCACAGTGTTGAGTGTGCTCCCATTTTACTGTCTAATGAAGAGGATCTATACACACAGAGTGAGGGAGAAAGGGATAGGTCAAGAAAATCACATTTTTATGTAGAGGAGTTTGGAAGTCTCATGCACCTTTCATTGCTCTAACTTGTCAATTTTCACCATATGGAAATTATTAGCCTAATACTGTAGTTCTAAATACTGCCGAGGAATGCTGATTTATAATGGTTTTTTTTTTCACTCTTTATGTAAAGAAATGCTAAACTACTATATAAACTGTGATTATAAAATCTACGCCCTTGCGCTATGTGTGTGCCTAGGGTGAATTCTTCAAGCTTAGAGGGGTGAATCCTGGTTTGGTCCACACTTAACGCAAATCTGGAATAAGCGAACTCGGCATTCATTCTTGCAACAGGGCAAGTCTGGAGCGACTGAGCACAGAATTGGGGCTGGGATTTAAAAAAAAAAAAAAAAGTGTAGGAAAGATGCTGATATGCAAGGAACAAAATCCACACATTCCAGATATACATTATTTACCATCACAGCATTTAAGAACAGTACCTTAATGTAATGAAGCTGCATTTGAGGGACAGGCGAAGTGCATTTTTTAAAGTCTGTTGTTCCCCTTATATGTAGACAAGCTTCAATGGGCGTCCGAGACATACATATATATTTATTTTCTGTGAATTAGAATGAAATTTGATTGTCCCAAATACATCCCACTCAGGCATTCATGCTGAAAGCAGCAACAATTGTCAATGACCTTTAACACGCCTGCTATTCAAATTAGTGCCGATCATTAATCACACATAGCTTACATTTTATGATTCGTGTATCCTTCATTACCAACTTTCCCTCTTGCTCGCTGCCCCCTTCCCCCCTCCTTTCTTTATTCTGAGAGTTTTGCTAAAAAGCCCTGGAAATGGCAGGGTTTCAAGACATTTCCCCCCCACTCCCCTGTATTTTCCCCCTTCCTTTTCGCAGGGGGCTGCAGCCGCTGCTATCGCAGGAGCCGGGAGGAGCTGGAGGGGGCACGCGGGGGCCGGGGCTCGGGCCGCCGCGGGAGGAGCCGCCCGCCCCGCTCCGCTCCGCGGCTCTCGGGGGCGTCGAGATAACCCCGAGGCTCCCTCCCCAAAAGTGCTCCGTGTCCGTTCGACGTCATCGCACGTTACTAGACAAAGGGAGAGGGGAAAAAAAAGAAAAAGAAGAAGAAGAAAAAGGCCTCCTCCACACCCTTGATGTCTAGTACCAAGCTTTAGCAGATTAAATTAGGGTTTCCAGCCATAGACTAAACATATTCCACTCGCCTATGGCACACATATTTGGCGTGATTAAACCGAGCTTCGCAAGCACACAGGAAAAGAAGAATTGAACTTTTAGGACACGGGGACCGTGGGTTCTTTTTCTTTTATGGGAAAAAAAAAAAGCCATATGGCAGATTGATTTTGTTCGGAGGTCTTTCAGCTCCCCCCGCCCCAGCGTGGCTGTGGTAACAGTATTACTCTTTGATGTCGACCGAGTACTTTTAACGTTGTTGTTCCCCGCGCGTTTCGATACCGCCATAAATATTTCACCGGCGGNAAAAAAAAAAAAAAAAAAAAAAAAAAAAAAAAAAAGTAAGTTCCTGCTAGAAAGAAATGCATCTGGGGCAGCTCCGGCGCGCACCTTTCGGGCGAGGTGGGAACGGGGCGGAGGGGGGGGCGGCCCAAGCGCAACTCGGCGCGCGTGCCCGCGCTGCACACGCGTGTGCGTGGAGCCCCCCCCCCCCCAACAATACAAGACAATAGTGGGCAGCGCGCCCCGCGCATCGCGGCTGCCG
>VWPW01030109.1:658097-697457 GCA_013389825.1 Crypturellus undulatus | reverse complement strand
GCGCGGGGCTCGCGCGTGGGGCCGCGCGGAGACCCCCGAGACACGCGCAGGCTTTTTTTTTTCTTTCTTTTTTTTTTCCTTCCTTCTTTTATTATTTATTTGTTTGTTTTGGCTGCGGAAGTGCCCTCCCTCCTTATGCAAATATCTTTGGGCGATTTGTGAAAATCGATTTTGAGGCGGATTGATTGATTTCGGGGGAGGGGAAAAGAGCACAGCTTCAAAATGCTGGGGTTCTGTAGGAGAAGGCGTGGAGGGGGCAAACCGATAGTGTGTCTATTATTACCATTATTATTATTTGGATGCTTGATGCTTAAAATGTAGCTTGGGTGCAAATCTGCCTGTCTAAACCTTGGCAGCTGCTGGCATAGAGGTGCTGCCGACCGGCGTACTCTGAGTGCCGTGAATGGTGGTCACTTCAGGACTGTGCGGTGGGCACCTTCCCTGGAGGAGCGCCTGACGAGAGCCCTGCCACGTTTTGTGCTCCGCTTGACCACCGCCCAACTTTGCCCCGAGGGGATCCCTGATCCGCCCTCGTGCCAGCCCACGGCAGTCCCAAGCCAGGGCCTGGGCTGCAGCCGAGCTCTTCCTCACTGTGTGGGCACCTGCGGGCTTCACTGGTAGCTTCTCCCTGTGGATTTTATTTTTATTTTATTTATTTATTTATTTTTCTCTTGTGACAACCCCTTCTGCTTTGGGCTGACATCTTTGTAGTCTTGGAGAGAGAGGTCCCAGAAGGGACCCAGGAGGTCCCAGGGAAGCTCCTCTGTGCTCTGGCCCTGTGCCATGGACTTTATTTCATGCTTGCTGCACTAAATGAGTTAACAGCGAAAGGGTTTTTCATTAACTCGACTTGGCAACCATATATTAGGTTGCCCCCTCCCCTTTCTTCCTCTAAAAGGGAGAAGAACATGGTTTTAAAGCAGAAGCTGAAGAGCTGAACATGGGAGGCTTTTTGGAGCTCCGTCTTTCCAAGCTCTCCCAATAGATTTCCTTGGTGCCTGCCCTTGCTCTCTCCGCGCGCCCGACTACCTGCACGTGCTCCGCGCGATGCTGAGGGGACATGGGCAGCGGAGCACCTGCGGTGCAATTAGTACATGAGGATCGCGGCTCTGCTGTTCAAGGAGACATCTTCAGTTTCACGAGAGCAACTGTCGCGGCCAGCTTGAATACGCTGTGCGCACTAAAAAGCTACTTGTGCAGAGAGCCGCTTTGCTGGGCATGGCTGGCACTGCCTGCACCTTTTGTAGCTGGCCATGTCCAATGCTTCCTACTTGCCTTTAATGATTTTTTTTTCCTAGTATGAGTTTTCATGACCTTGGTTCCAGGGATGGAGAAGTGTTACCTGGTTAGTTCTACCTGCCCTGTGTGAAAAGTAGGTAGGACATTATAAACTCCTCTCTAAGCTGTTAGGTTAATATGCAAAGATAATGCTTACAAAAAAAAAAGCTTAATTTTTCTCTCCTTTCTAAGAATAATATCATCTTAAAACAATGAGTGATAGTAGCAGAAGGAATATCTACCACACACATTTAGAGAGATGAGTTAGCAGGGCTCCTGCCTAAGCTCAGCGTGACCCTCCAAAATGCAGGATGTGATAAAATATGCATCAGGAGCTGCGTGCAGTCCCTCTATAAGTCTGAAGGACTGTTGCTCTGTACAAGCGAATAGTTTACATCACTAATATAAAGCTACCTATTGTTATTTACAAGTGACCTCAGCAGCAGAGTAACTGGCTGGAATGGAGCAGTGAGAGCGACCTCTCTTACAGATTAAAGTTTCCCTGTGGCAATAACTGATGTTTTTGCTTTAAAAATTAAGTTCATCATATGTTTTTATAGTTGGTCATGGTATTGCACTGTCACCAAGATTTAATAATACCAATTATCAGTACAAAAGTACTCGCTGAAGAGGTGAAAATGATTGTGCCATCATTCTGAATCTCTGCCTGCTAAACTGCTTTTAAGTGCAGTCATCCTTCATCTTAGCAAACAAAGGTATTTACGTGTTAACATTTTACAGATCTGCTTCAGAAGCAGGGAAGTTTGCTTCACATGGCTGCAAAATGAGAGCCTTTTGACATGTGCCTTAATGTGGGTGCTTGCATACCTGATACCGGGGGACAGCCTGGAAAAGTGTAATTAGATGAGTGGTGTAGTTGCTAACTCTCCTAAACTGTGGGTAGTCTATTTATTTGGATTTTTTTTTTTAAGGTCTTGACATGCCAGTGACTTAACCTGAGTTAACTAGTTTATAGTCACCAGTGATCTCAACTGGTGAATCTTAGACTGAGATCCGCTCTACTGACTGAGGAATCTATAATTAGCTTGCTTATAAAAGGCCTAATCCCAAACCAGTTAGTTTCATAACTTGGAAAGACCTCACTCCTATAGCTACTTAAGTTCATGCATAGTCAGGTCCTCCCAGATCTTCCTTGGGATCCCATGTAGTAGGTAAAATGCATAACTGCATAAACCTTTGAGAGAACAGTGGCAAAGTTTGTAGATGCCTGCTAAGAGCAAGAAAACTGTGTTTGACCATGTTGTTTCTTAAAGTCCTCATCATAGAAAGCTGAAATACAAAGCGATTGCATTTTGCAGGAAGGAACTTGTCTGAGCTTGCACATTTTGCTTGTGAAATGTGCTGGTTTCAGTTTTTGAGACACAAGTATGAATTTGTCTCCTAAGCCTGAAAGGACATTAGATTTTTGTGCAGGGACAGAATTTGAGGAAATTGACTACTGTTTTTCATAACTGTGCAGTGTTCCTTGGTTGGGTAAGAGGGTATACAGCCTTCCCATAAATTGACTTGTTGGTGAACATAATGTTGTCCCCGAATAAGCAGGCCCCTCGCTCTCACTGCTTGTACTGATGCATGCATAGGGGTGTCCCAGGATGGAATTATGGCCTCTGTATCTGAATAGCAGAGACTGAAGTCTTTAATAATGATAATTTAGCCGCTAAAACTTTACTTCAGTGTTCTTCTTTGCTTTTCTGAAGACATAAACTTCATCCAGATAATTAATCATCGCATAGCAAAAATGGACAAAAGCTACGTTTATTTATTGATTAGATATCTGCAGTATAAATATTTGAGCCTTAGAGCAACGTTGCTTTTTCCAAGCAGACATCTTACATGCTGCAAATGTTTATACAATTCAGTGCTAGGATAAAGCTGTTATGACTCAATCACTTAAGGCAAAATTCTGTTTTTTCAGTTACCCACTGTAACTGTGCAGGAACTCTGTGGGCATCATCAGTGGAGTATTTCTGAGTTACAATGACATAACAAAGAGTAACATTTTTATGTTTTCAATTCTTATGTTAAAAGTAAGTGACAGGTCCTTTCCTTTTCCAGCAGAAGTGATTTCTGTAAATACTGGTAGGGAGCCTGCGTTGAAGTGTGCTAGTGGATTATGGTCCAGGTAGTGAGCACTGCCATTGCTTTCATTAGGGTGATGACTTCAGTGCAAATGTTTACTTTCATTACCTGTTAGTCAGCAAATGTTCTCTCTCCTGATCTGCTGAACCTGCTTTGCTATTTGAAGCCACTGAGCCTTTTTTTTTTTTTTATGCAAAGATTGCCCAATGTCAATTATTCATTTTTTCAGTGCTGTTTACTTCTTAGTTATCGGCATGGCCACATCAGCGTGGTTGCACCGTTCAGGTTAGCAGTTTCTCTTCGCATTCCAGAAGCTGTATTACGGCAACAGTTCTTATGCAAACAGACTCAGGGTATTAGGCATATGTTCGGAGATTAAATTAGTGCATGGATGGACAATACGTGTATCTCTTAAGTTGCTGCCAAACTGTTTATTGTCTAATAAGTTCTACCAGGTACCTTATAGTAGTAGCACTTAGCTCTTCTAGGATAATTTGTTTGTTTACTGCCTCTCCATTGTGAGCTCACATCTCGGATACCGTGTGTTGCACGGGGATACTGGGAAAGTAGCTATTTACGTGATGAAGTCACATGTTCAGATTTGTTAGTGGAGTCAGTGCTGTAAACCTTTTAAAGTCCTACAGCATGAATGAGCAGCGGCTCTCACGGTGGACTCAGAATTACGTACATTACTATTTAAAATCCGTTTTTTGCAAAACCTTTCATTAAAATGGGTGTGCTTATTGAGAAGAAACTTGTATCAGCAGAATATCATAGAGTTAATACTTTTTCAGCAAAATTCATGTTCTATTATTAACTACTATAGAAGCCATAGGCCAGAGGTTGCTGTTGTACAAGCAGCATAAGCTCAAGGTAACTTCAGTAGAGTTGCTCTGAATTTGCAGGGCTGTATGTGGGGCAGAATTTAGCACGCAGCACTTGGCTCCTAATTAAAGCTTATAGTATTACGTGAGTAATCAGGCACTCCTAGGATCTCCAAGAAAGTTTCCTTCTTTGTTCTTTCCATTTTCCTGCCATCTTGCTGCATGGTGTTGCAGCTTGCCCTACCCATGTTATGACTGTCGTATTTGTGTCTCAGAGGAAGTGTTTTCCAGCAGCATACCCTAAATTGCAAAGTAGGATAATTTTGTGGCTCCCAAAAATTTTAAGGACAGTTTCTAAAATGATCTAGCTTTTAATCTTCATTTCAAAGCAAAATAGAAACTACAGAGCATATGCAATTACAATTTCTAGCTATTTTTAGAATCCTGACATGTTTAGTTCATAGTAAAATGATAAAAACAAATACTCTGCACAGAGGGTAGTCAGTTGCCAAACCAACAGTTTTTGCTCCAGCTATTTAACATCTAGGTCATATATGTTTCGTTCTTTCTTTTTTCTTTTTCTTTTTTGGGGGAATCTAATGAGACCATAAGTTTCATGATAGCTAGAGGAGGTGCAGAGAAAATGAGACCTTTGAATCAGGCGGTTCCGGCTGCAGTGTTTGCTGCAAAGCAGATCATATATCAGCAAGTTTTAATGTCCTCCAAACACACATATCCTTTTGTTTTTGAATGGGTTAAAAACAGTGGAGTTGGCTTGTTGAAATGCTCATGTTTGCTTGCTATGCTGATAAAGCTGCCTTAGTAGTGTGTTTTTTGTTGCTGTTGTTTTGCTGTCTTTGGAACATGGTGAGCAACAAAGTGGTGTTAGTTTTTAGGAAATATTGAAGGGGAGACTGTTGGAGTCTGAGGAGTTCACAAGTGTTTTTGGTCACAGTTGTTGCTTAGTTTTCAAATAATCACATTTATTTCTTAAAAATAGGCTTGCAAAATAAATTTTCGTGTTCTTTTTTTTTTTTTTTTAAAGGGTAATATGTGTTCACTCACCATGTGGTAGCATTTAACCCATATTGTATGAACTGACAACAAGTCGCATTTAAGGTCTGATTTATTTAGTGTTTCAAAATGTTCCTTTTTTTTTTTTTACCTCTTGACATCTAGTACAATAAATGATGCATTTAAAGTTGTGTAACGTTACGGTGTCTTTAGCTGTTTTGCCTCTTTGTTACAGAGATACCAGGTTCATGAATAAGCATTTCCACCCCCTCACCCCCCTTTCTAAAATAGTTTCCTTAAGAAATAGCTCAGCGCTGAATGTTGAAATGATTTGTGGGAAGAGTTATGAACAATAGCCAGGGACGCGACGTGTCGTAAAGAATTGCAGGGCGAGGTGTTGCTGGCTCTGCTGGCTGAAACTGGAGCTGCTGCTTTGATGGTCGAGGATGTGCTTGCAGAGACATTTTTTTCCCCCTTCCTTATCCCCCCACTACCCGGCGTTGCCTGAGACTTTCCCTATTTTAATCGGTGCATGTCAGCTTCCCTTGAAGCAGACCGTGAGGTATCTGCACTGGTGAGCTCCCATCAGTATGGTAAAACCATGAGTCAAGCTGCCCAAGGATTGACTTGTTAAATTTTCCTTTAGATTTTTTTTGAGCCCATAAGACTTGCATTTTTAGGCTTTTCTTTTACAGTTTGCAGTGGTAAGCATGTGTATTTTTCGGGAGATGGAGCTTTAATCAGCGGTGCCGAGATCCGCAGTAAATTGCAAGAGTTAGCTCCGTACTGCGCGTTGTGCGAGAAGTTCCAGCAGTCAGTGGCGCTCCTTGGTGAGATACCAGTTGCTCACCATCTGTCTCCCACAAACCTGTCTTTTTACCTCGGAGAAGAAAAATACTCCAACAAGGTTATTCGGATGCTGAGTGTCTGTAACTGTGTTTCTTAAAAGCTGCTTAGTTCCTAATTTCAATGTGATATTTGAATGCTAATTTTTAACATTTGGGCAAGGCAAATGCTGTGATTTATAGAAGTTGAAAAAGGAGCAGTAAACACTGCCCTTCCAGCATTGAATACAATTTCTCCTCCAGTTTGTATCTGCTTACATGAAATCAAGGAAATGTCCTCCAGATTGTTATGCCGTCACATTGATATATCCTTGAACAAACTACCAGTTTTATGTACTTTCACGTCAGCTTCTTTGCAGTATTCCCTGTATAACTAAACCCATAGTTGATTATCAGAATACTTTATTAACAGTGTATAACAGAATATGACTGTGTGAGTACTTATTTTGAGCGTTTTAGAGAAGCATATTCATCAATACTGAGAAAGGCTGTAAGAAAACTATAAGTAAATACTTTGATTAGACTTGATCTCTTTGTTTAACTTCCTTCACTCTTCTCTGATGAATTTTACCTCTGTAATGAAAGCTATGATATTTGATGCATAATTTATATTGACATTAATAGGCATACTTAGAGAATGTTATGATGCCAGTTTGAGAAAACTTTAAAATTATTGCTGATAGCCCTGGTCCTCTTAAGTTCAAACTGGTCTGAGCAGAGAGAAACATGACTGTAAGTGGTATGATGAAATAATTCACTACTTCTCCCTGTGGCAAGCGTACTGGAGAGGAGAGTTTACTACGTTATCATGAGTGGTACATACCAGGTGTCAAATGACTTGCCAGACACAGGGCTTCACTTCTGAATGACTCCTTCCCATTAGAAAGTAATGGCTCTGAAGGGATGGGCTGAGTAATTGGAGTCTCTCACTTCTTCATGCCAGGAAGCGAATATTTGCAAATGCTATTTATCTGGCTGTTATATTTAAATGAGTTGCAAAGTTGCAGGTAACTCTTGGGTAAGTTTACAGGAAAAACTGCTGTGTGGAAGTTACGAGATTAATGGTTTAGCAGTAGGGATTAAAAATAGTCTCAGCAAATTACCCTGTTGATACTGAAGCCAGAATCTGTTAATGGGGTTACAAGCAGATTGGTTTATCAGTCATTTATTTTCTAGGTTGATTAGGGATTATAGGTTGCTGTGTATTTTTACCATGAAAGGAAGTAGCGCAAAAGGTTAGGATCGCTACTGTTTCACAGTTTCATGCACTTAAAGGAATTTTTATGTACCAAAACATCCAGACCTCAGAATTATTGTCTGGACTGTGACAACTCTCTTCTCCCAGATTTTAATGCTATAAAGTGGATGTCTAAAGAGCCAGGGCATTGCAAAGGCATGGCTTGGCTTGCAAACGGTCTGAAAAATGGAGCAAAGGCAATAGCACAAAGTGATTTATGTGAATTTTACAGATTAAGTGCTTAATTTCAAATGTCTGTTGCTGAGTTGTTTGCTCTTGTGTCTCTCACTGTTTCTTACTGTAAGTGAAGACCTTAATACTTTTTTTCTTCTTTTGTCATAATAATATATGTAGTGTGGAAGGGCTAGGGCATGATTGTGGGAAGGTCAAGAAGGTTGTGGCCACTTAGTGGTGACCACTGCCCTCTTTTATTGTGGTGTACAGGGAGAATTAGCCTGGTGATATGAGAGAGAGAGAGAGAGAGAGAGAGAAAGAGATTCTGTGGAGACCCACTTAGGCAAAGGGGAGATGTGGTAGATGGATGGCTTTTGTCTCCCTCATTTAATCTGCAAATGAGCTCTCTTCATATGTTCCCCCCGCAATAAAATCTTTTAATTCCTGCCTATATGTTTCAGGTCATGTGTTTGTCTCTGGGTTGGGCATAGTATTGCAAATGAGAGCTTTCCCGCTGAGTCTTTGCAAAAGATGATAGCCACAAAGAAGTCCTTTAGATGTGTGACTTACCTGCTGCTACCTAACTCGGGCGACGCTGTTGCTTTCACACCCTTTGCTACCTTGTGCTGGTGTGCAGCTGGAGATAACCTAGTGAGATTTATTGGCTTCTCTGTACTTGCCAAGTGAAATGCAATGAAAGGGCATATGAGGAAGATTTTGGTAACTTTTTAGCTAGATGTAGAACAGTGGAAAAAAGATTGGTGGAGAGCCTTGTAACTGTTTTTACTTCCTTGCCCCCGATGGAAAATGAGGAGGAGAACAAAAAGAGGGGAAGTTCTGAACTGCTTTGAAAAGGAGGTGGAAGATATTAGTTAAATGGGTGATCCACAGGGGACTGGCCAGTCTGGCAGCCTGAGAAAAGGGGAAAAAACCAGGTTCCTAAAGATGTAAGAAATTAAGCTAATTCCTTACCTCTTTAAAGCCCATCTCCTTTTCTCCCCTGCAAAAAGCTTGTGAAAGCCTCCTGCAGGTTATGCGACTGGTGTCCTGGGATCAAGGCTTGCATCACCAGCAGCAGAGAAAGATAAATGGTTATCCTCTTAACACTGCTCTTTTGGGTGCAGCTTGCGAGTTTTGCAGCTCCCGGGGATGGGAGATGAGGCAGAGCGTAATGACTAGTGGTAAAAGATGAGCTGCTTCGAGCGGGCTGGGGCAATGGCAGGAAGACCAAGTTTGTCTGGTTTGGTTTGAACTCACTCTCTCCCAGGATGTTCATGGAGACATACTTTCTGTTAAACTAAACTCTGTTTAACTCTTCAGACTAAAGGAGGAAATGATCACAAGTGTGAGTCTGATAGCAAAGAATATGCTAGACACGAAGCAGATTGTTGCTGTTCTTTCAGATTGGTTTTGCTGTACTTTGCTGAGTATATTTTGCTCTTTGGAGAATACAGCCCTGTGTAGAAGACTGAAATCCCCCTTTTACAATCTAGTATCCAAAATGAAATTTACAGGTGTGTCACAATAATTATATTTTCTCTATAATTTAAAAAGGAAAATGTTTGTGTAGGTTTTTCCACATCCATATATTCCAAAAATATATTTAAATAATTTTAAAGAGGTGACATAAAAATACTCTTTAAACTAGAACCTTAAGTCAAACTTTTCTCCTCCAGGGTTACAGCCACTGTGAGGACTCTGACGAATAGATCTCCGTTTGTGTAACTGCACCCCCATGGTGTGTTGGGGGTAGTGGAGCAGTGCCAAGAGTTGCTAGTTGACTCACAAAGTCCTCTCAACTGTTCTATAGCTGGCATCAGCATGGGTCTCTGTAGAGGCAGTGAAGGGCTACTGTGGGCAGCAGTCAGTGTGAAAGCTAGAGAAGAGGAAAATGAAAATTAGCAGGCTGTGAAGAAAGCAGGAAGGAAAAAGCAAAGTAGGATGTAACAAGACCACCCAGCAGTAATAGGAAAAAATATCACAGAATCACAGAGTGGTTGAGGTTGGAAAGGACCGCTAGAGAGCATCTGGTCCAACCCCCCTGCTCGAGCATGTGGCACAGGGTGGCATCCAGATGGGTTTAGAAGATCTCCTGAGAAGGAGACTCCACAGCCTCTCTGGGTAGCCTGTTCCGGGGCTCTGTCACCTTCACAAGAAAGAAGTTCTTCCTCAAGTGTTTCAGCTTGTATCTATTACCCCTTGTTTTGTTGCTGGTCACCACCAAGAAGAATTTAGCCCACATTTATTCACATTCTCCCCTCAGGTATTTGTACATGTTGATCAGATCTCCTCTCAGTCTTCTCCGTGCTAAACAGGCCCAGCTTGTTTAGTCTTTCCTTGTAAGGGAATTTCCACATAGTAATGTGTGTTTGAGAAGGCTTCATATATGTCTAGAAAGACTTCTACAGGGCAGAGAAGAAGTTTCCTCTATACTAAAGACACTTGGTTTCTATAGATGGGTGTCTTATTCTAGTAGCTTAGGCAGACTCCTGTCATGATGACTTGAGATGAGAAGTTGGGTTGCCCCTTTAATGGTGATGGTTCTTCATGAGCAGCAAAACTGAGTTGGGAGCTGTGGAGCTGTTCAGTCATTGTGCCCACTGTGGAGTTACAAGATTTCACTGCCTGTGATGACATAAAATATTTTATTTTCTATGACACAGTCCTTCCTGGTTCTCTCAGCCATCCCTTCAGAAGCACAAGAGTGGCCCGAAGAATGGCAAGAGCCGTACAGGGAGGGGATGGGGAGAGAGATGGTGTTTGTAGATTGCCTAGTGCTGTGTGAGGCTGCTCCATCACCAAGGGTCCTGTGAAAAAAATCATTACAAATAATGGAGGAGATATGAAGCAGGAGGATAAGAGGTGGGCCGAGCATGCATTTCTTACTTGTATGAGTTAATGCTTCTCTGTAGTTACTTTTAAGGACCTTAATAGTTGGATCCCACTGCACCAGTTGCTCAATTTCTGCTTTACAGTGTGATCACTATTTTCTGACCACTGCGCACTTCTGAACATGACAGTGTCAACAGTTAAAACCTGAAAGTGGTGGAGACTTGGCATGAGTGGGTAGATGTGGCATGTCAAACATAAGAGTTTTTGAAGGAGGAATATGAAGTGGAGCAGGTTTGTATGAAGGAAGAAAGTGGGAGAGATCCCAGTGTTGCAGGGGCATGATGAGAAGAATGGGACTATGCTGAGAAGCCGCGGTGCGCGCAGAGGAGGACTGTGGAATGGCAGGTGGTCTGGTAGCAGTCACCAAAAATGTCCTCGGAAAATGAGAAAATTCTCATTAATGGATAGAGTTTGTAAGACTATCTAGATGTACTGAAGCCGTGTATCACCAAATCCAGACATTTAGAGAAAAAAAAATATATATATAACAGGGAAGTGTCTTGTTCGTACCTGTCTTTCTGTGCATACTTATGAATCTGTACTGAATGTGCATTGTCTGTACATGGCTTTTACCATTGCTGCCTTAACTCTGTCCAAAACTATGGAAGATTGGAAGAAGAAACAACTACAGTTCCTCATTATTTCTCCTTTACAATGCTTAAAACATTAAGCTGTTACTGTCTTTTAAATGATGACAAATGTTCCTGGCAGGTTCTTTGTAAAACTAATCAGTTCCTTTTAGTAACAGTCATCCTATAAACCAAACCACAATGTGAGGATCAGGATAAAGGTGCATGGGAACACATCAGGCATCTGCTTTTATCCGACACAAGCTCAGAGGTTTAGACTTACAAAAGACTATAATTATATTGTCTTGATAAATCATAACTGTTGTCATACAGTGGCACCCAGTAGCAATGATTATCTAGTTCTGTTGTTCGGGGCAGTGTGCAAACACCCAGAATCAGTCCTGGCCTTGACTGTATCTTCTGTGTGTGCATATGGTTATATGGATTCATTAATGGGTCATTAACATTCTTCAAAGCATATCTGCCATCAAGTTAATGCTAATAAATGTCTGTTAATTATCATAACCCTCTTCGCAATAACAAGTTATCACAATTACATTTACTGCACACTTTACGGGAGAAGAGCGAAGCCAACTTGAGCATTTGATCCTCAGCTGGCGTTTGACTGTGTAGCTACAACACTTGGCAGAAAGTTGGCACGAGGCTCTGTGGTACCGAGCGCCTTGTGTGTGTGTGTGTTCGCGCAGTGGAAACGCTTTCTGCTCTCCTGGGGGCTGGCCTCGGTCTGCGCAGGGAGCACAGGCTCCATCCTGGCCACTCCGTGGCTCCTGGGATGCAGCATTGTGTGGGGCGCTGCTCTGCTCATCCTTGGCAGAGCTTGTCTACTGCCAGCACATCTGTGTTGTCCAAGGAATTAACCTGCTAATTACCTGGAAAAATCCAGGTAGTTCATTCATATACTGACCTTTCACAGAAGGGACGTAAAGTGAGACAGTGAAAAGTCATGGGAGAGACAGGGTCAACCAAGGAGATTTGCCTTGTTGAGGTGTACCATGGGTGTATCTGTATGAGTAGAGCGCTCACTATGTGGTAAGGCATTACGCATGCGGTTTTCCTTCAGTGCAAAGATGCTCTGCCTTTTCAACTGCCAGTGGACACTTTTGTAATATGTAAGACCTGTACAGTTAATATACATGTATGCAAAACTCACTTTTATGCATTTTCTGAGCAATGCCGGTAGCAATGAAGTGGTGCCATAACCTGTGGACGTGTAAATGTTTTTATAATTTCTACTGTACACTGATCAGAAAATAAGAGTCAAATTGCTGTAGCAACTTGTATCATTTTGAGTGCGGGGACTAACTTTTGCTCGGTTACTCTGGATTTTATTGGTGTTTCTCTGCTGAGTTCCGTCACGTTAATTTAAATTTACATTGGCGTATGTGAGATCAGAGGTTAGCATTCAGTGTGCTAAATATGCACTGTGGCGTATGAAGTGTAGCAAGAGGGGGAGAAAATCAGCTAACTGAAGGAGAGATGTTAATGAAATGTATCCTGTGCCTCTGCATACTTTTTCAGCCCTTGTACTCCCAAAGTCAAGCTCAGTGCAAGCACAGGTAGGCACAGCCTACGCTGATTCCCTCCAGGTCACACAATGGGGTCGCTTATCTCACTTTCTGATTACATTTCTCTGTCGCTTGTACTGCCATGTAGGTTGGTGATGAATTCATTGCTTCTACGTAGTAATACAGCTCTTGTGCATGTACATGCACATGCACTCCCACAAAATGTAATCTTCAGAGCCCCCACTGAGTAATCCATACTGACATTTGTGAGCACTTACTGCTCATCTGAGGAGTCTCACTGGCTTCAGAGACACTTTTTCTGGAGCAAGAGTTCACCAGTGTTGGCAGTGGTGGCCCAGGGTGTCCCCGTAGGGGTGGTACGATTGCTCGGTAATCCCATGCTTGGTATTCCTGGCACCCAAAAGGAGGTGCGCCTACTGCCAGGCCCTGCCTTGAAAAACATGACGCTGCTCCTTTCGCTTCTGTTACTGATGCAGGCAACCTGTTTAAAACTGATCAAACACGTACATTGCCTCTAATGTTGCAGGGAAGAATGTCTCCTTGGTGCTCCATAATCACTTTGAGCACTTTATATGGCAGTGCACTGTAATGTGTTGTTTGTCCCCTTGTCTCCTTTGTGTATCAAATTCTCCCTGATCGTATGCTATCACTACCCACAAATGTGGGGTGCAAGGCTGGCTGAAAAAAATTCAGGGAAAATACGTGCACATTCTGTGAGTGTTTCATTTAAAATACCATTTAGCTGTTAAGATAAAAATGGTACATGTCTTGAAATATTTTAGGTACCAGGGAAATCAAGATAGTATTATTCTCATGACATCTTCAGGCAGATACAGAGATTCTGTATATTTTTGTAGTTACTTGAATATGACAAAAGCATGCCTTGTTAAATGTCGTTAAAGAAATGGACTTACTTGATGGAATAGCAGTGAGCGTACAATACAGTTAATGCCAAAGGCAAGAATGCAATTTAATAGTGACTTAAGAACCCTGCAGTTGTTCAGTGTTTCTGCTTCTCTTGCCTTGATAAAGAACAAAAGGTTTTCCTTTTTTACTACCTCCAGTTTTGCAGGAGAAGGCTGTTTGTAGTTCTCTAGTTCTTAGATTATGTATGAGCAAGCTTCATAACAGTAATCCTTGCAAATCTGTGTTCATTTTTTGTAATATAAGCGTGGTAGTAGATGCCTGTACACATGAAAAAAAGTCACAGGTTTATTTTTAAGCTATAAAGGTGGATATGTGGTGCTGGCAAGAACCAGAATGTACCCTAAGGCATCTTTACGTTGCCAGTTGGGAGCTTTTACACAAGCAAATTTTACTGTCCAGGTTAAAAGCCAAATTCATTGAACCAAATTAATCTCTGATTCATTTCCAGTGTTGGCAGAGTTTAACCAGGGACAAATGTAGCTGTTTTGTTATTAAAGGATGTTATTGATTTGATATTTTTAAACTAATATTAAAGCGAACTTGAAATTCAATAGGTTTTGAACTTTTTGCATGGGGTTGCTTTGCTTCTATTATTAAAATGGATGTAACTTTTTTTAATGAGCATGCTTGCCACAGTACAAAGCTTGTAATTTAATACTTGTCTTTAATCTCTCAAGCTGATCCATGTAGGCAGATGCTAGTGGCCACTTGGAAACCTACTGAAGTGACTGCAAAGATTTGCTCATGTCTGCACAAGCAGGGATTTAGTTTCAGAAACAATTAACAAATCACTATCGTCTAATTTTAGAGTTCAAATATTTGCTTTATACATTCAGGAGAGGAAACTGCTTCTCTTTGGGATGTCCATAACTGTGGTGAAAAAAAAAACAGAAGTAATTTACCTTAAGTAATAGGAGAAACAGCTCTGTATGCTGCACAGAACTGCTGTATTTCTGGATCAGCATAATCCGTCCATTAGTTTATGTATTCAGAGTCCTCCTGGAATTGTCACAAATCCAAGGTGTCCCTGAGCGCTAGATTTAGCACTTGAAGCTCAGATTTCGTTTTCGTATCTATAAAGTGTCCAACTTCTTACAGCTCCCTACTGGCTGTATTTTTCGAGGAGCTCTGGAGCTCTGTATTATTCCCAAAGAAGTCAGGTGTGATGTACGCTCTGTCGAAGAGTCTCAGGCAGCCCAAATGATAGCATTGCCCTCTATCCTAAGGAAGACTGTAAACTTCAAAATGGCACCTGCCTGAGCCTTTTATCCCTGCCCAGTTTAAAAACATAGTTATGTATGCTATTTAATAGCAACGTACAGGCTGCTGCAGGTGTGGGGGGCCGTAGAAACATTAACCAATGTTTCTATGCAGAAACCTGCAGACAAGCAAAGAACCTCTGCAACGAGGACCCAGCCAGAAAGGTAAGCAGTGGCAGTGGAGGCTGCTGTTGTGCATTTTCCTCAAAAGCAGTGAGGAGGAGAAGGTGAAAGAAGGTTTAGGAAAGCTAAAATATTAATCTGGGTAAATCACACAATATTTTAAACACACACGGCAAACAGCCTAGGTGAGATCTCCCTTGGTTGCCCCAGCTGACGTGGTGGGTGGCACAAGCGGTGAAGGAGGGAATTGCTGGTGGCAGTCAGGCTGGCCAGGGTCCTCCCCCGCAGTCCCCTTGCCTCCACACCTATACAGATGTCTTTCAGCCAGAAATTTCTCTCCCCTTGCAGGAGGCATTTTTTTGACCCTTGCATGTGCCCTCAGGGTGTTGGTCGTGATACCACAGAAATGACTATTATTCTCCAATGTGCAGTAGGAAAATTCAGAGGGAAGCAAGTCAGTATTTATAAAAAGTAAATAACTCTTCCTTCATCAAAAGATTGGAGTGCTTCAACATTAGTTTTAGGGTGAGAATGTGTATTTGTTTTAAATACTAAATAGCCATATTTTAGAATGCTCCAGGTGAAGCAGGTCAAATTAGCAAGTTTGAAAGGTTCAGATTAGTCCAAAATGGTGTGTTAGCATTTTCAAAACTGTCCTCACTACAGTGTCCAGCATACCCGAGCTTCTCTTATATTTTCATAGTGGCAGATTCATCTATTTGCATGGTCTCCATGCGAAGGTGCCAGCGCTAAACTCATAAGCAGGATGCATGGGTTGGCAAGATCATGTTTTCAGTGTCTAGAGACGCTTCTGAACATGGAAGCTTGCCCACTGCACGAATGGAAACCTTTCTGGTGTTGAAAGCAAAGTTCAAACTCCAAGGTGATAATAAATGCACCCTCTTATCCAGCCAGAAGTAGTGCATGTGTGGTGATGGCATTTTTCCCACCCCCCAATGACACTGTGACACTGATACCAGTGAAGACAGGGTCAGCTTAGACCCTTTTCTTAGCATGCTAGATGTCCTCTTGAACTTTGCAAAGGTGAGGAAGAAAGGGTTTTGTTAGGGTGTAGTAGCTTTCAAACATGCTCATAAATGTAATATGGTCAAAGCTATATACTTACCAAGGTGCAGTTAGCTCTGCAGAGAAGGACCTGGGCGTCATGGTGGACGACAGGTTGACCATGAGGCAGCAGTGTGCCCTCGTGGCCAAGAAGGCCAATGGCATCCTGGGATGCATTAAGAGGAGCATCTCCAGCAGGTCGAGGGAGGTGATCCTGCCCCTCTACTCAGCCCTGGTGAGGCCACATCTGGAGCACTGTGTCCAGTTCTGGGCCCCCCAGTACAAGAGGGATGTGGAGCTGCTGGAGAGAGTCCAGCGCAGGGCCACGAGGATGATCAGGGGCCTGGAACATCTGCCCTATGAGGAGAGGCTGAGGGAGCTGGGCTTGTTCAGCCTGGAGAAGAGAAGGCTGAGAGGAGACCTGATCTGTGTCTATAAGTGCCTCAAGGGAGGCAATGAGGAGGATGGGGCTGGCATCTTTCCACTGGTGATCACTGACAGAACCAGAGGAAATGGCCACAAACTGAAGCATAAAAAGTTCCACGGGAACTTAAGGAAGAACTTTTTGACAGTGAGGGTGCCAGAGCACTGGAACAGGCTGCCCAGAGAGGTTGTGGAGTCTCCTTCTCTGGAGATCTTCAAGACCCGCTTGGATGCTGCCCTGTGCCACGTGCTCTAAGTGGCCCTGCGTGTGCAGGGGGGTTGGACTAGATGACCTCTAGACGTCCCTTCCAACCTTAGGCATTCTGTGATTCTAGGATTCTATGATTTAGCTGTCCTAGGATGCTAACAGGCAAGGGATCCTGTAGTAGCTACTAGTGGATCGTCATGCATGGCAAATGCATGTTTAAGTTAATTCATGGAGTTTGTTACCTTAATGATGTAATAACTTGGAGAAGCATTACAGTTAATATAAAAATAACAATAAAAAGTTTGCCTGCTGCTTCAGATTGGCAACATCTTTCTATTGAGGCAGGGGATTAAAACTCAACAATTCTGTACTTATATAAAGAGCTGTAATGCTGATGTATTTGGTTTATATGACCTTTTCTTAGGATTGAGCTTCTTAATTGTGTGTACGCTTGTTTTGGAATGTTAGCTGGCTATCTGGTTCTATTTATTTATTTATTTTTAAACATTTAAAAACATTTGGTTATGGGGATTCTACAGCCTGGAAGATGTTTCAGGTGATTCAAAGCACCGTATTTCAGTGCAGTTTGACATTGAATTGTGCCTTTTGCTTGAATGCCTAATGCTGTAGTTTGCATTCCTCATTCATCCTTTCAAGCCCTGTGGGTTAGTCTTCCCAGGAGCAACCAACTGCATTATAAAAATATCGGCTGTGGTAGGCATCCTAGTGAAGATGCCCCTCATATGCAGCAGTGCCCATAAAACAGGGCAGGTGATAAGACCTTGAAGCTACAAGTGTTGAGACCTTTTTGAGTTGGGGAATGCTTTGAAGTCTTCTGGTGAAAAGACTGCCTCCCCTGCCAAGGTCTTTGCTTTCAGGTGAGTAGGTTTTGCTACCTACACTTTACAAGAAATGTAGGCTTAGCTGCTACTTTACAAGAAGGAAATACTTCCTGTGGAAAACAAAAATTGCACTTAAAAACCTGTATTGAGTTCTCAATTCTGAGTCTTTGTTTTCTTTCATCTAGATAGATTTGATGTACCTGGTTTGTCTCACTCATGAAGTTTTAAAAAAAAACCCACTATTTGATCTGGGGGGTTAGACTAGATGATCTGTAGAGGTCCCTTCCAACCTTGACTATTCTCTGATTCTATGAAAATACTTAACTAATTATGTTGACAAGCTGAGAAAACCTTGGGGAGCTGGGAGGTGGCAAAGGAAGAGAAGATACTTTTACAGTGTCCTGTTACAGTGTAGGATCTTCTAACATTTTTCCATCAAAACGTTGGTAGAAGTTTCATTTCAGCTGTTGGATGACATGATGCTGCAGTTGCAATGTCTGAATAACTGTGGGAAAATACCCGAATTACCTCTCTTTGTTGACACCATCTCATTCGCAGGTCCTGACATAAGTGTTCTGCAGTTTTGTCCTAAATGTGTACAGCTGGTCTTGTCTCACTCCTTCAGCAGGTGGAGGTTAATGAAAGTTTTTTTTTTTTTTTTTTTTTTCCTGTGCTTTTGATCCAAGGCATGTTTCCTTGATTAATACTAGTGCTCTGTCTTCAACAGAGAGAAGGAAATCTCTTAATGTCTCACTGCCATCTTAATCTCCATATACAATTTTCTGCAGCCCTACCTAACTTAGGCTCTCAGTGGCTCTTAACAGGTTTTCTTCTTTTGTTTCTGCTCTTTAGAATGAGCTATTTGAAACTTGTTGCTGCTTGCATTTTTTAACTCGAAATTTCAGTTGCTAAGTGAAACTTCTGTTATTCATATAAATTGTAAGGAAAGCAATAACAGCATCATGTTTCTTAGTATTCTTGTTATGCCTGCTAGGAAACTTTAAGGAAATATATAGAGCTGTCACAAATCTTAAGAAACAGAGACTGGTTCTTGGAAAGACTTGGATAGCTGATGAAATCGCAGCCTTTGGGTACTGTGGAGAAGTGAATGGAAGTCATTATGACATTATGGCAGAGAGAGCTTGATCTGCCAAACTGTCAACTTTTGATGGACATGGTATCTAGTGACATGTTGTTACGTGCAAGCCAGCCAGTTTCTCTTTCTGTCAGCACGGTGTTGATACTGCCAACTGCCTGCTACGCGTTCAAACTATTGCGGATGGAAAAGCTGCTGATCAATACGATAAATGGGAAATTTATGTTTGGTGATTATCAGGCTTTTATTGATCTGTCTTTCAGTTATGGGTGTGTAATGCTAGGAAATAAGTGATTGAAAGGACTAAAGTATTGAAAACAGGTAATTCTTCTGAATTTAAACATAAACATTCTTAACACTTAATTACTGGCAAGATACAAATAGATTTTTGTTTATTTTGCAGTGTTAGTTGCATTTGGGAGCTCACTTAGTAACACCTTAAAACTGAGAAGAAAATCAATAAGAGTATCAGGGAGTCTGTTTGCTTGTTTGCTTTTTAATATTTAGTATGTTTTGTTTGTTTGTTTAGCGCAGCACAAAATGAACAGCCCAAAGAAATGATTTTACAACAGCGCTGTGAGTAAATTCTTCCAAAAATTAGACTAGAAACAGGTTCAGAAAGTGAAGATGCAGCAAAAATAAAGAAAACACTTAAAAGAACAAACACTGACATTATGCAAGATAGCAGATGAGAAATGATTCAATAACCGTTACAAGCATTCATACAACAGGGGAAAAAAAGACACTTCCACTTAATAGTATCGATTTTACGTTTGAAAAATGAACTGCAGTTTATTGCATCCAAACTGTCGAGAATTCCATCCACAGATACAGTGAAAAGTATGACGTGGAAGTTTTTGATATGGGCTTAGACAACAAAGTAATATAGGAGTAGTAAAGGACTTCTTAGGTCAAGTCATCTTTTATTTAATGCTTGTTCAGAGGATGCTGGCATCTTATAGTGTCGGTTGAATATATTTGGAAGGTTGAGAATATTTCTGCCATTGTACTCGCCATAGGAGTATTGTCTGTTAAAGAGAAGATCAGAGCTCCAGATGCCTGTTGGCATCCTTTCATACGATTCTTCGAAGGGAGTGTGTGTGTGTGTGTTGTTTTTTTTTTTTTTTTTTCCTTTTACTGCATCATAATTTCTACTTTTGTGTGTGATAATTTGTCATCTCTTCAGCAATGCTCACATTACTTGGACAAAAGCTGTAAAATCTGGATGGTCTATAGAATCCTGCATTTACAGTCCTGTGCCCTGATATTAAATATTCCTGTGTTCAGAAGAGCTGAGTACTTAGAAATCCCATTGCAGTCAATGGAACAGCAGTAATGAGCACTTTGAAAAACAGACTGTCTTCATTAGGCACTTAAATATAATGTTTTATAGAAATATCTGAGATTTGAAAAGTGTTCATCTAAATTAGTACTCTAGTTAGTGTCTTCAAAGTCCATTAAAAATTAGAAAAAATATTTGCACATCAATTTGAAAATACAAGCCTTAAAGAATTTTTTTGCTTAAAGCAGATGAGTAAAATTTGATAGTGTGTCTTAACATGTTGCCTTTTGAAGGAAATTGTGAAGTTTCATATAGAAATTTCTCATTTCATTTTTTGTTAAACACATTGTGAAGTGTTTCTACTAACACTTGACACATGCATATGAGTAGCTCCACTGGACTTACTCAGATTTTTTTTTTATGAAGTTATTCAGCTGCGTAAGTGTTCCCAGAATTGGGGTTTATGTAAAGTTTCAGTTAATTACTTAAGAACCGAACAAAAAGAAATTTAATAAATTTAAAAAATATCTGGAAGCCTGTATCTTCAGCACAGCATACCTGATGTATTCAGTTTCGAAAAGTCATTTTAGGTCATCTTTTGTTTCTGTAGGAGTAAAAACGGTAACCTGGAAATAGAATGGATTTTGGCGTTAAAAGTTTCATTCCTAGTACAATGGATACATTCATAAACCTTTTTATATGATTTTATATGGAATGAGGAGACAGATTAGGATTTCTTTCCTGCAAGGCACTTTAATACACTACAATTTATGTGCATCACTTATTTTCATTCAGGTGATGCACAACAAAACATGCAGAAATGTAATGACTACATTTTTTTTCTTTTTGGAAAATGCTTTTGTAAAACAGCAGTTTTAAAATACATACCATGATACTGCCATTCAGCATGGACAAATAGTGGATCTCATAATTTCCTCAATCTAAAATATTTTTCTTGAATTTTGAGCAGGATTCACTACGAATCCATTTAAATAGCCATTCTGGGTAATACCTGGAAGTTTAGTGGTTTTGGACACATTTTGGCTTGTTCTGCAGACAAAACGGGGCATTTTCCAAGTAGCAATTAAAGCTTAATGAATGCGGTTTCAGTACACTGAGAGGTAGACAAAAACATTTTCTTCAAAAAAACCCCTTTCAGTATCTTTCTCCCTTTCTCTTCCTGCCTCTTCCTCTGCCCTAGTGTAAAATATTTTTTCCTCTCTAGCTATGCACTGCTGTTCACTTATCACTACACTGAGATTGTTGTTATACAAAAAAAAAAAAAAAAAAAAAATTCTGTGAGAAGACATCGGCATAGCCAAAGTTTTCATAGGAATCTTTAAAACTATGTCCCTAACTCTCTTTGGTTACTTTGAGATTTTCAATTTACACTTCATTCTTTGTCTATCTGCATACCTATTGTGTTCCTATGTGTATAAATATATAAAACTTAACTGCATTATAACTGATTTACTTTAACCCTGTTGCATTAAAGGTAGGCAGTTGAAGAAAGGTTGCTTCAGAGTCAAGTTTAAGTTAAATTTTGGGTTGCTGTACATTTTGTGTTTTAACTTGCTTTCAAAACTAGTATTACACGTAACATTTCATAAGGGTGGAGTAATGTCTGAATTAAAAGGTCAGGCTGCCTCAGAGATTATATAGGAAATGAGATGTGCCCTTGCATGGCTGGGCACAGGAGTGAGCTGGTCTCTCAAAGACGCTTGCACCGTGGAACTCGCTTGGCAAGTTATTATCGAGGTAAAACAGGGTAATTTATGAAGAGCTTATGACATAAGCTTCATGGCATAAGACAGCAAACAAAAGCATGAAGTTAGGAAAACACTTTTGTAAGGAAAGAAGTTGTTGCCTACTTCTGGCTTATTTTGTATCTTCTAAACTTGAGACCATTCATCTGATCTCATGTGGCTGGTCTTATGCTGACGTGATACGATGCTCTTAGAAAATTATCTTTTCCTAGGAATCACTGCTCTAGTTGCTCATATTTTAAGAAACTCACACGATTGTGCCAGCTTCATTATCTTAATAACCAATATGAACAGTGTACATCATAAAATAGCTTTTTACTCAAAGATTGTTTAAAAATATTATTGCTGAGCTAGGCTCTATCTCAGCTGGTGTAAGGCCAGAGGATGCTTGCAGTGCCGCTGAAACTGCACGGAGGAATGTGACAGTCACCACTGGTGACCTGGCAGCGCTCGCACTTGATTAGCTGCAGTCTTACAAAGGCTGACTTACAGCGGAGTCAAGTTCATACCAGGAACAAACACTGCAGTTTTAGAAAAGCAACAAAACTTTGCCCTGCAACTTATCTTCTATGCTTCATAGAAGAATAGCATTATTAAACCAGCAACTGCTTCCAGGTCTATTCCAGAGAGACCAAACATAACATGTTTTCCCTCAGTGATGAAACACAAGAACATTAGAAGTAGGCAGATCTACTGCTTCTCCATTCACAGAAAAGCTGAATTCAGGACTAGCAAGCTAGTTTCCTGTTTAAATCACTTGATTTGTTATATTGTGTTTTTGTTTCTCAGAACTGGAACTCAGATTAACAGAAAAGATTGCTTTTCTTGGCCAACTGAAAAAAAATGTTAGAACAAACTTGATGGTAAGACACTAACAGAATAATTAAAACCTCGTACACGAATGTGTGGCTATCAGTTGTTAGTCACGTTTTTTAGGTAAGTGATTCAGCAAAAATAATTGTAATGCTTCTGGGAAATCTTCCTGTGGGTGCTAGAATTGATGGGTAAAGAACTCTGACTTTGTATGTGTTTGTATTTGATCATTGTGGAGAATCTCTCTGGAAAGATTTTTATTGTACTGAATGAATGAGACCAACTTTTGCCTCCAGTCTTTGTTCTCTCTTGTTCGGTGAGGTACTTCAAATGAGGAGCGCCTTCAATGCCCAGCAGCTGCATTTCTTCCTTTAGGCTTTCACCAGTGGAGAACAATAACAATAATGTGGAGATAACTTAATTATAAAATGCATAGATGTTGTTTCACGTATTTGAACAATGGACTGGAGACATGGGAATATGAGTCACTGAAGCAAATGGCATTCTTCTAATGAAGAAGCATTTACAAATGAAATGGCTTTTAATTTCAGTATTTTTGCATTGTGCTAAAGATACGTTGTGCTTTATGCTTTTGAGTTTAGCGTGCTTTATATCACAAAAGGAAATCATGCTGGCTTAAGTATTTTTGGTTTGCAAATACCTTATAAGGAAATGTAAGGTGATACAAGCTGTTCTTTCCCTTGCCCTTTCCAATTAAGTTAATGTACACAGAAACTTGGTTCATTTTAGGCTTGTGAATAATACTAATCTAATTTTAAAAAAGTGATTTTTTTCTTCTCTCTTTTCCTCAAGAAGTTGCAGACTGCAGTTAAAACTAAGCTAGAATATAAACTGATTCTTCTGCAACACAAGTAGCTATAGCATAGTATCACATAGCCTAGCAACAGTTTGGTATTGACATAACTCACTGCCTTAATTAGCTGCTAGCACATAGGTGTGGCAGTAAAGTGCATAAAGCTATTGCACATGCTTCTCAGAATTTGCATGTGTTGTTTTCATTTGCAGTGTTAATATGGATGACAAACATTATTAACTTATGATAATTAAAGTGCAAATCTATAATTTTATGTCATCTCTACAGTTTGTTTTACTTTAGGTTCCAGGAAACATTACAAATTCTGAAAAAGCTGTAAAGTGAGGTTACTGAAAATAACTTGAGATTTAAATTAAAAAGTCTTTAAAATCTTTACTGTTTGTGTCAAGAAATGTATAAATATCTATGTTGTTTTGAAGAGGGAAAAAACATTTCAGAGAAATACTGTAAAATTACTGTTGAGGTAGATGTAGGCAGTAAATACGTCCTATTCTTTTTAATGATTTAATGATTTAAAGTTATTTTGTTAAATTAGACCTTGTTACGCTGATATGGATCTGGTCATTATTTCTTTTTGGCAGGATTTGCCTAACAGTTTGCCTTCATTAATGGCTACCAAGTGACTCCTAGGAAATAATTAAAATTTCTTTTAATAATGCTTGTAATATGATGACTGTATTGTTGCTGGAAAGTGAAATCAAATTGCTTGTGTAAGCCACAACATCTCTACAGATGAGTCTTGCTGTATCAAACTGAGAAACTGTTGGCCTTGCAGTAAAAGCACCACAGGCATACACGCGTGTGTGTTTGTAAATATGCCAAGTAACCTCCCCAGTTTCTTCATAGTAGCACCCTTTTCACTCCAGAAATCTAATGGTGTTTGGGTATTGAAGCACTTTAAAATTTCAGGTACCTTTTAAAATTCTGCTGCTCAAGGAAGCTAATTTCATTGCAATCTTGTGATTAAATAGGTACACTTTTTTTCCCCCATGATTCCCTTTTACACCTCTTGCAGCTCTAAGGCATTTTACTTTAGCTCAAAACTGAGACTCCTTTGATTGAAGCACTGATAATAATTTTCCAGGTTCATCCTGCATTACAAAGCAGTGTCCCCTGCAAACCTTACCATAGCAAGCTGTAATACAGTCCAGGTAGCTGTTGCAATAGGAAGATATGTGTGGTGGTGTGTTGTGTTGGTGGTTTTTGTTTAGCTGCTTGGCGTAGCCAGTACTATTTGACTTCCTCAGTCCGAGAGTTTTATTTGCCAACTATGCTGCACACTGACAATTTGTGTATGTTCATATAAAGGAACAGCATCAAACCAACTTTGCTTTGATTAGATGTGTTCGCTTGACTTTGCCAGAGATACTCCAATGCTTACTGTTTTGCAGCTTGCCCTTAAAGATAAGGCTGATTTAAATTCTCTGGTCACATGCGAAAATAACTCCCTAACCCTAAACCAGAAGCGACTGTGCTACAAGAACTGACTCAGAGGCCTACAACCTTTTCTCTTACACAGCAACAGATGGCTTAAGTTTTGGTATTAATAGTCATGGGAAGAGTGTCTAAACTCTTAGACACAAGGGAGGTTGACGCTCTCCCTTGTCCTCAGGACTCCTGTGGCACTCAGTGGCCAGATAATAGAGGAAGGGGTGTGCCAAGGTTTTGGCATGGTAACTCCTCTTGAGATGCTCTCCCAACTTTGACCAGTTTTGCAGCAATAGAGCTCAGCTGAGGGGTTTGCAGTGACTTCCTAAATTAGAGATTATGGCTGCATCTTTGGTTTCTTTGCCCTCGATGGACTTTTCTTTCATGAATTTGTCTATTGCTCCTAAGCTTCCTTTTAATTGATTAGGTGGTAAGGAAATGGAGATTTAGCCTCAAGTAATTAGAAATTCTGCTTATAATTTTGGGGACCTTGTATTCCAGTGGATCTGCAGATAGCAAACTTGGTATGGGCTTTAAAAAAAAAAAAAAAAGCCTTGCATTTTCATGATGCAAATAGAAATAATTGTAAATATTCAAGGAAAATAAAATGTCTATCTTGTACTTAGAAAAATTAAGGACTGATATCTCCTTTCTCATGCTGGTTTAAATGTGTAGTGACTGCACTGGAGTCAGTGCAGTAAATCTGGCTTGACACCCATGTGACTCAGATTAGAATTTGACTCATAGTTTGTAACAAAAAAAAGCTTTGAGTGTGCCTAAAGCTCCTACTAGCTGGTGATTTCTCTGCTAGCCCAGTGATGAGAGATCCTCCTGGATCCTCCTATAAAACCATCCGAAATAGGTTCCTGAAGAGCAACAACAGCTCCCTCATGCAGGAGGTACTGTCTTGCACCAAGGTCACCTCTTCTATGAGCCCCTCTGTGGAGAATTTTCTAGACATGTCTCTCTTGAGAAATGGGTACAGCTGGGAAATTGCTGCTACTTTGGCTGCAGACGTGTAGCGACCTTGTTGTTGCTAGCAGCCTTTGGGAGCTGGCGTGACTGCTGGGCTGCTCAAATGCCGCCTGAGTGCCTGGACTGGCCAGTGGTGATCCAGTCATCCAGGAGGCACAAAGTTAGAAGAATAAAATTACCTCTTATTGGTCCTTTTGACTTGTCCCCAGCATATGGGGAAACCTCATCTTCATGAGTATGAAGCTGGCAAAATACTAGAGTTTTGATACAGATCTTGGTCCAGGCCTTTATTATGTTCTGCCATTACTGGGACAGTGGATTGGCCTGGTGACTTCTACAGAATGCTAAGTAATTCCCAGCCCAAATCTTTCCTTTTCCTGGTTTTGGTCCCAGTGGCTACTGCAGCTGCCTTTAGCTGCCATGCCTAAGGCAGGCCAATTTTGCAAGTGCCAGACTGCGTGAGAGACAGCAGGTCTGTCTGCTCCATCCTTGCTGTACTGCGTGCCCACCAGAGTAGAAGAGGCAAATGTCTTAATCTCATGGCATTATCGCTATCATTCTAATTTTATCCAGGGTTATAGTTTGCTAGAAACATTCTGGCAGAAGATCAAGGTATTTTTAGCACCGTTCAAGACTTGGCTACATTTGTGCCCCATTTGCACCATGCGGTACCTGGCATATATGACAAAGGGCCCTCATCCATCAGGAGAGGTAGTTAGTGCCTTGGGAGATATCCTGGGGCATTTAAAACAGTTCTGTGATTGGGCTGATCTTCCTTGGTTATACAGCTGACAAGTGAAGATGCTTTTAATATTTTATTTTACCTTTAGTTTTTCTAATTCCATTAAATCTAGTTGCAAGCATTAAGGGAAGTATTTGGAAGCCCAGATCTCTAATATTCAGTACATAAATCAAGCTTTTTGGAAACAAAACAAAGTAGTTTATTTTTCCTTTTTGAACATGCTCAAATCCTGAAAAGCAAGCAGTGACTACGTATGCTGTGTACTTCTGACATCCACCTAATGAATTTGTAAAGGGATTATTCTGCTCCCTTGCATTAGACACTAATAGGCAAGCTGCCTTAGCCTTCTGAGATGAGAAAGCAGTGTTACAGGTGAGGTGGAGCAATAAAGGAATATCACATCTGCTCAGTTAAGCTATGGTGTTTCCAGTTATGGTTTTATAAAAGAAGACCAGGATTGTTTCCCCAGATTCCCTCTCTTTTCCCCACCTCTTCTGCTTTTGCAGTCTGGTGTTTGCAAATCAAAAGGTATATTCCTAGACTTTGTGGTTGTTGGAAGAAGCATAAAATGCTATTGAGTGTCCTCTAAGTGCTCAATAGGCAAATAAAAATTCACAGCTATGCTATGTTTTAAAAAACTCTCTTGAGCCTTTGGCTATCTCATGATACTTAAGTGCTTGACTCATGAATTTTATGCTCAGAGTTGGCAGTGCTATAATCATCATATTTATTATGCTTTATGTGCAGATTTTAAGCATACCTGCTGTTGGATAGTGTTTTCAAGTGACACCTTGACCTTACTAATAAACTGAATTAAAAGCATGTGGGAAGTTCATGAGATACTAGAAAGTCTATCAGTAGAGAGGCTGATGGAATGAGGAATCATGGTTAGCATTTCATAGTAAAACTGTATTTTAAGAGAGTAACATTGAAATGAATTATAAGCCCAATACAATAGATGTTTCTAGTAAGCATTTATGACTGGAAAATAAATGATAATGGATATAGTACTGTATGTGTGAAATGAGACAGAGTAGTAATAATCTCATGTAAGATCTTCAGGAATTTTTTTTTACCACCAGTCTAGTTTTGAGACTGCATTTTTTTAATATGACATAGTTTTTGTAGAAAGGGAATCTTCTCTTCGATTGTCCTTGTCGATAAGGACAAACTTTGATAAAAGTGCACGCTACGTAAAGAAGTAAATATAGGTATGCTTATCTAGACGTGCTCACGCACTTTTTTTAAAAGATCCTCTAAAGTATTTGCAAATATGGTAGCTGGCTTGTAAACTTGCCAAAATTAGATTATACCTGCCTAAAAATGTGTTTTAGGCAGTCCTTTTCAATTTAGTTTTGCTTGATACTACTGAAATAGAAATATCTTTATTTTGACATAGCATTCTCAGCTTACTCCTTTTTATTTATATTCTCTAGCACTGCTAGTAAAGTAGTCATGGAATGCTAAAGATAATATATAGTTATAAATGGTTTATTTTGATAGTAAGAAGCATCAAGTAACTGTGAAGCAGGCAGTCATTTAGATACAGAGCAAGTATATAATATTACACTATCAGGTCGTGATTATTTAGCACTGTCCAAGGTATATAACAGGTGAGTCATGAATGGGTGACACACAGAGAAGGGAAAGCTATAAAAAAAAAAGCGAAACAAAAAATACTAGGCTGTTCCTTAACATACATCTCTAAGACAAACTGCATTTGTATGTTAGGAATAGAATCACAAAACATCCAATAATGAATCAGTCATGCAGTAATCCATGCTTATTTGTTGTGTAACAGGTTTAAGGATTTAGCAGTGTGGCTCAAATTCTACTTTCAGAATTAGAGAGTCACAGTTATATGATGCTTCTGCAGTGGAAAATCTACTCGCGTAAGTATTTCCCTAAAGAGCAAATAAGAATTTGTATTTGCAGAAATGTGCAATATGTGATGTAAAGCAGCATGTACATGCTGGCTAAAGTCCGCTTGGAAAGCCTTTAATTCAAAGCTGTATGCCTAGGGATAGAACAAGACTAATCCCTTTAAAAAAATCAGTTATGGGACACTCACCAGTAGAAATCTTATACTTTAATTTGATGTTCTGCCTAGTCATCTTTTTTTCCAGTTGCTTGTGAAATTAAAAAAAAAAAAAAAGTGGAGGGAGATGTGTTTCTTTTGGTGACGTGTAGCAGCACTTTAAACAAAGTTATTGTTATTCATGTTTGATTATAATAATAACTTGTGAGTGCCTGCCTTTCAGAAAACTGGCAATCTGGGCTTCAGAAAAGCAATGGCACAGGTTTCTTCTCCTGGAGGAGGCTGGTTAGTAGGGTGGTTAAGAGCAGCACTTGTTCCACTGCAGCCAGGGTTTTTTAGGAGGTCTAGAGAAAAGCCCTGAAGCTTGTCTGAGACAGCCATGTAAGAAGGAAGGATGGAGGAAAGGACCGACATCAGTGACATTTGATTAAGGCTTTGCTCGGTCTTTTACTATGCAGATCCTTTTGGATCGAATAAGAGGAATTCTGGGTAGGCAAAGGAGGGGATTAGTTTACTTGGGGGGGGAAAGAGTCTTTGTTTTTCAATTTTGCCTACAGATGAAAAGAAGAACTTTGACTCCTTGAAAAGGTGACGCTTGACTTTATAATGATAATTTGCCCATAGAAATTATTTGAAGTTAGAACGTTTGGCACTGTATAAAAGGTTTCAGGTTCCTGCCCTGAGGAATGTACATCCCAATTAAAGCATAGTGATATGTGATAGATTTCATTTTGGAAGATAATTTTGAATTGTTTATGGGGGAAAATTATGGAGATGGATATAATAAAATAATGAAAATGTTCTTTAATGCATCATTAAAATGCAAGGACATAAATAGGAAAACTATACAAAAGATGCATGAATTGCTGACCACACAAAGAGAATAGGATGGAATTGTAGAAGTCCTTGAAGGAGAAGAATGACACTTGAACCTAACATGCAAAACATTTGACCTGGATGTTGGCATCCTTTTGATTTTTTGGGGGAGTGTGATGCTGTTAGCAGCAGGGTCTTTGAATGGACCAGAGGGGATAAGATATGGGGTAGGTTGTGAAAATTACTTTAGTTGCTGCAGAGTAACAGAAGACAGAAATTCCTAGTGAACAAGCAAGTCTTTAAGGGAAAAGGGCAGAATGGGAGAGGAGAGTTACAAAGGCCAAGGGGATTCAGCAGCAGAAGATGGAACAATCCAGTTGTGAACTTGGGACATGATAATGTAGTATGGTGCTGAGCAGTAACAGAGAAAGAACGAGGAAAAGCTACTTAATTAGTTCTTCATATTGATTCTGCAGTGGCTGGCAGTGCATTAGATGGGAGGGGAACAGCACTTAGAGGAGTTTCTAAAAGGAATAAAAGAGAAGAGGAAGAAAGCTATGTACAAGGAGGCCCTGAATCCAGAAATACTTAAGTGTGCGTGGAAATGATCTTGCGAATGGGAAGCCATGGAGCAGGGATTGAAACCATACAGGGAAGGGAGAGCCCAGATGGTAGAATTTAGTCATGAAGGGCCCAAACAGGTTTGAGAGGAAGCAGGAGGTACCTATGGAAGAAGCAGAAGGTTTTAGGGAACTGATAAAGCAGAATTGCAAAGCAGAGGGTGAAGAGTGAATAGAAAGCATGTGAGAAACTCTTCTTGGTGGTGGCCAGTGACAGGACAAGGGGTAATGGGGGCAAGTTGAAACATAGGAAGTTTAATCTCCATGTGAGGAGGAACTTCTTTCCTGTGAGGGTGGCAGAGCCCTGGCACAGGCTGCCCAGAGAGGCTGTGGAGTCTCCTTCTCTGGAGATCTTCCAAACCCGCCTGGATGCAGCCCTGTGCCACGTGCTCTAGGTGTCCCTGCTGGAGCAGGGGGACTGGACTAGAGAGGTGATCTCTAGGGGTCTCTTCCAGCCTCAACCATTCTGTGAAAAGGGGCCTTTTCACAATGGGATAAGAACAGCTCTAAGAAGACAGCTGAATGCCAGGGATCCAGAAGAGATTTTGCTGCCAGGCCAGGAAAGCAGTGTGCATGGATAACATGAGCTGGGAGGCGGTGTGGATGACGGAGGTGGGGTGGAGTAGGTAGGCAGGTGGAATTAAGAAGGTCAGTGCCAAAGAAGTCTTATGTGTGTGTTAGGTGGAAGAGGTTATCTACCACAATGGAAGGTTAAGTGAAGTGTATATAGTAATAATATTATCTTTAATTTTTCTGTTGCAAAGAGCAGTTGAAAGTGGAAGGTGTTTGTTGTGTACATGGTACATAGCCCCATTTCTTTGAAAGGGTAATTAATGTCTAACTATAATATTCAGTGATGCAAACAAATTTGTACTTTGTGTGTTTTAGGGCGTGTGCAATTCATATTTGTTTTGCCAGTTGATAGATCTCTTGGAAGTTGTAGTATATGGAAAAATAAACAAACCAGTGCAACAGCGTATGCAGTGGTGTGAGTGTGAGTGTGTGAGAGTGTGTGTGTGGTGGTGGGTTTCTTTTTTTTTTTTTTTCCCTTTGGCAGTTGCTTGGTATTTGCTACTGAGCCTGTAGGTTCCGAAGTAGAAAGGGAGAGTTGCTCCCTTTTCCGGATCTTAGTGCAACACTCTACCTTCTTATTCCCTTTGCTGTAGCACAAGTTGGATAGAAAGGCCAAAAATGAGTTTGGGAATGGTTTGGGGACAGGATGTCCCACTTGGGTGTGTTTTTTTTTTTTTTTTTTCCTTCCTGCAGTAGAGGATGTAACAGAATCCTTCCTGCAGTTGGGTAGGTCTCTGGCTTTCTTTGGATATCTAAGGAAATGACATGTGCATTGTACAGGATTGGTCCAGTAGATTCTAAGTCTCAGATTATGTAGTAAGGAAGGAAAGGGAAGTATCTATATACCTATTAACAGAAGGGAAGTGGAGTTGTTCTTTCTTTTTTTTTTTTTTTTTTTTTTTAAATAAATTGAGGGTTATCATGAGGTTATCAGAGGTATCTGTGATACCTTAGCCTGCAAAACTGAAGAGTGCCTTGCTTCGTGCAGTAAGGACAGCAGGGTTATCAGGGCTGGAGACATGGAGCTGTGCTGATGGGAGCCCTGTTGTATCTTGGAGGGCAGTGTGGCTCCCCACAGGCAGTTCAACACTTTGTACCACAATAAGGCAGACTAGCTGACAACTGAAAGACTTGGTTTTGAGTTCAAGTTCTCTTCTCTTGGCTGGGAGCTTTGAAATCCAGAAGAAGTCATCTTGTGCTCTGTATTCATTTGATATACAGGAGCCCATTGCTTTATGTTAACATTGCTTCTGTTAGGCTATACCTGTCTGCTTTCCTTTGCTGACTGTGACAGGCCAGTACAAGTTGAGTGTACTTTGCAGCTGGTTTTATCACATACACAGTGCAAATAACTTTTAATGATGAGAACTATGGAAACTTCTCAAATGAATTAATTGAATAATGAAACAACAGGCATCTCTTGGTCTTCAAAACTGCTGTTGAATTTACAAACTTGTGATTCCTTGTTTAAACTACTAGCAATCATCTTATTATCAAATCTAAGACAAGCTCCTCATCACAAGATTTGCCCTGTGGATCAAGTAATTGTTAAGGGCACTGTATTTTTAGCAATAAGAGAATGAAATGAAAATGTTTCTGAGGCAGTGGCTATCTACAGCTTCGCCTTCAGCACTGTGCTCTCCTGGACTGGGACTCATGTCATGTAGCCAAAGCTACATGAGCGAGTCCTAGTTTGCTGTTGATGCGACCTGAAATGCAGCTTGCAGGGGTTTGGGGTCTCTGAAGTGCACAGAAATGAGCTGTGTTCTGTTGTGGGCATAGTCTACATGCTTCACATTCAGAAATGCGATTGAAAATCTTAATTACCTGCTTAAGTTCTTAAATATGTAAGAAATCTTAAAATAGACCTAGTCCATTCTGTTTTGTGCTTTTCAAGAGCTTACCATAAAATACTCAGCCAAAAAAAAAAAAACAGCCAAACCAAAAGCAACAACAAAACCGAAAGTGAATTTTTCATGTTGTGTGATTTGTGAGCAGATTTTGTGTTGCTTTTCTGTGCTAAATAATGCTACCTCCAAAGGTAATGTTTAACAGGATGTTTTATGGCTTACTGCATGTAATTGTGGCTGCTTGTATTCCAGGGCACAGTTCTTGACTCTGCCTCTCCCTCTTTTTCTTATTTCATCTTTATTTTTAATTAGATCTTTTTACACTCTTTCAAAAATGGAACTTTGAAAAGAGATGGTGAAGTTAGCCTCAAAGCTTGTCCTAGTGCTTTACTTTCTACACTGTATCATAAAAGAATTGTAAGCAAACTGCTTGCCAGTTGCTGGTTTTACTTCAGAAATCTTTGTTATTGCATTAAAGCTTTAATAGTCAAGCAACAGTGCTATAATTCTAAATCTGCTAACAGGTTAATGCTTGGCAACGCTTATATTTATTATAACGTAATGATTTTACTGTAGCAATTCGGGTGGTAGGATGTATTAAGAGAAACCAGTTTATTTCCTGGAATTCCTTAATTCTCCACACAGCTTATTTCATAGCAGCATACCATAGGCATAATCTTTGTCTTCTATTGACCTGCTGTACACATAACTGTAGCCAGTAAATGTGCTTTGTATTAAATGCTTAGCTATTTGTGTCCGGTATCTACTGCGGGTAAGTTATCACAGTGCTGTATGTATGTACTTGGGAATTGGAGTTTGTTCCTCATTGCTGCAATTGTTCCTTGTGACAGGGAGGAATTTGGGTACTTAACGACAACGTGGCTTCGGGTAACTAAGCTGGGGTCGGAAAGAAACAATTCAAAATGCTCACTTTTAATTATGCACATGTCCTTTGCCCATTCAAATCTTGATTAACAGAGCACAAAAGCATTCCAGTTTTAGCTAATGGCATAGCTTCTCAGTTGATCCAGATTAGTATCATGGCACTACATGCATTTACAGCAGCTGAGGATGTGGCTTGTATGTAGTTTGCCTTGAAAAGGGCAGATCCGATCAAGAAACTGTGTGTGCGCGTGCGTGTGAGCTGCTGCATTTTATGTCAGCTGAGGAGCCAGTCTATATTTTGCTGTCGTTAGTGCGAAAATAATAAATATTCTTTTGTTGTGACACTGCATGATTTTTTTAATCTAAAGATATAAGCACAATGGAGCGTATTGGCAGGAACAGTTTGAAATCAGCCTCTATGTTGCAGATTCAAAATGGCCATGTTACAAGTCCCTGTAAATCCGTTTGTAGTGGAAACCCTAAAAAGAACATTAACTATAAAAGCAGGGAAAATACTGTGCTGTAAATATATACATACACACACACATATATATATATATATATATATGTATAGTATGCATCTCCATAGACATGCACGAATGGACACCGTCAATGCCATTGATTTGAATAAGGAAATAATGTACAGTATTGAGGTGACTTTGCTTATATTTGGAAATGAGTTATTTTTATTTTGATACTGTTGGAATTGTGGGCATCTCTTTAACTTTTAATTTTTAGTGCCTGAAAATATTTATTACAGTAAAGTAATTCACTTCACTTGGGTGTGGCAAAACAGGAAAATACGTTACTGTTAAAATGAAGTAAAATGGAGCCTTTGCTGAAGGATTTTTAAATCTAAAATGATGTTTATATACAGAATTAGCAATGGTATTTACAGCATGTCAAAATAAGTGCTTTTGACTTTCCAACATATATCATTAGTGACCCTAGGAAAAAAAAAAAATCACATCTGCACTAGTTCAGTCCTTGGCTTTTCTAGGGCTGATCAATAATCACATTGTGTATTCCCCTCCTCCCCACCCCCCCCCATGAGGTCAACTTTAACTACTAGTCTTTATATGTCAGAAAAAAAGGACATAGACTGCATTATGTATTAAAAATGTTGATCTCGGTGTTCCTTTTGGATCTAAGTTACTGCTACCCCATCAAAAATCAGACTTTTTCTTTGTTGTTTTTCAGGGGACCCTTTTCCCATGTTGTGCCTTAGGGGGCTGTACTGAGAGTTCGAGGGAGGAATTTGGCTGGGGATGCTGAACTTTCCTATGGTTTTACTATTTAAATGGATCCTCTCTTGTATTGTAGAATGTGACAGTAACAATAGGAGAAAACAATTTCAGGGCTTTTCATCTGGATGATAACACAGCTGCTGCAGTGAAGACCAGTTAGGGTTGACCAGTCACATTTGGATGTTTCTAATTAAAAGTCCTCATTTGTGTTACATGAGAAAATAGTTTTGAAATACCTTAGATGTTTGAATGAAGTTCATTTTTCTCCTCCTTGCCTTGAAAGATTAATGTTGCTTTTTTCATTTCGTCCCGCAGCCAGAATAAGTAATAAGTACTCTTGAAAGAGTCTTGCCTTTAAAATAAGCATTTTATTTTGAACTATAATATAGTGGTTTCTAGTAACTGCCCTAAAATAAAGGGTTATTGTGGGTAGTTCAGTCAGTGTTGCATATCACCACTAGTTTAAGTCTTGTGACGGTGGCATTTTGCGATTTCTGTGTTGTTGTTTTTTTCCTATGAAAGTACTACTAATACTGGTTCCCTTTTATTCATTTCTTCATATTAGAGTGGAAATGTAGTTTGTTCATAATGGATTATTGATTGGTCTGAGAACAGCAGAAGCCCCAAGGCCTTGTCATCAATGGTACTTACTTTCCCAATAGTGAATGCATCACTTCATGCAGCTATTTGCGACCCAAGTCTGCAGAATATAAGCCTGTAATTGTTAATCTAGTATAGAACAGTTTTTAGGGAGAGGAACTCTTCATTGTCATTATGGGATTTTCCCCCTCAGTTTGTTCAAAGAATGGTCCCTTTGTTTTGGCAGCAAGATAAAGCTTGTCCTGGATGTTAATGATATATTTTAATTCATTGCTTATAATACTACAGTGTAACTAGTAAAGTACACTTCTTTGTCTCCCAGAGCACAAACGCGTACAGTACACTAAAACACAAAATATGTACCGAGTGGGTGACAGCTCTGTGTTTCTCAACATACCCTGTAGCAGTGCAAAGGGATATTTCCCTCTCCCTCCCCCCGCCCCTGAACTGCTGCTTTAGGAAACACAGAAAACTGGGTTAGGGACATTTCTATTGTTCCGCGGACTTTCTGTTTGGAGGGCGATCACCTCGCTGCAGAAGCCTACCTCAAGCTTCCCCAGCCTTGGTGTTTTTATCTTCATTCCTGTGTATTCTTTCCCCTGCGAAGGGTGTGGCGCTGGCTCAGGGAGGCCTGACTTTGCTTTCACAGCCTTGGCTGCCTCTCTGAAGCCTGCTGCAAAATGTCATTAGATCATGGAGGGAGAGACACACACAAAAAACATATGATGTAGTCAGAGGAGCTCAAAATAATATTTCAGTGTTCAAGCTGCAAACTTTTCAAAGGAGAACAGCTTCCTCAGCTGCAGGGGAAAGCTGGGCTAATTTTATTTATTTTAGTATTGCAAAATTCAGCTCAAGGATTTTTGAGAACATAAGATGAAGTGAACTTAAGCTAACAGAAATTGTTTATTTTTCCAGGCGCTTCTCCGCCCTCCCCCCAGCCCCCTGTCAATTTTTGGCAAGCTTAAACAAACTTCAGGCGGTCTCTTGTTAAGATTGCCACTTTTAATAATTGAATGCATATGAAAATTAGCTGGCTTTTTGTAACAGCTTCTGTGTGTTTGTGTGTGTGTGTGTTTTTTTTTTTTCCTTTTTTTTTTTTTTTTTTAAGGTTATGCTCTGAAAATCAATTCAGGGTCGTGCTACCTTTACCTGTAGGTTTGCGCCGTAGGTCGCAGAACACCAGGATTTTCTATGGGTTCAAAGATGGACTTGCTCTTCAAAGACTTGCTCTTCCAGTTGCTCTCCATCGTGCGCTGAAGGGTGTTATCTGTTCAAAACTGGGAAGGGTTGACAGAGTAGTGACACTATCCACTGTCCAGGTGGCATTTCGGTAGGGCTGGTGCCTAAGTGAGGGCCTCAGACAGGACCGTTGCATTTGATGGACAAATGACTCGTGTGGGGCTGGGCGTTCAGGAGATGATGTGTCTTGCCATGATGTTGGCAGGACATGTGTGGGTACAAGGCTTCTGTGTGTGCAGAAGTCATGGTGGAGGGGAAGGGTCACTGTAACCCTGTGAGCAGGAAGGGTGGAAAGACAGTTGTAAAATGTTCTTCCATCTCTTTCGCTCACATTTTTGTCTTTCACCCATAACTAGCCATGTCCGAGCCTTTCCAGACTGAGGAAGATCTGGTCTCCTAGGTACCATTCTGTCTCAAAACCTGCATGTCCTATCATTTCTTCATCTAAAAAGAATTTCAGTAAGATCTGAAGCACAAGACCGTACTGCACGGAGTGGGTGTTTTTTTTTCTTTTTCTATTTTTCTGTCTTTTTTTTTTAAGTCATTGTTTTTGGCAGAGGAACATGATGGAGCGATTGCAGTGTACATTCAGACCTCTTGGAGATTAAAAGAGTGTTATTTCTACAGAGCGTTTATCTTTTGGATGTGACTTGAAATACTTGCACCCGATTTGAAAGTTGTTTATTTTAAACTATGTGCTGTGCTATTCAAAAAGCTCTGAGTAGCTTCCCAAATTTTATAAATTTGTTTGTTGTGTAGTGAAACATTTTCCCTTCTTGTCACTAAAACCCAAACAATATGATTTTCAAAGTCATGTTTACTTCAAGCCAAAGAAATTTTAGTTTTCTGTACCCTGTAAAAAGCTATTTTCTTCTTCTAACTTCCATGTTTCAGTTACACAAAATATTGATACCTGAATATAAGACAAGTATACCTGAGTGTAAGACAATTTGGGATTGCTTTTCCTGGGTTGCATTTTGTTCTTTTAAGTTTCTCATGTAGTTTATTTTTAATACTTTCCCACTCATTTTGCACTGAGTGGCACCAAAATGCCTTCCAAAGCTCCAGGTTTGGGTGGCTGTGGGGAATCCTTGCAGTGTATGTAGTCCCCTCAAGCACTGTATAGGTGACATAAAAAGCAGAATAACACATATTTTAGAGTGGTGTTGTGGTACACTTTTAAGTGTTGCTGCCCTACACTTTTACCTGGGTTGTCTTGTGATTGGCAAGCTGGCTGGGTGCCAATGTGTTGTGTCTCAAGCCAACAGCCCTTTCAGGTTTGTTTTAAAACCAGAGCCTAATTTTGAGGCCTGAATGCTTGAAGTAGAGCTGATGCTCCCAAACATTTGGTCTAAGCATGGGAGGAAACAGGTTGCTGTGCTGGTTCAAGCGAAGGACTCTCCATGAGGTAGTGAGTGCAGGGGCAAGTTTTACCACAGAATTATTTGGCTGTGTGAAGACATCCCCATAATGCCCCTTCGCACAGTCTTTTGGATCTTAGTTGGTGTTTCTCTCCCATCTTGCTTTTGGTAGCCAACCTGAGTATAAGAGGTGATGGTGTTAAGCACCATCAGAGGACCTCCGAGAGCCCAGTGTCAGCCCAGCCTGCCCTACCCAGAGCAGAGAAATCCTGGTTTCTTTCAAAAATAAATTCAAGATTATCTCAAAATCAAAATACTTCAGTTATTGCAGGCATCCAAAAAGAAATAAAAATAGGTTTTGGAAAACTTCACTCACTCATTGCAATATGTTGACCAGTGCTGTTTGGAGTCACCAGTTGACTCCTTTCATTGCTTCTGCTGTTTTGAGTATTGGAATATCAAGTTTTGATTTCTTCCTCTTTTGCTCAGTCTTTAGAATTACGGCATTTTTCAAAGCTGTCATTTTTATTTTAAATTTGCTAGGTTTTTTGTTTCATTTTTGTTGGTTTTTTCCTGATGAACAGGAATTCTGTTGTTCTATAAAGAGTCCCTCTAAGAATTATTTTTAAGTGGCGCTCAAATGATATGAGGAGGCAGTGTTAAGCCATTTGTATATGCTTGTGTCAGTTTACGAAAGACTAAAGCGAACCTTCACACAGTATGTAAAGAAAGCAGAGATTGGTAAACCTTTCCTCCCCTGGAATTTCTGCCTGTGGGAAGTAAGTTGCAAAACTTTGTAAAGTTAAAATATGGCTAAATAATTCTAAATTTACGAGAATTTTATTTCAACTTCTTCTTATAATAGGCTAAGCTTAAAAAAAAAAGGGAAGAAAAAAGTGGAAACAGTGTTCTGGGTGGTATACTCCATGAAGTATTTCAGATTAATCAGATCATTTAGGAGTTTTTTTTATACTTGTCCTTTTTTCCCCCCTTGGGCCTAATTGAATATATGGTTAAGGGAATCTTATGTGAGTGGCTGAATGTCCCTTTTCCAAATAATGCTTTCTTCACATTCTTGTTTTCATAACTAGGCTTCATTAATGAAAATGCTATAAATAATTAAAGTGAAATATGTGAAGACTGCACGTAGGAAAGCTGCGGCCAAATAAACAAAGACTCTGAAGCTTTGGATTTATATATGCCTGAATTGCTGCATACAGCACTCCTGTCACACTAGGTTTGGCTCTTGAAACTTTTTGGACTCACACAAGAAATACTATACAAATCTGAATTTTAAAATGGCACTTCCTTAAAAATAAGAAAGTCCAAAATCCATCACAAGCAATATTTTCAGTGGTGTGAAACATGTAGAAAAAACAGCTAAAACTTAATTTAAAATTCTCATGAAAATTGGCCTCTTTTGTTGTCGTTGTTTGTACATGGTGCTGAACATTTCAGAAGACTCTGTAGCTTGTTCAAGCATACTACTGTGTTAAAAGTAGAAAAATACATCCCTTTTTTTTCCTCTATTATTTAATGAGTTTTAAGTCTTTGATTATGAGACGGTATGGTTTGGCAGAGCTAGAGGCTGGGTCAAATAAACATCACAGGCTGTTACTCCTGTGGATTTTATCAGAATTGGTTCATTCCTCAGTGTGCAGTGGGCACTGCAATGGAGCTCAGTTATTTGCTGTTGGGCATGATTGTACCTTCCAGTACAGCGACAACTTCCCAGTTTCTGAGCGGCTGCCATTGCATAATGTAGTCCTGGTGTTTCTTGTGAGGCTGCCCCTTCTTGGTCCTAAACTGCTGTTTTCGGGGATTGATTTAGATGTGTTTATAAACTGCTGAATTGGTAATCCTT
>VWPW01030109.1:568779-657911 GCA_013389825.1 Crypturellus undulatus | reverse complement strand
CTAATATGTTGGTTCCAAATCTAATCATAATATAAAAATGCTTCATTTAGGAAATGAAATTGTGCTTGTAACACATCTCTGAGACATTTGCTCTCAGAGGGAAAAGGTAGATTGGGTAGATACTGCTAATAGCATTTAACATGCCAAACAGATACAAGAGGAGCAAAAAGCAAAGCTAGGAATGAATTGTTTATAGAAAATAAAGACAGATTAGTTTAAACATAATAATTTTGTTATATAGTATGTAACTGAGACACGCACTGTAAAACAATTTTACCTCGCTTTCTGTTGGATTTGTACTGATGATGTGGTTCATTTACATAGTAAGAAGAAACAGAGTGGAATCCAACGGGAAGCCTTAAATATGCATCTGTGGATCTGTAGCCCTTTGTTTTTAAAGACCTGAAATGACAGATGTGTAAATATATGTTCTTTTGTTATTGTTATTTATATGTTTAGCTAAATCTTAAGAGCTTGATGTTTTCTTAGTATTGTAGTAATACTTTGGTTCTGTTTATTAGAAAATATAATATTGTTTGATCTTCCTCCTGTGGTGCTTGTAATACTTAATGAGGATACAAAAGGGGGAAGGGTTTTGTTTTATAGCTGTGGTAATTGAAAAAGAAACAAAAACTATATTAAAGCCTAACCATTCATTTTGGTCATATTTGAGGCAGAGAGTTGCTGGTGTATTGTATCTCAACATTGCCACGACACATAGTTGCTCTTGTTTTTAATTATGGGTATTATCATACATGTTATATGTAAGAATGTTAAGGCCTTTCTTAATCTGTTTTGTTAATCAAAGCTGCATCTTGTTTTGTTTGTTTATTTTTGGTTAAGGTTGTGTTTCAGACAAGTACTCTTGTGGTTTCCTGGATGTTTTGTTGACATCATTTACCTAGTTTAAGATCGGTTGATATCTAAGCAAGCTATTAGTTTACTTTGCTAAGTTGGGACCAAATCTTATATTTAGATTTTATTTTCTTAATTGTCCATGTTCTAATTTTACTGAATACTCTGTCAGACTCTGCAATCCAAGTACCAACTCTGTCTCCGTGCCTGTTCTGTGTGTGCCACATCAAGCGGAGCAGAACCATCTGAGACACAAAGTAATGCAGTTGCCAGCAGAAATATGATATTTGCTAAAATCTCTAGCAAGGGCTTTTATCTTTGGCAAGTAAATATTTTACATGAAATTACACATCATGGTAAAGCCACAGATTTAAAGTGTAATAACCCCCTCAAGAGTTTTTTCCCCATCTAAGGTGTATTTTTAGCCACTTCTATTTGGTTTAAAATGAAGAGATATTTTTAAAGCTTGCTCTATTTATTCTTTCTTTTTTTCTTTATTTTTTCATAGAGATGTCAATGGATGGAAATAAATTATTTTTTTTTTATTTTTTTTTTTTAATGGAGGGGGTGGATTTCTTTTATCAGTGATACTTTGGGTATTTGCCTTTGAAGTCAAAAGAGAAGCTGTGGCTTTTTTGCTGAAACAAATCAGTATAACATGCTTTAGACTGTGGGGCTAGTGGCAGAAACTATTGAATTAAAAATGTTGATAGGCTTAAATATATTTGAGAACCTATTTACACATGTTTTTGTATGTTTATGTGATTTTTCTTTTTGTTTCAGATGATCTACGCCACCTGCTCACAGAACAGACAGAAATAAATTGGCCCTTCAGATTCTTTCCAGTAGTTGAAAGCAGAAATGTTACCTGGAGAATGAAGAAATAAAACTTTACTCTGCACAACCGTATGATTGAAAACGCAATCCAGCGCTCCTCAGCTCTCGGACATGCTTGTGTCCTCCTGCCCCCTTCATCTGATGTTGCAGTAACACAGATGGATCGTAATAAAGAGGCGGAAATGGAATTACGGAGATCCTCCAGCCCAAGCAAGCTGAGCAAGAGCGACATGGATGCAGACAAGACCATGTGCCACAGCTGCTGCATCTGTGGTAAAAGTTTCCCTTTCCAGAGCTCCTTGTCTCAGCATATGAGGAAGCACACGGGCGAGAAGCCCTACAAATGCCCCTACTGCGATCACAGAGCTTCCCAAAAGGGCAATCTGAAGATACACATTCGCAGCCACAGAACAGGCACTTTAAGTCAGGGACACGAGGTGGAGATGGGAGAGGTGCAGCTGGGGGAGGTGGGCGTTGCGGAGGGACTCGGCGGCTGCACCAGCCCCACTAAAAGTACCTCCGCCTGCAATAAGATCCTCAACGGTACCGCCCGGGTGGATAACGGCAAGATCTTGCTGAGAAGCAGCAAGAAGGAGGTCGCGGAGGCGGCGCCTGCCGAAGGCGATGGCAAGCTCACCGCTCACCAGTGCACCTTCTGCAAAAGCAAATTTGAAAGGAAGAAGGACCTCGAGCAGCATCTGCATCAGGTCCACAAACCATTCAAGTGCAGATTGTGTAGCTACATGACCTTGAGGGAGGAGACGCTGTTAAACCACATAGAGAAGGACCATATAACAGCTCAGGTCCCCAATGGGGAGGCTTATACAGAGAACTGCAAGAGTGAACTGAGTGCAGGCGAGTTCCCTTGTGAAGTCTGTGGTCAGGCCTTTAGTCAGACCTGGTTTCTGAAAGCTCACATGAAAAAGCACAGGGGATCATTTGATCACGGGTGCCACATTTGTGGCAGAAGATTCAAAGAGCCCTGGTTTCTCAAGAACCACATGAAGTCGCACGGCCCAAAGACGGGGAGCAAAAACAAACCAAAAAGCGATCTAGAGCTCATAGCCACTATTAATGATGTCATACAGGAGGAGACGATTGTGACTGGCCTTTCTTTGTACGAAGTTTGCACCAAGTGTGGAAACCTGTTTACAAACATGGAAAGCCTAAAAGCACATAATGCCGTTCACTACAGAGCTCGGCAGAGCAACGCTGTGGAGAAAGGCGAGGGCTTAGCTGACGGGAGCGTAAGCCCCTCCATAACAAAGCAGTTTTTCTTGCAGTGTCTGAACCTAAGGCCATCTGTAGGGACAGATAGAGTTACAAGAGGACAGCCTGGAAAGAGAGTAGCCGAGCTGGATCCAGTCAGCAGCTACCAAGCTTGGCAGCTGGCCACCAAAGGAAAAGTTGCAGAGCCATCGGAGTATGTGAAGTATGTGGGATGGGACGAGGCTCTGGCCGATGCGGATGTGACTTACGACAAGGACAAGAGAGAGTATATCCTCGTCAACCAGGAGAAGCGCAAGCGAGACCAGGACTCGCCCAGCTCCTCCAGCAACCCCAAGAAGAAGAGCTGCGCCGGCGGGCGCCTGGAGAAGAGCAGCAGCAGCAGCAGCGCGCAGCCTGCGGAGAGCTGCCTCCTCGCGCAGAGCGACCTGGACTACCGGCCCTCGTCACGGCAGAGCCGGCGGGCGTCCCAGAACAAGTCCACCGAGTGCTTCGAGTGTGGCAAGATCTTCCGCACATACCACCAAATGGTGCTGCACTCGCGCGTGCACCGCAAGGAGCGCAGGGGCTGCGGCGAGAGCGGGGCGCCCGCTCGGCCCGACCGCTACGGCTCCAGCAGCGAGGAGGGCGACTCGGGCTCCGTCAGCGGGCCCAGCACGCCCGGCTCCGCGTCCGCCCCGGAGGACTCGGCCACCTCCGGCCTGGGCGAGGAGGGGGCCGAGGAGAGCTCGGAGGAGGGAGGAGCGGAGCCCTCCTTAGGTAAGGTCCTTCCCACGGCTGCGCTTCCCTCTTCCCCCCTTCGCCGCCGTCGCCGGCGATCCGTGCGTCCTCGCGCCTCCCGGCACGCCGGGAGCAGCCGGAGCCAGGGGCGAGTGGAAGGATGCGGGAGGCCGAGGCGCGGCGTGGATCACGCCTTCTGCCTGATGGGCGCTGCTTATTTCATCGCCTTCTTGATTCAGCGTTTCTGGTCTAACTAATAAAAGTGAGCTCGCTGCCAGCCGTCGCGAGGTGCAGGTAAATTTGTGTTCCGGGGAAGGACACCTGAGCGGCCTCCCGGTTACCCGTAGCAACACCGCTGTCTCTCCGGGTAACTGCAGCATAGGGGTGTCCTCCCCGCACGTGTTGGGGCCGCTCTTGCGCAGCTATCCCGGTGCCCGCCGCAGCGCGCCGCCGCGTTGCGGTGCGGCACGAGCCCGGCTCCCCGGGGCACGTGGACTCGCTAATCACCAGTGCAGGAGGCGTTTCTCTTCTCCCTCCTTCCCTCCGCTCTGCCTCCCAAAGTTGTGTTTGCAACTCCAAGCTCTGTAATTAATCTCTCTGGATTACAGCAATCCTTTGAGCCCAGCGCTACTAAATGGAACAAATTATTCCCCAAATAGCAGCAAAGTAAATATTTAAGAGAACGCTATTAGGCACTTCTGAATCATTTTTTATTTTTGTTGTTCACCCTTCTTTGCTTATAATACCGTTTTAGAAATGTGACATTAACCATTCTTTCTTACTAATTTTCCAACCTTGTGCTTTGTTTTGCCTTTTTTTTCCTTTTTGTTTGGCAAACTGTTACTTTTTCCTCTATTTTTTTTCTGTGAACATAGTTAACTGTAGAATTAAACTAACTTTCAAGACCTACTCTGATGAAGTAATAAGCTGTGACCCTTCTGAAAGGGCAGGGGGTAGTTTATTTAGTTAGGTTCTTGTAGGATTTCGTTAATGTTGTGCTTTCTGCATTGATCACAGATCCTGCAGCAGCAAAGCAACATTTTCCAGGGCTATATATTAATAGTTGCATATTTTTCAAAAGAACAGAAGTGGCAAAGAAAGAATTTTTTTTTTTGTCATTAAACAACTTTCATAAAATTCTCATGGCTTTGGTTTTAGGAGAGCTGAAGTTTGGACTGTCACTGTGTGGCAATGTAACTTTCTAAATGTAAGACTTAGGCAGAAGAGAGCACCAAAGGATTGAAACGATTAAAAATTAAACCCATCTGTTTGTCCCTAAAACTTAAAAGGATGCTTTTAAGCTTGATTTTTTTTCTACAACTTGGATCAAGGCCCAAATGGACAAACTGGGTGCACACTAGAGTAGAAACCCAAACCAAGAACTCCACTTTTTTTTTTTTTTTTTTTAATGCTTTATTGCCCTTTCCATAAACCACAATTGCAAATAATCCTGGGGACGAGTTGACTGTCTGAAATATTTTTGCGATGATTACTTGCCTATTTATTATTAATCGACTCAAGACCGGGCTTTCCCATCTAGTGTTGTATTTAGGAAATTAGAAAAGGAGTGCACTTATTGTATAAGACAACGCATGGGCTGCTGCCTGAAACACCTCTCCATACAGTTTTGAGCCAATTATGCAGTTACAAAACAGCAGCTTTGTCTGCGTGTAAATGGGGCTGCCATGATTTACTGGTCTTACGTGCAGAGGAAACCGTGGCTGTGGAAAACCACCTCTCTAGAGACAGCCTGAAAACACCTAAAACCTTTTCCCATGATGTTCGGATAGTAGAGCTGTTCTTCTGCTCTCTTGAATTGAAACACTTCATTTTTAGTGAGAGGAACTACCTTATCTTTTTCCCTGTCCCAGATCTTCCCTCAGTTCAAGCTCTGAGCCCTTGTGCCACTAGTGAAAGGTGAGAGTTTGTTGCACAGCATTTTCTCTCACACATTAATTAAAGTGACTGACTTAACCCTTGCTGCTATCCAGCACCTGGAAACTTGAGTTTCCTTGGGTGCCAAACTGCTTCTTATCTTCTTTGCTGAGCAGCAAAGAAGCAGCAAACCGATCGGCCTTGGGAGGGGAGCATGTTGGAAAATGGATAAATCTGCATTGATTGACTGGGAGGGTGGGTCCTACATTTTATATTCACTGGCTTAAGAGCTGGTAAATTAGTGGGGTTGCCGCTTGGTTAACAAGGACCTTTCTAATCTACTGACCAGGGGCAATATTATCCCTTGTTCTGATGCAATTTATTTAAATAAAATCAATATAGGAATGAAGTGGACCCTTTTTTTTTTTTTTTTTTTGTTAAACAAGTAACAGGGGTTACTAATTCAAAAGAAGCGGGCAAAAAATGCAGGAATGATCATAAGCCAAGATGAGTGAGTTCATTTTCTCAGTTTTCTGTTTTTTTGTGTGTGTGTAAATTTCCTGCAATGGCCCTTGTTTTCTGGGGCCTGAGTCCTTGTGTCCAGCAAGCTCTAGGATTTGTTCTTTGGCAGCTTGCCCTTTTAACTCAGGAGGCTAGCCTTTTTCTTCCTCTGTGAACAAAAGCTTAAGGTCTGTAGAATATAGGCCAAATTCTCCCCTCATGTACACTCTTGTTAAAGTCAGATGTTTCAGTATGGCCTTTAAGTGCATTTTGTCCTAGAAGTGCTATGATTTGCTCTCCTCTGCTGTGGCTTTTTTTAGCTACTCTTGCTGGTGAGCCTTTTCCGTCAAGAGCTGTGCTCCAGCCGTACGGATGGCAGCTGCCTCCGATGGATGCAGGCGAACTGTGTTCTTGGTCGTTTTCCTGACCTTCCTGCCATGGTGGTATTTTTAACCAGACTGTGGTTAAGAAAATCTTGTGCTACTCCTAAGATTATTTTAAATAATATAGATTTTTTTTTTCGCTCCCCGCTTTCCTACCTTCCTTCTTCCCCCTAACTTTGATACATTACTGGGTTATTTTGGGTCAGAAAAGGGGCCAGTTGTTGAATGATCTGCTTGTGATTGACCTGAAAGTACATCTTTGTGTGTTTAGTACTTAAAAAAAAAAAAAAATATCTGAGTAGTCCTGCTGACATGTAGGCTAGTCTGTGGTTTGCTTGGTGTCTTGCAGAAGGGAAACTGGGGATGCCCCTCCTGGTCATGGGGGCCGACAGATGTGCGGGTGCAGGAGGGAGCCGGGGAAGAGCATTGGGGCTTACTGCGGAAAAAGGGAAAACCCCACTTCCCTTGTGAAATGGGATTGAGAGCCTCCAGGGTGGGCTGTCCCTGCCTTTAACACACCAGTAATTTGTCTCTGCTCTGTGTCGAGTGACAGAACGATTTCTCAGGCACTGGGGTGGTGTTTGCAAGCCCAGATTATCAGATGCTGGTGGGAGAGCTAGCTGGATACTTCTGATCTTGTTTGAAGGAGAAAAACACAATATTTTTCTAATGTTACTTCTCCACATACAAAATATCATGTGATACCAGTCAGATAAAGATATCAAATGGCTTATGTACATATAAGATATACATGCTTTGTGTGATGGCCACATGGGAAATGGTGATCCAGAACACATTTGATCTATTAAGAACAGCCCAATGGATTGTTTTGAGCTCTGCCAGCCCCAGATGGAGCCTTCCTTTTTGTTTGCCATTTAAGCCACTAGCAAATTGTGCATGATTTTCCACTGGAGGTGAATCTGAAGCTGTTTGAACCATCTTCAAGTGAGTTGCTTATCACTTCCACAAATGAATCCCCAAATTATTCTGCAAGAATACAGATTTTTCTGAATCACACTTTAATTAAAAAAAAGCCACAGTTTTGATCTACAAAGTAGAGAACTTATACATGCATCAGTAAAAATGGAAGAGAAAATACCCTTTCTGGATTTATCTTTCAGCTTCTCACCTAAATTATTTTGTAGGCCAAATAAATAATTATGTCAGTGTACAATAATTATGTACATTTCCATACAGTGGACCACAGTACTTACAAGTCAAAAAGCACAAAATTTTAGACTTCATGTGAGCACCCTTATTTAATTTCACCATGGAGAGCACTAAAGATATGAATACTGCAAGGCAGATTTGCTGATCTCCACATTGCACTTGCCTTCAAAACAAAATAGAAGCGTTTATTCACCGATTTGCTCTTACTATGGCTGGATCTTGATCTACAGGCAGCAGAGGTTTGTCTCTTGATCTTTTTGTTTTTTATTTCCCACTATTGTATATCATTTTCAGTATACCTTTCCCATTAAAAAAGGTGTTGTCACCGTGTATTTAGCAATTGTTGTATTAAGGCATTATGAACTATTTCAGCGCTCAAATCAAGAAGGAATTATAAATTCTAAGGACGTGACCTCCTGCTTCTAGTAGGTGGGAAGATAAGGAAAAGAAGTGAAAACAATTTTGATATGATTTGGTGTCCAGTAAATGCGTGATAAAAGACTGGCCTATGATGTCCCTGGCTATATCTTGGGAAAGTGAGAGAAAGAAATAAAATTATTTTTATGGCATGGCAATATGGAGGAAGAAAATAAATCTAAAAAGCAAAAAAGTGGAGTAAAGAAGAACCTGACTTCTTTAAGCCTGATCTTATTGAGGGAGGAAGTAAAAAAAAGGAGAGAGGGGATGCTGCTTTTAGTGAGAATCATCTCCATTTTCTGTCTCTTTTTTTCTGCCTCCTCCCTTTGCTTGCTTTTTGATAGAAGACAAAAATAAAAACAAACTACACTCCTCCACATTTTTGATAATTGAAGGAGAGACTGATTCATTCTTATTCAACACATGCTGGTTTTTATTACTGTGGCTGATACAGAAAAGCACCGACTGAGGATGAGAACCATGGTTCAGGGTTCTGTACCACCACAGTTACGGGCTTGAAGAGCTTATAGTCTGCCTAGAAAAGTCAGACACAGATTGGCATAAAGTGCAGAGTACCAAATCCAAGTGAGGGGCACAATGCCTGGCCAGTGTTGGGGATTCCTGATGATAAAGTAGGATGTACTCTGGGAAGAGAAAAGGGCCAGAAGTGGGGATAGGGATGGGCGTAAGGTTCAGGAATGAAAGAAGGAGACGGAGAAGTGGTGGAGTAGAGCAGGAGGATCATTTCGGGAGTTGGGAGACCTTGGTGAAGGAAACTGTGCTGGGCCAAAAGATGAAGGTGCGAAAGGGGAGGCTGAAAAGAAAGATGGGACAGTGGCTCAGCCCCCAGCCAAGGCTGTCTCAGGGCCCTCCATTCCCTGATGAAGAGTAAGGGCTCGCAGGGCCTTGCCCAAGGGGTGGGAGGAGACCTCCTGGGCTGTTTCCTCTCCCAGAATTGAAGATCAGGAAGGACCATGTGTGGTGTTACCATGGCCTCTTTTTTCCCTCTGCCCCCCCAAAAAAAAAAACCANCCATGGCCTCTTTTTTCCCTCCCCCCCCACCCCCCCAAAAAACAAACAAACAAACCCACAACACCAACAATGCAAACAAAAAAAACCACTTCCAGCTCCTTCTTGAGTCCTGATTAAAGAAAAAAAAGTAAGATGGGGAATACCCGTTCCTGAGCTTTTTATTTCTTTTATTTGATTTGAAAAACTATGAAATTTGTGGTTAGGGTCTGTTTAATTTATTGTCTTTATCAGGCAGCTTTCTTTTTCGGTTCACTATTAATTGCTTATAGGTTGTGCAACTGGAGGATGTAGCAGATATCATTCATCCAACAGACATTATAAAAGCATTCTATGTGTATATTGAAGTATTTGAGCAGAAACATAATGACTTTACTGAAGTCTCGTGAAATACCTCAGACTAGGAGAGATTTATGAGGAATAAAGTTGGACTTTGGCATGCTCAAATATAAAGCATAACAATTCCAGGAGCTGAGCCTTTACCAAGAAATGCCAAAAAAAAAATGCCAGAGTTGTTTGAACTTTGCAGAAAAGTGTATTTTGGGAAGAAGAGGAACTGTAAGAATAAAACAAGTAAGTAAATGAAAACAGAAAAATAAAAGGGTATAGTTTCTCTAGATGGAGAGCGTTGCTTCAATTGCAAAGTGTAAGTGCACAAAATAATATATCTGACATTGTCCTATACCTGATTTTCTGTTGTTTTGCTTATATGCAAAAATGTTCCTCTGTGTATTGGGGAAAACGATTTTCACTATATAAGATGATTATTCTTAGGATATTTCACATGCTTGACTCTTAACTGTAAACCAATGTATCACTGAAGGCAATACTGTTAGGATATTTTACATGAAATGAAGATCTTGTTCTATATGTACGGTCTTAAGTATGCTTAAATTATTTAGCAGGTTTATTTTGCAGAAAAGATGTATAACAAATTGGAAGATGTTTTTGTGTGAGGCAGTGGACAACAAATGCCTTAGGCTTCGAACAACTGAACAGTTGTAAGGAAGAACAGTCTTAATGACTTGTGGTAGATCCTTGCCTACAAAGATTAGAAAAACTAACACTATGATTGCATACTTCACCAGTTAATTTTGACAGTGCTGAAGAGCGCTTGTATGAATACAAAAACCCCTCAACTTTACAACCCAGGCTAATTGTTTTGGTTTTAATGCCAGTGGGATGAACACCAGGACTTTCAAATACACCAAGCCGATGAGTCAAGTCACAAGGAAGTTGGGCAGTGGCAAGGATGCTGAGCTTGGGGAAGTGGGACCCGTGAGGCACGGTTTGGCATCTTGCAAAATTCAAGCGGTCACTGAAGATGAATTCAGTGCATGGCAACTAGATCAGTTAAAGCTTGAATATGTCTAAAAATACCATGCATAAATTTCTTTTGTATCTACCTCATTATGATGCGTGTAGTCCAATCCTGAGGCACGTGCGCTCATGATTTGAAGTTTCTTTGCAAAGCACTGCTGCTGGAAGCGTCACTGATGAGTGCAGGCTTGTGTGCATCTTTGCAGCGACACTTTATGCTTCTCCTCTCGCCTCGGAGCTCTGGTCCACTCCTCAGGACTGCAGCAGCAGTCTCTTGCATGTGCGCACCATCCAGTGGTGATCCACCAGCAATCAGTCGTCGTCTTTAACTATCGTTTGGTCAGCATGAGTGGGGAGAAGAACTGAGGGAATGGAATGAAACAGAAATTATGTTCATCATCCCAAGAAAATGGGTAACCAGTAGCTGGAAGCACTGAAGAGTGCGTCAAGGAGCGAGAAGAGCAGTGTCATCTAGGGATGTGGTTATAAACCTTTCTTGGCATGTGTACCACACACCTAGCGAGTTGTTTGGCCCTTTATTTTAGGCTCGTGGTGGGAGCTCTCCTGGAAGACACTTGTGCAAGGAGTGATTGATTGGAGCGGGGCAGCTACCCTTTGAGATAATGCAGTCAGTGCTCTTTAATGTTATATATTACTCTGACATCATACTAACTAGGGAACATTTAATGATTGCCCTGTAGGCATCTCGGGTGATTTCCACTGTATTCCTGATTACTCTGCTCCTTGTTACTGGGTCCTATTTTACTCCGCCTGGTGTAATGTGGGTGGCCAGCATGAATGTTAAACAGTAATTCCAGTTCCTCTCACAACGAGGCAGGGTGATAAGGAGCAGATAACACCGAGTCAGCTCAAGTCAGAACGGAGGCTTTTGCTCCTTGGGCTTCAGATACCTCAATAGATACGTGACTTCTCATGCCAGAAGTTTAAGTCTTCATTGCCGCTAACAGAGAACTTCTTCCGCAGCATTTTGAAGTTATTAATCCAAACATTGCACTGTTTGTATTCCTTGCAGATGTTTTCGTGGAGGTCCTGTTTGAGTATCATAGCATTTCCAGTGAGGTACTTAGATACAACATGTCCAAGTGTTCAGTTTTAGCTGCCCCTTTTCTGGTGGGGTGCCGTAGAGGATAGCAAGTGACACAGTTACACCGGAGTGTTTGTGTAGACACCATGTTGTGGCTGTACGTGGGTGATATGAGAGGCCAAGGCACGGTAGTATTAGTCAAATGGTAATTCCAGGTGCAGCTTGGAGGAAAATTTGTACTGACCTACTAAGGAAGAGATAAATGTACTCACCCTTTAGTTTCCTTGTTAAAAAACAGAGGAGGTGGCAAATACTATTTCTTAAAGTTAGGCAATAATAGGCGAAACTTTGCCCTGAAGCTTATGTAAGATGCCCAAAGCAAGACAAGTTCTTCATGCTTCCTGAGCAGCTTTTGAAAATGTTATTGTCACATTACCTGCTTGTCAGGATTGCTTATGCCTGTGTCGAGTCCTTTCTCAGTTACCCATTCCAGGCTTACTAAACAGTAACACTTTAAAAGATATGTTCACAGGTATGGAAAGCTATTTGTCTTCATTTTAGTTTGTATATTTAGGAATATTTCTCTTTAAATCAATTGTGCAGTAGGTCCAGTTTTAATAGTGGACTCTGAGCTGCTCTTGCAAGTATCATAACCATCAGCATATGCGGACATGCACTTTTGCATCTAACTGCAGATAACTTGATCAACTTCCTCGAAGCCTTGCATGTTGACATCTAGCTTTGCTGCCTTGTAAAAGCCAGTATAGCAGTTCTGGCATTTCTAAGTACTGAATGCTTCTATTACATGCTGTAGTATGCGGAATACCACTCTGTGGCGTTCATAGTCATAAAATCACATTGTGCAGTGTTTTTATTTTTTTGCAGTGTCTGGTTAGTGAGCAAGAATTCCCTTTCTCCCCACTGGTAAAACCCGTTTTGGACAATGAAAACTGTAATGATAGTGTTTTTAATCTGATTTCCAAATATTTCTGCAGCAGTGCAGCTGTGTTTAGTGGGATTCTACTGATCTGTAAATGACTGCTAACAAGGGATTTGTTAGATGTCTTTGATGTTAGGTCTTTTTGCTGCTCTTAACATTATGGTTCACAGTTTGCCCCTGATCTATCCTGAATTGCGGGTCAGGTTTTCTTTGTTAATGCATTAGATTTGACAGTAGATGCTGTGTGCCTCTCTGTGGATGGAGTGGACTCCGTTTGGGGTGGATTGAAACTCATGGGATCCCAGGGCTGCACAAGATGTAGAAACTGCGGAGTTTGACCTAATATTGATATATAACTGTTTATTTTCTGTACCTTCATTTTATAAATACAGGATTTTGTAAGTCACTTGTCTTTATTACTTTTCTTTTTTTTCTTTACCCGATTGAAACACTGAATCGCTTTAACTTAAATTGACATCCACTAAGCTGAGACATCCTGCTGGGCATGATTGTGGTAGCAGTCATACCAAGGAAAGTCAAGAGCAACTTAACTGCCTCCAGGATGAGAGAACATCAATAACTTTATTTTCAGTTTCCTTTTGACTGCCTGCAAGATTTATCACTGGTATTTTTTGTGTGTGTGTGTGTGGGGGGGGGCGCAGGCAGAGGGAAGAGAGTTTGTCTGTGGAATTTTATAGTGAATTTTTATTTATTATGTAATTTTTCTTTGAAGGGAAATGTTCACATTTTCATTATATTAATGTTTTTCAATATTTATCTCCTGGAATTGTTTCCAGTCCCTGAATGATACTTTTGGATCCTTACTGCACTTGATGTGTGACTGTTGCTCCTGTGCCATGTTTTGCAAGAGGTGTCTTTATCTGTGTCACTATTATCAGTGCCTGGAATGGATCTGTAGAAGCGTAGGAAACTTATTTTCACGGTGGATTTGTTTTTTCTCATTTATAGACAGCATGGGTTTGAAATGGCAAATTGTTGAATGCCTTGGCCCTGATCCAGCAAAACTCATAACCACTGACTTGATTTTAAGCATATGAGCGGTAGGTTTGGATTTGTTAAGTGCTTTATTGAACTACTTGGCACCTAATGGCTTGAGGTTAGAGAAAATTAGACAAATCTTTCCTTTCTGTAATCTATGCTAGTGTAAATTCTATATCCTGAATTATACAGTAGTATTTAAAGCTTGCATGGGACAAGATAAAGGGTAAGTCTTAGAATTGTCTTATAGATACACTGTTCATGGGTTCGTTTTCAGTTTAGCCATAAGCATAGCAATCCAATGCTTGTTTCTCTTAACACGTAGAATCTCTGTTGAGGAATTATTCACATGAGAGGGAAAAGCACTTTCTCAGCTGATGCTTATGGCAACTTGTATATAGGTGCATACTTAATGTGGATATAGAAAATGAGATAACTTCCCTGTTAAGGTCATCAGTCCTGTACAGATTTGCCCTCACACTTTTAGAACTTTGCTTTCCAAGTTGGTGCTCTTGAACCTTAAGTAATATTTGATTATGTATATTACTTCAAATAAGAGAAAAATAAATAGCCGTTAAAATGATTATATTGTCAAATCACAGTTGTAATTTTAGACTGTTTTGGAGCCACAAGATAGACGTAGTTATACCAGCTTTGTGAAACTCTAAAGTAAGATCTTTCTCTCTTCTCTCCCCCCACCCCACCCAAAGGATACAAAACTTTTTTAAGACTATATTTGGTTTTAGTTTACAATATAGGACACTCGCGGACCTTGTGTTTCTTTGAGATAACAAATTCATCAGCCAGTTGAAGGCATCAGCTATACCTAACAGTACTTCAGAGGTGTGTTATCTCAGAATAGCATATGTCTTGTGATGTCTTATTGCTTAAATAGTATTTGAGGCAAGCTACTGTCAGCAAAAAAATAAATATTTTTGGAGAAAAAGAAAAAAAAAGAAAATAATTTTTTTCACCCATAGAGGAAATGTGGACTCTTTCAGAAATACAAACTTTGGGCCTAACCAGAAATCTTTTGCCCTTCCATTACATACTGGGTGCTTCAAGAGAAGAAGTCTCCATGCCACTCATATGGTGGTGAAGGACTTGAGTGCAAGGTATTCTAAGAATCAGGACTGTAATAGGACATAAAAGGCTTCATCTCTTCCTGTCCCCACTATTCCCCAAGAACAGATGCTGCATTCGGGCTTTACTTTTTGTATGTTTTGCTAACTGTGTAGCATCAGTGAGCAAAAGGTATATGAAGCTTTCTGTGGGCCAACCTTTTTTCAGTAGGTAGTAAATCATTGAAAAAAAAACACAAAATAACAACAGCAACTAAAACTAGATATTTAAGCAAATAGATCTTTCTCTGTCCTTTAGAGAATTCAGGAAGTACAGCTTACACTGCACATGGAACCCATTAATTTTAAAAACCTTATAATACTTCACAGAAGTTTCTTGTTCCTAATCATGCCAGCATCCACACGCACACCAATTTTACAGTACTAATGAAGTCTAAAGAAACCTTAAAAAATCATCATGCTGTTTGTGAAATTGTAACAGGAAAAATTGGGGTTTGGGGGGAAAAAAATGGGAAAAAATCATGGAGCATGGACTTCAATTTCTTTCAATAATTTATGTATGGGTAAATATTTGTTATAATTCAAACATAATTTATTTTGCAGATGAGGTTTTAATTTTTATATCTAGTGTTATCAGCATGCAAGTGTCTAATATTTAGAATAGTAATGGAAATGATGTGTTATTGATGCTTAATGAAATTTTTAAGCACTAGTAAAATTTTCTGCTAGACTGACCTTCCTTGGTCAATTATATTAGAGCAAGGATAAAAAAATCTCTTTTGGGATATATTCAGTAAGTTGCAAGTTCACTCGGGCATCGTTGGAAAGTCCTCCTCATGCATCATTTGCTCAAAGTCCAGTTTTGCAACTTTGATCCTTGGAGAAGACAAAAGGAAAGAAATTTGATACTTGGGGAGGTGATGGGTAGAATAGGCCAAAAATGAAACATAATCAAAAACTCCATCAGACCGAAAAAGGTTTGAGAAAAGCCAGGAAAATAATTCAAAATGTGTGTGTGTGTGTCATGTATAGATTAATACATATGAATGGGAAAGAGCTGGCACGCTGCTGCTACCCAGGATGCATCCAAATGTTATAAACAATTTATTGTGGAAGCTCATTAATTCTTCCAAATAGACCTCACATGTTGACATTCCTCCAGGGATTCCTATTATATCAGATAACAAAAGGTATGCAAAGCACAAGCCAGAAACGGGGTCTTCAGAATAATTGCCCTGTGTAGGAATTTGTTTTCTAACATGGATGCGTTTGGTCTGATTCACAGTATCAAACGTGTTGCTCAACATATATGCGTTGTAAGATAAGCAGCCTGAGCTTCCTTTGTTGACAGCTTGCTTGGAAAACAGGAGCAACGCGGACCCGGGGTTTTACGAAGCCGTGTCTCGCCGGCGCTACCTGCACGCGAGGCGCTGCCGTGGGCGCTGGGGCAGCGGGGTGTCCCGCGGCCGCCTGGCCGCACTGCAAGCGCTTCAGAGGCGGCGCTGCTTGACCTGGCCGCGATGTGCGTGAAACCTGGCCGCGCTCGTGGCAGAGAGCGCTGCTGCTGCGAAGGCTGGGACTCGGTTCAGCCTGTTGCTGCTATTGCGCCGTGAAGGTAGTTGCAAACCATAAACGAAATGTTTTGGCATTTCTGAAAAGAAACGGTAGGAGAGTCTGGCTTGAAGGGTTCGGTCTGAATTTAGGCTGCATAATAAAACAGAGCAACAGGAATGTGGGAGACATTGTGGGAAGCGCCTGGCTGTGTCTTGTAGAGTAGCTTGCACACGGTTTTTTAGGCTGAACATTTATTTTTTATCCATTAAGAGAAAATGAGATATTTACCATTTCAGCCATTACGGTCAGCCCTTAACCGTAGGTGGTTAATATAGTAATGACAGCACATTTACGCCTTGAGGAGAGCATTGAAAATGAAGGTGAAATAATGGTATAAGGAAGTAAGCTGGAGGTAAGTGCTTTATGCTTGCATAAGTGGTGTCGTGGCATTAGGTTACCGATGGGAGAAGTGCCAGGAGGACAACCAGAACCTGGGCCAGTGTGTGCTAGGGCGATTGCCACCCTCGGGGGGAAATAGCCCATGAGACACAGAAGGAAGAATTTGAGTAAATGCAGACTGAGCAGAGAGAGGAAGTAGAGCAACAAGGAAGGAGGAGCTGCAAGAGGTGCATAATGCTGTTTATGGGGGATGTGTGTCAGCCAAAACCCTGTCTGAACCATCCCAGGGCTCCGAGCAGTGCAGGGAGGCACAGCAGGTGACAGAAAAATGAGCAAAAGTTTCTTAAAGATACTGAGAACAGAGGAAACAAAGACAGAAAGGAGAAGTGATAACAGCAAAATATATAAATGAGGGATTCCGTTTTGATACTTCCCGTTTCTTACCGGTTTATGCTGTTAATCATTAGGATGACTATATGCCTTTGTACCTTTTTATGTGAGCTCCTGAGCGTCTTGAGGCAATCGTTACATTTGGAAAAGTACTTCTAAGGAAAACATTTGCAGTTCTTCAACATCTGTTTCATTTTCCTAGTGCGTGGGGAGAGGAAATAAGTACTTTCGATCAGAATTGTCACTGAATGGGAAGATTCAGGATGATAAAGTAATGGACTTTGAAAACATGACTGTTAAAGCTGGTGTGCCTGGACCTCTTGGCTTAGACGTAGCATGACATTTCAAAGGCATTGCTAAAGTCAGATGCGTAACTTGCCCCAGATGTTGGATTCAGCAGAGCAATCACACATGGTGTTTTGAACCAAGTTTACTCTGCCCCAGTAGTATTTTGTAAATAACACTGTGATTCCAGATACCTTTATTTGCTTGTATTTTAACACGGTGAAGTACTTGCCATCGGTGCTAATTACACCAGCTTTGAAATTGAATACGCTGGCAGTGTTTTCTCGTTACAGATACTTGAAAGCATTTGTTGCATTTCTTTCCTTTAACTCAGTAAACAACTTGACAGGCTGCAGATCAGATTCATAATGAATTTTGCTTGCATAGAGTATTTTAATCTCTGCATTTCCTTTCTTTCCCAAATAAAATTTCAGGGACACTTATGTAGTAACAGAACTTCCATTAGCTCCTGCAGTTTATTCTTTACCCTTAAGCTATAGCCCTTTGTTGCAGCATCGCAGTGTTGACCCTGGAATCAATTATTGCCTATAACAGCCAAGAGATGATGAGGCTTATTCTGTAGCCATTGTTTTCCAGTAGTCTTGATGTATATAAGTCTCTTCTAGCACATAGGGCAGTGCGATAAATCTGCTGGAAGACTCTGGCCAAAAACAACGATAAAAGCAATATAAGAGAAAATGGGAGACTTTGCCGTTTTCCCGTTTTCAGATCCTAAAAGCACAGCTGGGAAGGCTATACAGTTCTTCCTGTACTCGGTGTGTTGGGATGTTCTCCATTAGTTTTGAAGTCTGTCTCTTCACTGGAAGTGAGTGCATGTGCAAATGTCATACAGATGTTGTATGAAAGCTTAATTATGCCTAGCTTTACTTGAAGCTGTGGCTTTCCCTTCCCCTTCCCCCCAAAGACTTTTCTTGAGAATAGAAGGGAAACCATTTTCCCATTATTTCCTTACTTCAGGGATTAATTGCAAACTGCGTCGTGCCTGTACCTCGGCAAAAGCTGGGTGGAAAAACGAGACCCTTGGAACGAAATATGGAGGCTTTGAGCATAGCTTAGTTTTTCTGCTCCTGCTTAAAAATTAGATGTTCTTTCCTGCCTTAGACAAAAAAAAAGAAAAATTCCACCCCGAAGATGCACTTCATATGTGCACTTTGCCTCTGAACAAGCTTAAATCTATTGGCTGTTTCCTCAAAATTGGTTGCTGTTAGCTGACAGCCAGTACTGTTAAATTTTCACAGGTGCAACTGTAAGCAGCTAGTAGGAACTAAAGAAACATGGGCAACCCCACTGAGGAAATCCCCTAGTAGCTGGGAGTTCACTTGAAGCTGAAGACAAAAAGTATATTTAGCAGCAGCTAGGGATAAGAAAAAGGGGAAAAATCTCAGCTCATTTATGAAAAATAAAGGACTAGTGTGTGCTCTGATTTTGGTGGTTGTGTATATTATTGCAGCCCTCTTGATAGTCTTTTCTTCTGTATCTGAATTGGAGATAGCACTTGATTACACGAATAAAACCAATATTTAGTTTACTAGTATTAATATTATTCTGCTTGTGTGATGCCAGATATGCCTTCAGATCTGATAAACATGTCTATTTCTCGTTGTGCTCTGCACAGGTCTGTTTGTACCTTTATGCCCCAATTACTGTTCATGCTTTTGCGATCACCAGTATTATCTTTCTCCCATTAATTTTTAAATGCCTCTCCTCTTCCCCTCCAAAAAGAGAAACAGAAGGAGATGTCCTTTCAAAGTATCTGAGACCTGGCTTGTTAGTATTTTGAAGATGAGAAATAACAATAGTTTTTTTTTTGTTTGTTGTTCTTTTTGGGTTTTTGAACCAAATGTAACTTTGAATCTTTCCAGCCACCTGAATGATGAGATAAATAAGACTATGTTTAAGAGGGGAAAAAAAAAAAAAAAAAAACCTCGGCTACCATGGCTTGTAAGTTTATTGTTTGTGAAACAAAACAAATTGAGCAGATCTGAGACAATACTGCCTTTTTATGCTTGTGGAGCTTCTAGTCTCTACTTGGAGAAACTGCCAGCTTTTATTGAGGGAGATAGGCAAGAGGGTTAATAAAAAATCAAAATTGAATGACCTTATTTCACATGCCATTAAAAGAAAAAATGACAACGTCATGGCATCATCAGTTGGAATGCCTAACAAAGCCCCTAAGAAAAGTTAAATATCTCTAGAATAATGCTTAAAACAGGGACTTGAGGAATAGCTAATGGTATATCTGAGAACTAGAAAAGCATTTATGACCAAAATCTCCCAGCAGGATTTTCCACTGCGTGTTGCTATTTTTCAAACCTGCAGCTGTGTCTAATTATCTAAAGCTGATGTACGACGCAATTAATTAATTAATGTTATGTGTCTGAAGAGCCAGGTAAGAGGGCAGCTGACCCAGGATGTGAGCAAATAACCCAAAGCACATTCAGTGTGTACGTACAAATGCACGCAGAAGGTCTCGTGATGCTGGCAGACCTTGGAAAGCCCAGCCGTGTGGGCTGGTATCACCCCAGCACCCTGCGGAGAGGGGAATGTGGGTGTCTGTGCAGAAAGCAGCCAGGAAAAAGCATCCACTTGAGCACAACAAAGTTCAGGGCTATCTGAGAGAAAGCATTTCTGAGTGCAGCTTCAAGCCCTAAATAATCAGCAAATGGTTACCACAAAATCAGAGGCACTGTGGCTTATTAAACTGCTGAACAGCTGATATCGTGACCTGGTATTCTTTGTTATTTATGGAAATATGGTACTTGCCAGCTTGTGAAAATGGCTGCCTGAGTGCATGTACACGTATTATTTTTGAATTGTTCATAAGCCAGCAGCTGCATTTTTAACTAAGAGCTTAAAAAAATAGAAAGGACAAAAAAGGCAACATCTCTTTAATACTACCTACATGTGAAATTCTTTAGATGGTTTAAACATTTGAATCATTTATGAGAAACAAAAAGGCTGGAAAAGCTTTCCCAAATAAATGACTGCCTTCAAAGCTCCTTTCCATGGAAGGCTCATATTTCAGATCTAAGCCTAACTAAAAAGAGCACAAATATATGATCATTACATATTATTAAATGACTGCTGTCTGATTGTGCAGCAACTTTGTATTTAGGCATAGGCTTTCTTTAAAGTGCAATTAGTGTTTTTTTTTTCATTATGAAATTTATTTGAGCTTTAGATCTTGTGTTTTGCTCAGATGTTGTATGGCAAAGCTAATCTTAATTTGCTAAATGTTGCTGTTTGTATTTGCCTATCCCCATCAAATATTATTAGTGTCCTGATTTTGTAGCTAGCTGAGGAATTATTTGGAAGTTACAGAGTTATATTGGTGATAAATTCTCTCTGCATAACCAAATTTTTTTTTTCCTTTTCTCTGTTTCTTGCTCTCTCTCTGCCTCTTTTCTGTAGTAAGGGCGTAGTCAGTCCAGCTGTAAATTTCTTAATGAAAACTACTCAGCATCTTCAACTCTCCTGTCACCAAAATGACTAAGGCACTTCAAAGCAGTTTTTTAAATCATTTTCTTTGATCTCTTTATCCATAACCCCTCAGGAGCGCAATGGCTTAGAATCTGCCCCATCAAAAGTAACAGGTGACTGTGGGTTTGTAAGGTGTTTATGATCACCAAGAGCCTGTCCACTCGAAGCAAATAGTTGTAAAAAAAGCCTGCTGTGAGAAACATTTTAAAGTGAACATGGGAGCAGCATTGGTCTTCACTATTTACATGAAGCCTGAGCGATGAGATGCTTGTTATTATGGCAGGATGTTAATTGGTTTCTGGTCAAAATGTGGTACCGTAAAGCTGATGGAAATGATGATTGGGTGACTGTAAGAAGTCTGGTATGAAACAATATTACAGATCTTAAAGTCTGGAAGACCAAAGTGTGCAGGGTCTAAATGCAATCAGAATAGAGAAAAAATACCTCCTTATTGGAAAAAATGGAGCTTTGGATCAAGGTGTTTAGGCTTAGCTTCTTAATGGCCTTGACTTGGGGAGAGGTGCTTATGTCAAGGAGAATAGGAGTTTGTCCAGGCATCTGTGGCATGTTTTGCTCATCAGACGTTAAGTTTTAAGCCTAAATTTTGCTGTCTGCAGAATGTGGAATACTGATTACCCAGAGCCCAAACTGGTTCTTTGACACTCCTCACCCTTGCTATGTACTCCGGTCTTCCTCATAAGCAAAGGGAGAGCCTTAGGCTGGTGTCTAGACAGAGGCCTGCATTTCAGCAAAGGGAATTAAAAGCAGGCTCCACTGTCCCTCAACTTGCAGAGGAATAGTGATTTCTACTGTCTGCCATGGACTTTCCATAGTTTCTGGAAAAATACTAGATTTCTGTTGTGTTTGGGGTGTATGAAGATAAGGAAGTTGTTTCAGGTTTTGTTCCTGAAAGGACGTCACTACCATGTAGCTTGTTCAAGTGCTGCTGAGGAGCTGCTGCTGTAAGAAGCAAGCGGCAGAGATAGTGTTTTTACACAATCCCATTGTGCTTAAGTGCACTAAAGGATTATTCTGATCTTATACAGAAAAAGTCCAGTGAGTATGCCCCTCAACTCTAAAATGAAATTACAACCTTTTATGCCCTGTGGTATATACTTTTACATAAAATTTTAGATGGTGATTCTTTAGTTCAGCCATGGTGAACTGTGAATGTTTTCCATTGTCTTACAAGGCAGTAGTTGGTGGGACTGCCAGCATTTAGGCCAAACGGGAATCTACTGTAACCCTTACTGGCATTTTCAGAGGTGTGCTGCCACTTGCTGTCATTAGAATTAACACCAGCAGCAGGCTAAGTTTCACTCAGTTAATGCAGTTTAGGTAGTTTTGCAAGTTTTATTTCCTTGGGCATCCGATGCAACTTGTCAATAGAGCTGTTTTTTTTTTTAATTAAATATATATTTAAAAAAAAAAGTAGATACCATCATTATGGTAGGACTTTTTATTCTATAATTTTAGGTCAGCAGCCCTTTATAGAAAAGATGCATACTGGACACTTAACGCAAAATATGTAATGAGAATGTGAGATACTTTACTGCCCTCATCTTGAACTACTAAGCTTTTAAGAGATTTATATACCAAACCCTGAAATTTAGATTTAAATGGTGTATTTTATTCTTGCACGTGCACAATAAGAAGAGACGTTTAGCTGCATTAGGGAGGGTGGTGCTTTTCGTCTCAGAAAGATAATCTTGTTTTAAGATAATCTTTATTCCCTCATCGCTACTTGCATCATTGAAAATATTTCCCCTTCATTCTTCATCTGGAGTGCTCTTTGCTGTTGGTGATCAGCAGGTTTGGAGGTTTGAATAATGGTCTAGGACTCAAATGGATAACCTCTATCAATTATTCATGATAGATCTAGAGTAACCAATGTACAACATTGGTGATGTTCATACCTTTCTCCTGTAGTATGAACTGTAAGTGATGCAGTGATTGATAGACTACAGATGACCTTAAGGTCATTTCTAATAATTCCTCTTACTGAGTTTTATAACCTTTTTCATTTCTTATTCCATGGAGCCACTAGGTTTTCAAAAGCTCCTGCTGTCCAGAGCTGGGAGAAGCTCTGAATTTACTGCTTATTATCTATTCATGTTCTTTAGGCCAGCTCTCCTTCCTTTGAGGTCGATACTCTGTCAGTGACTTCAGTGGTCACTTCAGTGGCATAGCTTGCTGCTTTTTTCTTTACATATTTAGAATAGCATTAGGCAATTGAAATAACATATGGCTGGGGGATTTTGTACTGTGGCTGATGGGAGATCTCATCAACTAAAATAAGGGAAAGAAGAGGTGGCTTCTCTTTGCTCATATTCTGCGTCTGTCTGTATGTCATGATTGAAGTGTTCAAATTAGTTTTCTACTTGTATTCATTAGGGGGTTTAATTGTATAGACATGTATTACATTCACTGTGCTGTGGAAAGCTTCACATGCAGATTTAGCATTACAACACGAGCTGATGATTTAAGAGCATTTAAATCTGTTTACCCCATGTCCCTCTGGGGAAGTGTTTTCTAATGTCCAAACTTAGGAAATGCTTTTCAATTTTGCATTCATTGTGCTGGTGGAGTGAAGAGCTTATGAGCACAGTTTTATATATATATGTATATGTAATAGGAATACAGTAATGTATATGTATATAGTGTGCTTTGAGGCAAATATATATTTGCTAATTTGAGAGCGTGATGTAGGTGCAGATATAAGGGGCTTCTTTCTGCATGTTAATGTTTACCAAGAGTTCACAGACATGGCATATTTAGAATTAAAGAATAAAGTTCAGCCAAATTTAGGAGAAGTGAAAGACCAGGCCCACATTACAGAATGTGACAGGGATGGGGGCCTGGGCCCAGGCCATGACAACAGCCCGAAGGTTGGAAGCCTGGAAGATGAGCAAACGTCATCTTCACAGGAAACCTCAGTGAACTCCCTGTTGGAGACTTTGCCTGTTCTTAGGTTTTACAGAGCTGTGACCTAACCGGTACAGGTCTGGCAGATATAATTGTATCAGCACAGTGTCATTTTAACTTGGGTTTGGATAGAGGAAGAAAGGAGATTTCACTGTAGTAACACAAGCAGCAGCCTTGGCAGGATATCTGCACCCACACTGGCAGCCCTGTGGGTGTACGATTTTGGCTCTGGGCACTGGCACAGCCTTGGGAATCTTGGCTTGCAGATCTCAGCGGGGATGCCGCAGCCACTCCACAAGGGACTTCTCCTGGAAGGGATCTGAGAGAAGGTGGCAGCTTCTAGGGTAGTAATAGCTGCACTGCTGCCATGGATGAGGGCGCTGTGGGATGCGGCATTTGCAAAAGCTCAGAACAAAAGGTGTTTGGGAACCCTGCCCCAAGTGCTGCCAGGGTCGCCGCAATCAGGTGCGCGAATCCAGGGAACCTCTTCCCTCGGTTTGTGCCTTCATTCCAGGGAAAGGCTGTAGCATGTTTTTGCTGTACACAGTGCAGGCATTCAGGAGACTAAACGTAAGCAAGGCAGTGCTGCCAACACACCTGAATCCCGATCTGGCTGCGTTTCCTTCCGTGACGGTCCCCAGCCGCATCGCTGCAGTGGACTCATCTTCATGCTCAGTGCTGTTTTATTCGTGGTGGGTCTGTAGCGTGTATTGAATTACGACTGTCCCCCACTCACCAGTCCACCTTAACAAAGCGTTACTGGCTAGCATATTTTGTTGATCAGTGTGATTCCAACTCTGCAATAACATGTAGACTAACCAGATGGAGGCTTGTACCTCTCGTGATTATAAAATTAACCAGAATCATTGATAGTTAGGGGAGTGATGACGGAGACCCAGGCGCTGTCAGAACAATGTGCTGTGAGGCACGTTGTGCTTAAATCTGTTAGTGAAACAGTTCGTGTTTGTGCTTGCTGAGTGCGCAGCTCGAAAGCATTGCAGAGCGCGTGTGCTTCCCGTAGCTGTGAAGGTGCATAACGTGTAAGGACCGACTGCTGCTGGGCTTGAGTCAGCAAATCCGGGACGGGTCCTGCTCCACGCAGAGTCAAATCCAAGAAATTTTATTCACAGGTTCTGAGCTGTTTATATGTGTGTATGTGTGTATGTGTGTGTGCGTGTGTGTGTTTTAATAATGCAAAATGGGATTTTATAACCTTCTGAATAAAATAAAGTTTTTGAATTAGAACCGAGTACAGAAACTTTTAGAGAATCATTGAGGAATTTATAAGAAACAATTGGAAATAATGATTTAAAATGCTGTGCTATCTCTTATTTTACTACTGTCACAAACCCCCTTGATGTATCGTGGAACCCTGTTCATTACAGTTATGGCTAAAGGACCCATTTAAATGGATGAACTGCATGAATTTGTAAGTGCATTTTAAAAAAAGGCATTACAATAGGTACTTTGTTCTTAGATGTTGAGAATGAGAGTTTGGTTTGATATTTCATAACATAGTGCTGACTGCTGTTCAGTGTATTTCATAATATCCCCTGGTAACATGAGATTGCACTACAGATTCCTGCTATTAAATGGTTATTCAGAAGTGTTGCGTTACCGGCAATTTTTGCTTGCGTGTGAATTATTAGGTGTTTGAATTAGCAAAATGTGGATTAGTCAAGTTTTTACTTTGCTAGTAGTAGAGCATACACATCTAAGCCATTTGGTAGTCAGATACAGTCGCTCTGTGTTTGACCTTATCAAAATAATGCTTGCTTGTGCCTCTGTAATTAAACATCTGTCAGGATTTTCATAATGCCCTATGGGGCTTTGGGAGGGAGAAGGGGAAAGGGGTTAGGCCCCCTGCTCTTAAGGAGCAAGTGGTGTGTGTAACAGGAAAATGTGTTTGGGGCATTTTTGCACAGGGCAATTTGGGGAGATTAGCAGCTTTCTTCTCCTTTTTGGCTGATGTAAATCAGCAGTGAATTTATTGAGACATCCGGTGCAAAACTGGTGTGAGAACAGAACTTTGGGCCTCATGTGGCAGCTTGAGCAGATGGGTGCTTCTTACTATTTCTTAAAAACTGAAGTGACAGGGAGATTAAGGTTTAAAAATCACAGCTTCTGCTGCACGCATTAATTAAAGGGTTTCAGTGTAATAATTTTCGCATTGCTCTAAATCTTACAATCGGCTGCTTTTATTTATTTAAGTACCTAGCCCTTCTCTGAGAGCCACGGCTGTTCGGTCAGTGAAATTCCTTCTGATTAAAGCTCTCTGAATAGTTGTTGACATCCTATACCGAGACCAGCTCTGTTTCCTCTGTGCTGTGCTGATAATGGCGTCACTGGGAGATTTCTGAATTACAAGCCCTAATCCCAGTTACAGTGCTCCAGGGACGCTTCGCTGCTCAGCACAGTCTGGTGCCCCTCAAAGTACCACTGCAGCTCTTGGGGCAGTGGCTCATACGTTTCTACTCCTGACTTGTTTTGCTCACAGAGGAAACACAGAAGCAATTTTGGAATTTCTTAAAAGGCCAAAAATATCTTTTTTTTTTAAGGTATGAAGAAGGGAAGAAGTAAGAGTCCAAGCCCTTCAGTGATCTAGCAGAGGCTCATTTTTCTCTTTTTCTTTTCTGATTCTTGGTGGGATTTTTACATCTACAAAACCCCAGCTTCCTTTTCTGCAGTATCTAAAACTTTTTTTGTGAACCTGAAAATTGCATGCATCATGGATGAAAATCTAATGGTGATTTAGAGACCTGAGATAGAAGATCTGGACCTTTTCTGGAGTTGTAAGTTGATGGTCTGTGATGAGATCACTGAAAGAAAAAGGCCCTTAAATATAATGCAATTTTTATTTTAACATGCCAGCCAATAGATTCTTTGGATTTATATAATTTTTCCTTCTTCCAATTTAGTTTCTCAGGAAGAACTGTTTGTGCCATGGGATGAACTCCTCTTGAGGAATTAACTAATTAAGAAGGTTGAGCTTTATGCGTTCTTCCCAAACGGTGTATCCTGAGGCTACCGTGTAGTAGTGTCAGGGCTCCTCTTTGGCAGTGCTTCACAGGCTCCTGGGTTAAGACCTGCCGCAGTCTGCTAAGCCGATGATCCGCTGCAAGCGAGAGGGGCAGAGCTGTCAGCCCTGCAGCTCTTCTCTTTTCCCTGTAAACTCATAGTTAGGAGATGAGGTAGCGGTGGGGCCGTTTCTAGCAGGTTGCAGGACATCCCCGTCTGCCAAGGGCCAGTGACAGAGCAGGCCTCAACCTCTCCAACCAGAGCCACCTGGAGAGATGAGTTTTGGTCCTTGGCTTTGCACATAGTGTCATCAGCTGGGGAAGGGGCTTCGCACTGAGTAATAACATAGTAATAAACTATAAGGTGTCCCTTTGCTGGTGGCCAGGCTGGGAGGTCCCACTCCCAGCAATAGGGAGCCCTGTTGTTGCTCTTGCCTTACGAAGCTCTGCGTAACAAGTTATTAAGCTGTTAGGGCAGGCACATCTATCTTTAGACTGTATTGACCCATTGTCACTCTCAGTCTTCGCGTCTTAGAGGACAGAGCGCACCAAATAAGGGATTTCTTAGATCCTCTTAGATGCAGGAAGTAGCTTGGTGGAAGAGGTAGGCTGGCACTCGCCATCAGCAACGCAGCAGCCGTCTCGGGCTGCTGATAGCGTCTCCCTGGGGCCTGGGGAATGGAAAACATCCTCAAAGGCTGTTTTCAAAGGCAGGTGAGACTGCTGTGGTGGCAGCAGCTCTGTTCTGAGGGCACAGTCATCTCTCGCGGCGCGTCTGCAGCACGCAGAGCACTAAATCAGCAAGCGTTTTGGATTGAGAAGGCTGGCAGAGGAATAGAGGTGCTTTATAACCCCTCCTGGTCCCTTTCATCTTGAATCATAAAAGCTGTCAGTCCAGAGTTCGGAAGCAGCTTTAACTGAGCTTTTGTTGATACATTAAATTTCTCTTACTTCATCTTAAAATTTAGAGTAGGAAAATTTTAGGGAAAAGGCTTAATGAGAATACACTTACTTTGAAAGTATTGTTTGAAACGGTGATTTAAACATTGTAATATTGTTGTATTTTCCACAGAAAATAACTCATTTCTGGTGACTCCGTAATGCTGTTACAAAGTATTGCTTTATTTTTTGTTGTTTCTTTTTTTTTCAGCCTAGTAACAAGATGACTCAGATAGTAACCTGGATAATTAAGTTACGGGAAACATAGAATTTATTTAAAAAAATAGGTTTATATTCTTAACATTGTGGCTAAACTTTGGCACCAATAATAGTTAATCAATTTCAAATTAAATGGGTTATACATAAAATATAAGCTCATTTTTTTAAGGCTCTGCATGCTCTAAAATACAGGAGCACAATATTGCAGTAATTTAATGTGTTTTTAGGTAAACTGAAGAAAGAGAGTTCTTGTAAGAGGAGCTGCACTTTAGATTTATTTAAAACAAGGGCTTTATTTTACCACAATGTTAAAATTACTCTCTAGTCTTAAATGTCTTAAGCTGTTTCTATTGAGAAGACTTCCAAGGTAAAACTTTACTTCACTTTGAAGTCCAAGCTAAGCTGCAAGAAAACATCTAGTACAATGCTTAACCTAAAATTTACTCATATGAAATTCCTAGTAGTTAATTGAAGTCTGAATTTCATGTTTAGGTTGAGAGGGGGTAATTTTTTGTTGTTTTTGTTTTGTTTTTTAAGGAAGAATTACTGCCTAAAGGAGGTTTTTATACTTTCCACAAGTACACACAAATATAAAGAATCAAAAGTAAAAACTATAAAGAAGTCTAGAAAAACTGAGGAGTGGTGTTAAGAATGAAGGGGGAAAAGTGAAGAGAATGTAAAGCATTGTTTATTTTAAATATACGCTTATTTTTATAATGACGGGGACTTTTTTCCCCGTCATTATAATGGCTAAGTAATAGGCTCTGCCTATTTACTTAGGACTAACTTAGGGTTAACCAAATTTTACTGGTTAACTTAAGTCTGAAGAGAGAATCATTGGTGTGCAAAGTCTGATCCAAATAAAAGGTTGTAGCAAACGGAGAAGACTGGATTTATTTAAGGAACTGTAATGAGTATGTCTGTCCACACCACACTGCAAGCTCAAACATCAGCAAAGCATTAGTTCAAGCTTCCTGGCCTAGCCAGCGTAGGTGGTCAGTTTAAACTACAGCTTACAATTAAGTCTCAGCTTAATATGCTATTGCTAATCTCTGAGTAGAGACATGGAGGACAGATTCAGGTTAAAACTTTTGTGAGCTTGAGTAAAGAGACACTCTTACTTCCGAAGAGCAGTATTCCTAGTCCAGAGGACAGGCAACTTTCATGTCAGAGAGATTAAATAACTTCCTCTTAGTCATTTATGAAATTAAAATGGTAATAAAACCCAGAAATTTTAACTTGGAACTTATGTCAATGTCTGCAATGTCAAAACCATCATTTCACTGCAATACAATTTTTTTCTGAAGCATTGAATGCAGCAAGATAAAATCCAGAGAAAAAATATTAGTATGGCAAAAAGGATGTATTCTTGAGGTACTGGAAGGGTTTGGGGGAACAGCTCCAAGTGGCATGCCTATGGTTTTGATGAAGGAAAAGCTGTTTTTTTTCAGAAATAGGTTGCTATTTACAGTAAGCTCTTCCACAGAGGTTCTGTAGCACTGGCTAATACCAAAAGGTGGATGGGAAGATTCAAGCTGGAAAGGCAAAGGAGAAAGGAGCGTCGTCAGGATCAAGTCCCTACTTGGGAACTTGGCTTCGTAGCCTGCAGAAGCTGCTGCAGAAGAGTCCTGCACGGCTGCTTCGGATGGTGGGTTTCCCAGCTCTGTTCTGAAGCATTCCCAAAATACCCAGCAGGGTGAACTAGAAACCCCACTAAGGATTCTCGTGGGGCAGAAAATATGCTTGCAAAACTCGGACAAGATGAAAAGATGCACCTCATAGTGCAGAGGTACTGAACTCCAGACAAAAGAAAACTTTAAAGGCTCTTTTAAAGAAATAGTGGAAAATTATAGGCAGTGAGTTTGGGAAAGATAGTATTTCATAAACAAGTACACAAAATTAAGATATAGCTTTGGAAAGTCCCTCGTAAGCTCTGGGCTCATTTGTGTTGTAATTTTTGCAGGAAACTTTCATTCTGAAATAATGATTTAAATCTAAAGCTTCATATGAGGCAGTTTATGAGAATTTAGCTTGAAGGTGGCTCTTTCTGTTAAACTGTCATAAAGCACCCTTAAACAGCCTGTTCTGACTCTACTACTTTGTTTTCTTAATTTCTGAAGAATGAGAGAATGAAAAATTGGAGCATTAGGAAAGAGTCATTTTTTTGTTGCCATTATCCAATAGGTTGAAATGGGAAATAGTCGTCCATAAAAGTACCAGGTATTTTGAGTGCCTACTAACAGGTATTTTATTCAGAGTTTTCCGAATATAATGATATATACCTGTCTTCTGAAAGGCTATATTAATTAAAGTGTATGAAGTAGGATACATTAACACAGGACGACTCCAAATCCTTAAATGCGTTAAGTGTGTTCTCAGTTGGCACTTTGCAGGCAAAGATTTTAAATCTGTGAGGTCTTTATACTTCCTTCTCCTGCATTTGTGTATTTTTCTTTTGGTGTCTGTTCTGCAAAATTCAAGTGATACTTTCATGCACAGAGATGCATGTGGGCTGATTACCATTCACCAAGAATGACTCCATGCAAGGAGAGATACAGATTGGCATTACCTCATTCCACTGCTGACTGCACAAACTACAGCCTGTTTTGACTGAGATCTTTCTAAATAGCAGGAGAGACAGACAAAAGTTAAAACCTCCATATTGAGAGGGTTTTTTTTCTGCTAAAATGGATGCTTTTGTGCCATTTGTGCACTTGGTGTTTCCTATAAAGTAACTGGCGTCCCTACTTATTTCAAAAGTTTTGATTAATACTAATAAAGTATAAGGTAGTACACAGCATGTAGAAAAGATTAGCAAAATTCAGTGCTTCCTTTCTACATATTTCTCTAATTATACCCCAAATAGATTCTCATTTGCCAGAAGGTATTTTCTTTCTTTTTTTCCTCTCTCTCTCCACTTTCTTGGTAGTTGCAAACACTTTAGCCTAGTCTGAGTTGGGCACCTTTGTGAAGTGTCTCCTCGTCTTGCAGGAACATCAAGGAAGTGTCTTCTGTTTGCTGAGAGAGTGCAGATCTTGTCAGCAGCGTCGCGCTGACAAACAACCTGCATTTTGTGATGAAACAAATTATGTCCCCATTATACGGACACATAACAATGTTTAAAGACAGCGGGGAGCTCCGTTTGGAGATTCCTCCAAAGCAAAGGGCAGTTTTCCTAAATTTGCAATCAGTAAAAGGTGTAATATGAAATTGTGTGGGCTGCTTTTTACCCTTCCTCAACCCAGCTGGTAGTTCTCCTATTTCAGCTTTGCAGAGCACTCTAATCTCTCCCATTCTGAAGTATAATGGGGAGCGCTCACAAGAATTTTGGTAATTCTATCAGCACAATCCATTTAATCAGCTCAAATTCAGCACAGGAACTGTACTATACCCCGAGCAGGTGGTGAAACATGGACGAATCTCATTAAGAAACGTATCCGTATCTCGCAAGAATTGCATCATGTTCTGCAGCGCGCTCCTGCCCCTCTGCAGGAAGCTCCTGATTTACAGCTCGGATGTGTCCCCTGGACCCAGCCAAGCCACTGGTGAGCACACCTTTACTGAGTGGGGAAGTTAGCCAAGTTTCTCTAGGCCCAAAGGCTCAGAGCAGAAGTGGGAGATCCTGATAGCGACCTATAGTTTTTTTTATCTAGAGTCTTCGCTGAGGGGTTGCCTGTAATCCCTGCCATGAATCCCTGTTGCTGGCCATCCCGCAGAGTGGGGCAGCGCACCCGTGTAAGGGGGGAGTGCCGGCCTCGGGCTTTCTGCACAGGGCAAATGGCCAGCTTGAGTTGTGTCACTACTGAGAGGGAGGACTGGGCGGGTGGCACTGCGTAAAGTGTGGCAAAAAAACACCTTTTTGGAGGGAGAAAATAAAAAAGAAAATAAATAAAAGAAAATAAAGAAGAATAAAAAAAAGAAAGAAACAAAAAACACATAATAAAAATAAAGGAGAGGGCGGCGCGCGCAGGCGGTCGGCCAGGAGGCCGCCGCGGTTACGCGGCGCTGCGCAGGGCTCGCTCAGCAGCGGCACCGCAGCGCCACCTGGCGGCGCGCGGCGCTACCTGCAGCGCCCCGCGCGCCTCTCTCAAAGTGTCAGAATCGGCCCTGGATGGGCAAAGCTGTCCCAATCTTTGTTTTTCTTTGCCCCATTTTTTCCTTTTTTCTTCTCTATTCTTTTTTCCTCAGCGCCCCGCGCGCCTCTCTCAAAGTGTCAGAATCAGCCCTGGATGGGCAATCTTTGTTTTTCTTTGCCCCAATTTTTCCTTTTTTCTTCTTTATTCTTTTTTCCTCTTTTTTTTCCTTTTTCTTCTTTTTTCTTTTTTTCTTTTTCCTCTTGTATTTTTTTTCCCATGGAGGGTTCTTGATGCACGGGAGGTAGCTCGACCTTAAAACTGAGAAAAGCTGGCAAGAAGTTAAAGGAAGTATCAGTTTAAGAGAGTGTTAGGCAAGTTGTCTTGCAAGGGAAGTAAGTGGAGTTTTAGACGAATGCTTGCAGAGTTGCGAGGAAGATGGATTTATGCAATGCAAGTCATCCAGTTTAGCTAGTACTCAGATTTTACCATGCTTGCCACATTTGAAATGAAAAGCTGTTTTGTTTTTTCTATACAAGCATATGTATAAGGTTTGATTTTTGGAACATAGGAAAAGCAACAACATATTTAATGACAATGAAAATGCTAGGTTTTTCTTATAGTCATTGTGCCTCCAAAATCTGCTGTAACTGCACTATTTGGGCCAAAGGGACTATGTATTTGGAAGGAAATATAAAATGTGCTGCAAGTGATAGTAAACTCAGAGTGTAAAATTTTAACTTAAGTTGTTAGTTTTGTGTAAATAAAGTATTCTAAGTTTAAGCACACTAGTGTTATAATGGTTTAAAATATATTACTCAATTTAAGAAAATAGGTTACTTTTGGTAATTAACTGCATAAATTGCTTTTAGTCACTTTGGAGGTTTTTGTTTTGTTTTGTTTTGTTTTGTAATAAGTAGGCTTGATGCAGATTTATTAAAATAATTCTGTGAGGGGAATTTTCAAAACACTTTATTCTTCCTGACTTTGGCTCTGTCCATTATCATTGCTGGAATATTTATGCTAATGTGTCTTTGTCTGATGGTTGTTGGAGGGGGCAGAAAAGCTGTGTGCTGGTTTACCTCTTTCTTTGTGGGAAGAAATCTTTGCAAAGATGAGGTTTTCCGTTTTATTTTCTGCTATTTGGGAATCTGAATTAACCAGATCCATTTCTTAGGCCCATTCTTCTCGAGGCAAATTTGTGTCTCCTGTAACAGGAGGATATGGATAAATGGCAAGTTAATGATGTATGTGACCTGAGGAGGAGGTCTGTCTTTTTCCTTTTTTCCTTTCTTTCTTTCCTTTGAGTGTTCTGTGCGTAACAGCAGCTTCCACAGCTGTTCCACACCTCGGGCTGTGGGGCTGGCAGGCAGCTTGGTTACCTCAGTTCGCCTTTTCCTTCCTTCCTTGTTCGGTTTCTCAGCCTCGCTGGCGCTGCTGGGGACACCATGTGCAGCTGGGAAAGCAGGAGTTCTTAAATTTCCCACATCAGGTCCCTGTAAGACCACAGTGGCCAGGAATAACACATTTTCCTCCTTAAGGACATCGATACTGTTCCTTGAGGTCCCACTTTTTGGCAAAAAAATATAGCAGGCCACAGCCTTTGCCTAAGAAACATCCCTGGGCTTTTCTTTCCCCCTTGGTTTTTTCATCCCTCCGTTTCCCCCTGGGCTTGAAAAGGTGTTTTTCATGGAAGTGGTAGGTCTCTTTCTGTTAAAGGACATCTCGTGTAGAAAGCAGATCTTTGGAATATTAAAATCTATTGTTAAACCACGGCAAACACAGTTTTTTTTTTTTTTTTTTCGTGCTTCTGCCTGCAGGCTTGCTCTCAAAAGAGAGGCAGAGGATGACGGTGAAGTTAGTGAGGCCTGCTGTTCAACATGGTGTTTGCAAGTCTGTCGCTGTTCCTATCAAACCGCGTGTAAAAGTTGCCCTTAGACATACTTTCCTGATCTGAACTTTCCTGATCTGTATCAGAACAAGGGCTGGGGAAAGGAAAACACGTAAAGTACTTTACAGCCCTTCTATTTTTTTTTTTTTTTTTCTTCCCTAAAGGAGAAATTCCAGATTAGGCCAGCTTGTGGCAGTGTTTTTCAGCATTTCTTTCACTTCTCCTGCTTTTGAGAGCTTAAGCCTTGGTACTAATTCAAAAAGTTGGGAAATTTCCGAAGTGCTGGATGCAGTTCATGCTTTATAATTTTAACATAATTCTTTATCTGTTAAGAAGATGAGTGTGTGTGATATAAATAATTATGACTCACAGCTGTAGTATTTATACTTAGTTTTCTATGACGCCTACTTTAAACATGATGTGTTGCTATTGCCTTTTTCAGATGGATTTGATTTCTCTCCCCAGTCACCCTTAGCATAACAATGATCCTATTATTCGAAAGATTCAGTAAAACACATTTACAGCTGGTTCTTCTTTCGACATATCTTTTAGACATCCACTGACCTTTTGGATCTACATTATGCACCGTGGGATGATTCTCATCTGACTTCCTTCTCTAAATGAGGGTGGTTCCTCTTTAAAATGGGAAGCCAACATGATTCAGAAATGAATAGTTTCTGGAACTTGTTATGTCTTATAAGTTGTATCTTTAAAAACTTTTTGTTACTCATCTTCCAGATTATTAAGAATGTAAGTAAGGCAAGAACTTTGGTGTACTGCTAAGCTATAAGTTCAACCCACAGTGAAAAAAGAAAAACTGCAACTCCAAATTCCTTTAAAAGCACAGTTCATCCACAAGTAACTCACTTTTCTGCTTTCTTGCTCATGGCAGCAGCTGCAGGATTCTTTGTTAGCTCTCCAAGAGGATTATGGAAGTTGCCAATAAATGACCAATGTCTTTAGTGATCTCTGTGGTGTCCATAAGGCTGTCAGAAAGTTGCTTCATGCCAGGTCTGAAAAGCCCTTTGCTTGTTTGGAAATGCCTCCCACAGTCACTGTTATCATTTCCTCTATTCTTATACAAAAGAGCAAAGGAGGATACTGGAAAGAAAAGAAGAGGAAATACTACTTACCTATCAATTAACCAACTGGTGAATATGGCTGCCATAGGAGGTCAATGGGAATAAACACCCAACCATACTTGGTGTGTAAGAGGCTAAATGGAGGGGAACTGGGACTGGTAGATAAGACATTGACCCTTCAACTGGCGGCCTTTGGTTCAAAGCTATGGGTTTTGTGGCACACGTATGATGTGTGTGGTGGTTTGAACCCACTCCTTGTGAGGGCTGTTGCCATCACCGCAATCAGTGCGTAAGTTGTAGCCTTGGTGGAGTGGCCAGAGATTGACCTTATGGCTGCAGCCGCTTCCTCTGTGATCACACTAGCTCCCTCACTGTTTTCCTTCAGTCCACCCAAAAAAGAACCATTAAAATCAACTTTTGATCCATCCAGTAGCTCAAGAGTTTCCTAACTTTTCTGAGGCTCACGAGAAAATTAGGCTGCGTGCCTCCTCTACCCTATCGTGTCCTTTCCACTGGAGCTCCTGGTATGTGGCTCGGAAAGCCTGTCTTCTGTGGTAGGTACAAACACTTGCAGTAGGACTTCTCGCAGCTCATGGGTCTGAGAGACCTGCTTCACACGAGCTCTGGACTTTTCAGTAGTCCTGCACGAACAGCCCATGTAGCAGTCGTAGCAGTGACAGTCATAGCTGTGGTACAGCAATCTTGCCCCTCACCTACTGGTTCCAGTTTCGTTTGATGTTAGTTCAGTCTAGGGTTCATCTTAGATCTAATCCAACCTTCACTTTCCAAAGATCTCTTTCTTCTGAAAACTTGACAAAAATATTTAGCATAAGGAAACAGTTTTTCTACTGAAAGATTATATATACTATAACCTAAGTTAAAACCTTTCAGTGATGTGCCCCTCTACATTGAGGTAACTGACATGCTGAGTCGCCAGAGGCCTTGGCTACATTTAAGTGGGTGAACTTCAGTACTTGCCATGGTAGCGTGGCCCTCAGTGGAAGAAACAGCATAAACCAGCCCATGCAGAACTTGTTCTTCATTTCCATAGTTGTGCTGCCCCTCTAATTCACTGCCCATAGCTCAGGTACAGCACAGCTGTACCCTCTGTTTTTGACTTGTGAGCATCTCTAGTAAGCATCTTTAAGATGTATTGCAGTATGCTATCCGCACTTAACAAATGGTAGGAGAAATAAATGAAATATTGAATGAAGAATGTTAAGCTACATGCTCTTGTTGCCAGTCCACAGTTCTAGAAGACCTTTTTTCCTTAATACATTTTAGGGAAGAGCAACAGGTGTTGGTTAAGAAGATGCTCTGGAGCAGACTTTGTGGCATGTCTGACTATTGGAACAAAAGAGAAAAAAACTCTAAGAAGATTCACAACTGGTTGTTTGTTTGGAGTGGCTGTACAGGTGGGCTGCTGCTTGCTTTGAAAAACAAACAAACAAAGAGTCATAATTTTCTATCAACTCTGCAAGTATTTTCCATGCATCAAAACCAAGTGGACTTCTCTTTCTGTGCCTGAATTTAAAAGAAAAAAAAAAATCCAACCCTCTCAAATTTAATTATGCATCCTGCTGTGCTAATGATCTTATGCCCTTCCTTCTTCTTCCTTCTACCTTCTCCAAAGTTAACAAGCAGGACCACACACGAAGAAATGCCTGTCAGCTGTGGAGTAGCTGCTACTGGAAGTATTAGACTTAGGTTTTGGATCAGTTCATACATTATTGCTGTTCACTCTGGAACTGTGACAAAGCTGTGTTAGAGGCAAATTCATATCATGTGGCCTAATGACTTCCTAATTTTGCAGAACATTCCAGGAGTTTTATATCCCATAACTTTCTTTAAGTATATTACGATCAGCAATGCTTAAGGCAATGCCAAACTGTACAGATTTAATTTTGGCAAGCTGACTCTGCAAGTAGTTTTGTGTGAGTTCTGTATATGTGTTCTCATTTCTCTCTTTATCCATAGTTCTTTGGTAAGTCCTTGGCATTTCGTTATCACCATCCAAGATCCAGCAGGTGAAATGACCATCAAGGATCCTGAAATCTCTGAACTGATGCAGTGGTTCCACTGGCACTCCAGCTGGGTTGCTGCATTCGCCATCAGTGAAAGGCAGGACTGATGGCCCTTTCTCTGGGTGGCCACCGCTGTGCTTTGCTATTATGTTTCCAAAAGGAAGAGAAACGGGTCTGAAATTGTGCAACATGGGGGTGAAAGTCAGAAAGCTTTGTGTGAGAGTGGACAATTTGCTTAGATTTCGTAGCACCTTCCTTTGCCCGGCTGTAACTGCAGCTCCTTGCTGCTAGGAGGAGGGATGCACTCATTGCTCATGGGGCAAGGAAGGCGAATGAGTGTTATTTCAGTAGGCTTTTCTCTGCCAATGGGCAGAGGTCAACCCTTGCTCACCTTCATGTGACTACCACAGAGGTGAAGGGATTGATACATGTCACTGGCTCCGCCGTTGTCCAGAAATCCCGTGTGCCATGTACAGAATGATACAGTGACAGTGCCACTGCTGCGGTAGGGAGAGGCAGCGCAAACGCTGAAGACGCAGCGGCTGTGGCGCGCTGCCGGCAGAGGCCATTTTACCCACCGGCGCTTTCCGCTTCGTGGCGTGCTCGGCTGCGAGGGCCTCCGGTCCCTCACCCTCCCTGAAGCACCTTGCTGAGTCCAACGAGGCTGGGAGGCAGGTGCCCGAGTACTCGGCACTTGGAGTGAGTTGGCCTTAGGGCCTCAGCACTGAGCTTGTCACACGCGGGGCGCCCGTGCGAAGCTCAGGGTGCGAGCAGAGGAGGGAAGAATTTGCGCGCAGAGCTGCTCTGTCAGTCACTTGGCCTCTGAGAGGTTTGCAGCATCGGGATCCTGCATAGCCGAGCCAAATAGTCTTCAAGGAAAAAGAGCATGCGAGTAGCTGGAAAGTAGCGGTTCACCATAAACATCAGGCTAGTTTTTCGTCATGCCTCCCAGCATCTAACGTTACATGCGCTTCAGCCTGACAAATTTTGGAGCTGATACCCTTCCCCTCTTAATTCCCAAGTTATTTTGTTGCTGCATATTCTCTGGCTATACTTCAAATTCTAATAAACCTGCTGATTTTTGTGTCTGGAGCTGTGTGGATGGAGGATGGTTTCAGGCCCCTTTAAAAAATAATGTGATCCTTGAAGTGTGACATAACTCTAAAGCATTTCTGCTGTGCAAAGGAATTTGTAATTTTACTGAGCTAGGAAATACCTTGTAGAAGGAGTCTTTTGTGTGCTGCACTACAACTGTTCTCAGCTTTGGATTTCACCCATCTTGAAAGGTTCAGTTTCAAGTTTAGCCAACGAAAATTTTTGTGTTTTGTTGCGATCAACTCGGCTGCCTTTCAGGCTCTGTCCAGAACATGAGCTTGGCGTGGCCAATCTTGCAATCATCATAATCTAAAATAATTAAAAAAAAAAAAATCAGCACGGGCAGCCCAGAACTGAACAAACTTGACTGAATTAGTCTGATGGTTGCCTATTCATGGCTCCCTCCCCCAATTGTGAGGGCTCAGTGGGTTTTGTTTTCACAAGCAGCAGGTGTCCTGGCGGACAAAGCGAAGGAGATTAGTCGGATTGGGAAGGGGGAATGTTATGAGTGGCGACTGGGGCTGGCATTTTTCTCATTCATCTCGGGGAATGTTTCGCGCTTCTGCCCAGAGAATGAGCTGAGCTGCGTGAGGGGCCGTCGGAGCTATCTCCGCACTTAGGGTACCGTCACTGCGGAGCTGCTTGGCCAGCGCCGTTTTTGAAGTGTTTCGACAGCTGGAATAAAGAGGAGCTCGAAGGTGATGCCTGAAGGCAAACGTGCAAGGAAAACAACTGAAAAATAACAAGGTCATGGCAGAAGTAGAGTTAAGGGATCCAAGCATTAGTCATTTAATCATCCTGGCAACTGTGTTAATAATGTTTGGGAACAAAAGAATGGAAAGGAAAAAGCCAAATAATGTTACTGAAAGATTCCTAAAAGACTTAAAATTGCCTTGGTCACAAAACAATTTTCCCTCCCTGGGTCCAGTCCTACGAAAAAGTGATATGGAACTACAGCCCTTTCTCTGTACTTGTGAGATCATAATTTTTCGTAGTCAGCACACTTTCCTAAGAAATATTTGGTTAAAAATTGACAGTCACCGTCATGTATCCTTGTCCTGAAGTTGTCAGCCATGAGATTAAAAAGTAAATGAGAAGTCATTTTAGGAACTCTCCGTTCCTAAGATTAAGTTTGTAAGAGGAGAATGGAGACCACGAGCATGGCTGAAAACAAAGGGTAGCTATTTGGGGTAAATCTGTTAAAAATAATATGCCCATATTAAGAAAAATCAAGCATTCCCTTTGCCCTGACATCTGGATGCATTTGCTAAGGATGAAAGTATACTGTTATTATAAATATTATACAACTAATAACTTGGAAATAAAAAGGTCACTCCTTAATATCTGGTCAGAAAGAAAAATATCACAGAAAAGTAATATGAAAAAGCATTGCTGTGTAAAACACAAACTTCTGCTTTGTGACCAGATGATGGGGGAAGGCAGGAGCTTTTGGAGAGCCTTGGACTTGTTTTCTGTGTGCTCCTGGGCTTTGTCTCAGGGACTATATTACTGCCTTTTTTCCCTTTCATATGACTGCATTAAAATCACTGCAGGGGTAAGTTAACTGATAAAACATATATTAGTCAACATCTGACTCTCAAGAGCTTTGTTCAGTTTATGCACTGTTAAAAACCTCAAGCCTCAGCCAGAAACACTCACCATCTTTCTAAAATTAGCTCGAGAGGAAGTGGCGATATTAGTTGATCGTGCACTCTTCACCTCTCGGTGTTGCCCGCTCCTCTGCAAGCCTGCCCCGTCCTGCAGCGCCTCACTCTACTTGCCCTTCTGCTGCACCTCTGAATTTTGGGGAGCTGGTGTAGCTCTCCAGTGGAGCGAGACACAGTTTGCAGGGAGGAGCTGCATCTCTTACTAAAACCATGTCACTTTTTCCTCCCAATTATCCTATTGTGTGGGGCAAGTGGCCTGGTATTGTAAGAAAGTTGGAGAAGGGTGCGTAGGACACCCCTCCCGGTGCTCCTGCTCTCCCTCTATGGGAGCTGTGCTGTAAAATACCCTGGAGGGGAGAAAGCAGAGGAGGTGGGGTGAGAAAAGCAGAGACCTAGGAGCTTGAGAGGGAGGGCACAGTTAGTGTAGGACAAACCATCCTCTGCGGCAGGGAGAACAGGTCTCTGAGCAGCCTGACCTCTGCCCGAAGGATAAACCTGCTGCTAAGCAGACTCGCGAGTGAATTCTCCAGCACTCCTTTCTTTTGCTAACTGTGTAGGGAATTAGTGTGGAGAGAAGGCTCTTTTGGACTTAGATCTAGAATGAAATTCTAGTGTGCGATTATTAATTTATGAGGGGTTTGGTTTGCTATGGGGCTGCAGCAAGGGGGAAGAGCAGGTCATGCTTTCTGACATCCCATGAAAAGGAGTGACTTTTTATGTAGTGTTTGTCTGTCCAAGTTTTAAATTCCATGTGGTGTTCCACCTCTTCCCTTGACATTTATTCTGCAAGCTACAAATATAGATAATTGGGAAGTTTTCCCCGTTCATTGCGAGTTTTCCTACGTGCAATTATGTGTGGTTGTTCTGATGTACTCCAGCGCTCCAGATGACATAATTCTCTCGTTGGGAACCTGGCAGTCCTCAGAAGTCTGCGGGCGGTTGGTCTATCACCCTGCCGTCTTCTTGAGCGATGCTAGAGGCGTTTAACTCTTCATCTTTGTTTTCTAGTCTGTTGCTTTGCTCTTCTGTCGCAGTTCTTTGAACTCCTTCCAACTTGTCAGCATTTGTAGATCCGCACAGATATTCTGGGTGTTTGGCATATTTTTACTGGGCCTTCCTTTCACATGATAAAATAACCTAAATCTTGTGCTGTAGACCTGCCTTCCTACCTGTTTCCCCTGCCGTGTCATGTTGTGCTGTACTTAGTTTGGGCTGTACACTTTGTCCATGACCATCGTATATGTACGGGAGTTAATATAAATAGTAACGTGAACACTGTGGTTATCATGTAAGCATCTTCCTCTGAGGGATAGTTTTGTCTTCATAGGATATGCTTTTATTTGTGAAAGTTAAGCTGAAGAAGCTTGCTGAATACACTCATATTTAAGTTGGTGTCTACTGTAACATCTGTTACTTTCAACATTGCTTCTTTCCAGATTTCGCCCTCCCACTACATCAGCTTTTTGGATCATTTCCCTTTACTTGTCTTAGCCTGCTTTTTTTCCAGAATTAATCTCATTTGATTATTTTCAGACCGCATTTCTATTTTCTGTAAGTCCCCATGTATTTATTTCTGTGTCCCCATTATTATTCCAACTCCTCCAAATGTGAGGAGATTTCCTGGAGATTTAAGTTAGCAGGCTGTCTAGAATCTCTTCTGGATCATTAAAGAAAATATCAAGTGAAATAGAACCTGATATAGATCTTTGTAATATTGCACCTTCTTCTAATGTTATCCTTTGCTTTTTTTTCATTTAAAAGAATTTATTTTCAGTCAGTTTTCAAATCAAGTTACGGAAAAAAAAAAGTGCAAATCACTATCAAATGTTTCCTAAAAATCAATCACATCACATCTGCTCTTTTCCCTTCATCAGTTTTGTAGTGCTGGCCAAAAAAAAAAAAAAAAAAAAAAAGGGTGTGTGGGGGCAATTTCTAGCCAGTTCTGCTCTTCTGAATAGAAATCATGGCTGCATTGTCCTCGGACTTCTAGCCTGGTTTACTTTATAGGAAACCTCGTGAATTAAAACAGCTGTGCAAACCGTCTGAATTTTAGTAGTGAACAGTGCTGGGGAGGAAACAAGTGGAGTTTATGTATGTGAGAGGGAGAAAGAGAAGGAAAGGGAATTAATTTTTATCTGCTTCCATAGGATGTGTAAGTGATGGCAGTTATCTGTGTTTCTTAGGAGCTGGTCAAATCTGTAATGGTCTTGCGCTTCTAGACCTGGGCTTCCCATGAAGTCCCATGTTTTCTGTTCTCCCATGATCTGGGTTGGCATCAGTATTTGAAGCTCTGTGCAAACCGGAGATATGAGATGAGGCCTTGGTGGATTCCTCTGGTTTAATTGCTGTTCGGTTATCATTGATATTAAAAAAGAAAAAAAAGTAATACTGAGAGGGCCTTCGAAGTACAGCAGGTAACGCAACTGCTTGGGGCAAGGAACAAGGGAATTAAGACAGAAATGGGATGATGACAGAGACTGAAGGAAATAAAGCGTGAGAATGCTGAGCGAAGAACTCTTTCAGTGGGGACTGTGAGTTATAGTCCCTGGGGATCGTGCAAAAGGCATCCCATTCATGGCTTTTTGCTTTGACCTGGCCATAATAAAATCTCAAAAGTTTCTGGTGACAGTAATGCCTGCATTGCACTGGTTGAAGCAATATTTTATGCCAGTGATTTAAAAGGATGGTTAGTACCCCTTTTCGGCTGGGGTAAGCGGCTGGGAGCAAGCAGAAATAAATTTAAACTATTTTTCTAAAAAGACTCTGACTGTATTACCAGATCGTGCACTGCCTTCCTCCCGCATTTGCCTCCGCCGCGGCGCACCCTGGGCTGCACAGTGCTCTGCAGCATCTCAGTCTGGTGGCTGGTATCTGGAGAGCCAAATCTGTGGTTAAAAAGGTGGGCTAGGACTAGGGAAAAGCTTCAGCCTGGCGTGCTCTGTGCCACCAAAATGTGTGCTGGGCCTGGAGGTGACAAGTGTGTCCCAGCTCGGTGGGAGCTGCGGACCAGGCTTGGCCTGCGCTCAGGCCTCCCCTGTGGTGCGCCTGGCGCTCCGCTCGGCCCCCAGGTCTCCACCGCACGCTTGCTGCGATTGAATGATTTGTTTTTGCTTTCCTTTATTATTTACTGCGATGATCAAAGGACCCACTCCTTGTGATCGTAAAGAGAAGCCTTGAGATCTTATTTAAGAGTGCAAATATTTGGGGGGCTTTGACAGATGTGCTTTGAAAATAACACAGATGTGCAGTGTCAGGTTTCACTACTGCATGCAGTGTCTTTGTCTCAAACTGTAAATTTAACTAGTAGAGCCAGGCATGTGCTTTCCCAAGGCCCTGCCCCTGCAACATAAGAAAAATAAGTTAGTTTTTTTTTTTTTTCCCCTGACTTTGCCCCTTTATAGACTTTGAAAGGAAAATTGTCTTAGCAGAGTGAACATTCAGCCCTGCAAGACTGCAAATCTATGGGTTATTTTTAACCTAATTACCTCGAATTAAACAAAAGCTTAGGATTTTTTTTTTTGCTTGAATTGAGAATGAGGCTAAATAGACTTTATTTGCAGTGAAACTTCAGCAGAAGACATACTTCTTCCATTGTGCAGTTTAGAATAATGCCCATGGCACTGCCTTCTAGCAGGGAACAGTACTTGATTTTCTAAAGCACTGGCTTTTATGAGTTGATGCGAGAGGATATGCAGCTACAGAGCAGTTCACTCCTTTCCCATCCTGCGGATACCATGATCACTTTGGACTGGTGACATTTTAGATGGAACACAGTCTCCTTACACTTGCCTGGCAGTGGCTCATTAACTGCACGTTAATTGAAACTGAAAGTTTGTCAGATGATTCAATTCAGTTACATGTTAAGTGGATTCAGTGAAGTAAGCATTACTGCTGTGGTGAAAATCTCGGTGGAATTGATTTGTGAACTGATTTGGAGGGATTCAACGACTTCATCAGCGGCTCCGAGAGATCGGCCTTGTGAGAAGCGGTGGAGGTTGGCCGTGCGCTGAGCAAAACAGATCGTACTGTTCTGCTTCCCCCAAACCGCTTTAATTACTGCCCAGTGTGTTGCCTTTCTAGGACATGTGTTAGCTAAGATTACTCAGGAGAGCTGAGAAGAAAAGAAGAAAATTGAAAGGATTGAAAGTCTGAAATCAGCAATTTAAATAGTCAAAAATGTTGAATTCCCTGTCTCTCAGTGGGCTGAGCAGTCATAAACTTTACCTGAGGTTGACTCAAGCGTATGTTAAAATAAAAGTGTATCTATCTGCTTTAAACTAACAGAGAGAAAATTCAAAATTTATATTCTCCATAACTCATCTTTTATATTGGGCCACTGCAAAAGTCCATTAAGTGAGCAATTTATTCTGTATGCTGTATCTGCTTATATGCTTGGTTTCAGTGTGGAGCCAGTTTTTATTGCTGAGTTATAAACCCTTTGAAAATAGGGGCTTGTAATAGAAACGCTGACAGACCTTTAACTAGGTCAGTCTTATCTGGCTCCATTATCTTTGCTTTTGTTAAAGCATTAAATGGCTGCATATTTGTTTATTTTTCTCGCACTCCCAGAATTTTAGCATGGGTATATTACTGAATTGTTCTTCCTTAAAAATGTCACAAAAATGCCACATTAGAAAGTTTATCCAAACTTCACAGTGATCTCTTAAAAGTAAATTGAATTGTTGTGTCATTTGTGGTTTCCTTGCTTATACTGTACATTTAGTTTGTAGTATGTCATTGTGATACTAACACTAGATTTTTGCTTTTTCTTCACATATCTTATTTCAGTCTTGAAATTTGCTTGGTGTTTTGTGCTACCGTCTATGTAGAATGATAATTGTGTCTTTTGTTTCCCCCCATTCAGATGAAAAGCCATACCACTGCAATTTTTCTGAAGAGGAGACACCTATGGCAACATCTCAGGTGGATGAACTTCCGAAGCTGGGAAGCCACAATGTCAGAGAAAGTGATGCCAATGAGTCTAAGCCAGAGATACCAGCACTGATGTCCACACTGGGGAATGTTATCAAGGAGCCCTTTTCAAAATACCAAGATCTGAAAGGTCCTGCAGATGTAAAGATTGCAGCATTTCACCACAGCCAAGGGCTTCCTTGCTCCAGTCACATTGTTAACTTTGCTCCGGGAGTGAGCCAAACATCTTCAAACATAGCCATGGGCTTGAAAACGTCACTTGAAATACAGGCTGGTCGCTGTAAAGAAAATTTGCCAGACCTGTGCAGGGAACATCGTCTCATAGAAAAAGGTGCTGAAGCTCAAGAGGTAGCCCCGCTCGATTTGAGTGAAAAATCAACAAGGGATAATTTATGCAATAAGAATTTGAAGACATCCTTGCAGGCTGCTTTAATTATCTATCCGTGTCCTTTCTGCAGTCACAAGACCTACTACCCTGAAGTCCTGTGGATGCATAAAAGAATTTTGCACAAAATCAGCTGTAACTCCATGGTTCCCCCCTGGGTCCAACAGAACGGATTCAAGAGTATTAAAAACAACTTGGTTTTTCTGGCAAGGAGTGGGCGCACGGGCCCCCCTCCTGTTCTCGGGGGTAAAGAATGCCAACCTCTGCCTGTCGCCAGATTTACGCGCACTCAAGTGCCAGGTGCTTTGCCAGGATCCAAAAGCAGCTCCCTTCCCGTTGGGATGGCCCCTAAGTCTGGGAGCATGCATCAGCCCAAGGACAGCCATGCATTTGGCCACTGTGGTCCACGTGTATCAGGTTTGGATGGCTACAGGCAGCCCAAATTAAAACATTCCCAGGAGCAATACGGCATAGCAGCACAACAGCCTCCCCTAAAAAATAAGTATGAAGCAAATTCCAAACTTATGCAAATGGGAGCCTTTGGCAGGAGCGTAACACCCACGCAGACAGTCATATCCAGGCCTGGCGCTCAGCCTACCAACAGCAAGCCAGTGGAAAAGTACGTGGTTCCCCAAGGAAGTAGCAGCTTTGCCCCCTCAGGTAAGCACTGCGCAGCCGATCCTGGGAAGGCCAGATTCAGCCCAGCGCCGCAGTATCACCCGCTGTGCAAGAGCGAGCCGTACGCTAGGCACGAAGAGCCGCCCGTGCCTCCGAGGGAGTCCCACATCAGGGCTGGCAATGAGCTGAGGACGCTGGCAAACTGCAGTGCCGTGGCGCGAGCAAGTCCGCTCCTGCAGTCCCAGCCGAGCGCGGCAGGAGTTTCTCCAGCTTTACACTCCAACAAGCAGGAACTGGGACCAGACGGGCATGAAAAGCGTTTGGACATTTTAAATATTTTTAAATCATACATTCCAAAGGACCTTGCTTCGTTGTACCAAACCTGCGGTGCCAACAGCCCTGTCCTGGATCACACAGGTATGATTTCCCAGGCCCCGCTTTGCCGTGGAGCCAGCTCGCTTATTTCTCTTCTGTTTTGAGCCGTCTAACGTTGTTTTATAGCTTCTTCCTTCCTTCTCTCCTTTTAACTCCTGGGATTGTAAGTTCCTTGTTTTACCATCGCTGGATAGGCTCGAGTAGATTTGTTTGTGCATCTCTAGCATTGCAGCATCCCCGCTCACACATGGTGACATTTCTATCACAGGTCAAATGTATTTCGTTCCACCTGGCGTATTGCTGCTCCTTTGTCCCTCCGCTTCAAGCAGGCTGGAGTTACACAGATGTTCTGTCACACTGAGATCCCCATGATACGCTGGTGCTGGCACACATCATAATCTTTTTGCTTCAGGCAAAATAAACATCCTCTGGGGCTTATCTGTGATGTTATTTTGGAGGATTTGTTCCATTTCCTCTGCAAACAAGTTTTCCAACAACAGAGAGAGATAATCACTTGTCAGTGTCCTTTGTCTTTCTTGACAAAAGTCTTAAGATCTTCCGTATCCATATCAAAGATTACTATAGTATTTTTAAAATGATGCTTTTGATCTGTTTTTATGCTTATAATTATAGAGAGGCAAAGCCAGATATGTGGCTGCAAATTCACATAAGCAGCAAAGACAATCATGCAAATAGCTGGTTTAAAGTTCAGGGGCTAAAAAGAGTACTGCAGCTCTCTGTCTGTCTTTTGCTAGTCAGCGGCCAAATTTAAAAATATAAATAAATAAATAAACACATGCATTTCGTTTTGAAACCATGCTTTTTTTGACTATCTGCCAGATTGAGTTTGTGTCAGTGAAAACTGAAAATCACAGTGATCTATTACTCTTGAGATGGATGGGGACAGAGAAAGGGAACCACAGTCTCAGCTCACGCCGTTTGTAAACCATACCTTTTTTCATATACTTCTTGTCAAAGTAGAAGGTGTGCAAGAAATTAGTACCACATACACAGAGCAGTCATTTCAGACCTTTCTTCCAACAAGCATCTAGTATCCTTAGGAGGCGAAATGCTCTCTACCTGCTTTGTCAAAGAAATGTGTGAAATGGAGCTTGCGAGTGTCTTTTGTAAGTGGGATGAGAGCCAGGACACTGGGAAACTGATAGTCTAAGGACAGTTGGGATCAAGTTCCCAGCAGGTGTGCGGGTTTGCAAGCTGACCGCTCCGGCAGCTGGGAGGCAAGGAAAGGCTGTGAGTGTTCAGTCGGCTCTTTGTTGGAGGCCTTCTGGAGTAGGCAGGGAGGCAGGATTTATCCGAAATAGTCCACGAGGAAGGACTTTCAGCCGCTATAGCATCAGTTTTCCCGAACCACTTAAAAAGTATTGCAGTATTGAGCAGTTTGAGCACAATTGTTATTTTTAATTAAGTTGATTGTTACTTAAAGGTATCATTTTGCAGGTATTAGAGGTTATGGATTATAGATATCATACAGTTCCTAGTTTTTTTAAAAAGAAACACGAGAGAAAAGACCTTTTCTCTTTCTGAAAAGTGTCAGTATTTCTCTGTTTTGTGTCCATTAATCCACAGCTGATTTTCCTTTTGCCATCACTGCGCCTTGAGACATTCTCTAAAATTTCTCCCTGTCCTTTTCCTGCCCTAAGTAAAAACTAATTGTTCTTCCATCGTTTTTGGTACCTTAATGTGGGTGAACTCTCCCTGATGTTATTTAATAGTGCATCATGTCAGTCTGCTCAGAGCAATCTTATCGATTGGGTGAGCTCCCAGCTGTGTTAACAGGGATGGAGAAAAGCAGTAGGAGCCAACTTCAGTGAACATAGGTATCAGAAAATGTATGAGAATTGTAACTGCAAGATTTTCAAGGAATTTTCTGTTTCTCTGCTATTAAAACAGATTTTATTGTCAATTTTTTTTTTTGAGGGTGGAATGATTTCCAAAGACATCAATATTTAGTATCCATCTTTGCTTTAAAATCTCTTCTTTCAGAGTGCTTTTATAGCCATCACATTTTCAGAATTGGAAACCTTTTGTTTATGCAACTTGTCTTCATGTTATATACAAGTTCCAGGTTGTTGATGGCTCTTCAGACCAATTGGCATGACGGCTGTTTTTCATAATACTAAAATAAAAGCTGCTGCAGGCGAAGGATCAGGGTCCTGCCCTCCCAAATGCAGGAGGCTAATGGAGCCTTGCTGAAATAACACATGGTCCTCAACTGAGCCCTCTGAGTCTTTGTCAGGATGCATCATACAAATAAGTCTTCATGTGGCAATATGAATATGGTAATCATGACATGAAAAACAAAACCAAAAGTCTGAGAGAAGGCTTGAGTACACATTTAGTCACATGTCTTTTCCCAACTGATCTTTCCCAATTGACTTTACTTGAGTGCTCAGCACACTACCCTGTCCTGGATCATGCTAGGGTGTTTTAGTGTGTGGTAATGCAGGATTGTGACCTTTGCTTTCAACTGTCTTCATATTGGCTGCGTTTCTTTGCGGGGTCCTCATACATTTGCGCTTTCTTCACGAAGGTTAGTGTCCTTGGGAAAGAGAGTGGTAAGTAGGGTTGCGATCCAGTAGCAAACACAAAGGTTTCTGTGCTCAGGTTAGGTTTGTTTCGCACTGTTCCCAAAACACTTCTAGGGAAAACCTTTTTGTTGTATTTTAAGGTGACTATTTATTTTATTTATGTTCAGATACTTTACGTGAATTCCCTGGGGCTCCTTTGAGACCAGCTCTGAGTATTGCTTTCATAAGAGTTCCCATTCAGAGAGTCACATTCTCCTTCCTTTACCTTAATTTGCCTCCACCTGTAGTCACCCATCCTCTTTTGTTCCCATATAATATATATCCTGAGTGACTCACAGGGATATTGCCTTGCAGCAGTGATGCCCACAGAGCAAAGCCCTGAAATACCGAAAGCCCTTATGGTACTCCTTAGGAAACACAGCAATGGCAAACCTACCTGGAAGCCATCCGTTTTTTCCACCTGTTTTCTAAATAACTGCACCACATACGTGCTAGGGAGGGGCGAGATGAAAGTGCTGACCGGTTCTCATCTTTTGCAGTTGTGTAGCAGAAGGTGGCTTGGGCCCATACTCTAAACCCTCCCTGCTAGGGATGCAGTATAGGCTAGGCTAATCAGTATTTGTCCTTAGAACCTTAACAGCCCTATCAGTTAGTTGGTTAACCTCTCGCCCCAGTTTCCAGGGGGCCTGAGATTTAAAGGTTTCCAAGAAGCAGTGTTTTGTGGTGAGTTACTGTCATGGGTGTTCAGAAAGGGTGTGTGTGGATTGATTAGCAAAAAAGCCTGACCGTTTCTCTAGGCATTTGTGTATTTTGTTCATATTATTGAAATAAAACATGTAGAGAGGACTGTGAGTAGAAGCTTTTATTGCATTTGGTAGCAGAAAAAAACAAGTCCTATCACAGAATTTTTTCAAAAAAAAAGGGGGGCTTGGTGAAAGTATTTTCCCCTTTCTCAGCTAGACACTTGGGGAAATGTCTTTCCAGAGATCACACAGAACCATCTGGGAAATCTTCTGGATCCTGGGGTAGCTGCTGGGCTGACAGATGCCCTGGGCTTTCCCCTGCCGGGCTTGGCTGCTGGTCACAGGGCCTGGTTCTGGTCGCTTCATGCACTCCTTTTAGTTTTGGTTTCAAGCTTGCAGTTGTAATTGTTCTGCTTTTGTTATTAGCAAAAATGCTAATAGCGTACCAGAAAATCTGCTTTAATCTGCAGTACCTACCAGGGAAAATCCGTCTCATTGTATTTCTCTGAAGTCAATGAAATTGATGTGATTTTTTTTTCTTGCCTTTTTCTCCACTTTTTCCCATTTTTTTATTTTTATTTTTTAATTTACTTTTATTTTTTGATGAGCATACCACATCTGGATTTGGCCCTAAATCATGGATCTTCTTGCGTTCAGCTAACAGACAATTCCTGGAAATGAGTCTGCTCAGCTGCATTATACAGACTGTACTGCCATCTACAGGAGGTGCTGTTATAAAAGGAGATAAAATAAATAGGATTTTTTTTTTCCCAGACAGACATTTATTTGCAATTTACATGGTGGTAGAAACCAGCACAAGATGCTGGTGCCACAGCAGGCAGGGTTGTCTTTTCTCTTCCTTCTCAGGTACTGCAATCTCTAGTTTGAATGAGCCCTGTGTACCTTGCAGCTGTTTTTTGTTTGTTTTGCTTTGCCTTTTTTTGCCACTTTTTTGTTCACAGCTTTACTCTACTAAAACACAGCGGGGAGAGCTTGAAACTTGAGTTCTGCTGACAAGCCCCTGAGAATTTCTTTAAAAGCCAAAGTATTCCGATGGCAAATAAAAACATCAAGTCTTTCCTTCCAAGGAGGGCATTTTACCAAAATAGAAAAAGATGATGTTCAAGCATTTTTTTTTTTAGAAAGCCCAATAAAAGTCAAATGTGTCTTTTTTGATCAGCAGTAAAAAGACAAAGACCAGCCCTTTAAGTCAGATACTGTAAACTGACCTTTGGAGAAAAAGGAGAGGTTTGAGTGGTTTTCCACAAATGCTAATGGCCTAGAAAACATGTTTACCGAGGGCTGGTAGGAGGCTGCTGTGCTGCGACTAGCTCAAAATGTCCGGGATGACACTTTCATTCACAGATGTCTTTCGTCTGTGCCTCAGAGGTCCGAGGTCAAAGCAGCACCGGCAGGCAGGTAGGCAGGGGCGAAAGGTTTGATCAGTTTGTGATGGCTCCACTCACTCTGCATTTGTCTCCAAGGTATTGCCGCCCGGGGGGGACAGTCGGGCTCTGGTCCTACTCACTTCCTATTATCCATGTGACTTGTCTCCGCCACGCTGGAGTCACTTTGATTTGCCTGATGTACTGCTTGACAAAGCTGGGTGATGGCTGAAAAGTGGATCCAGCTGCTCGGAGAAGCGCACACCTGACATGCCAGTCCTGGTGCGGGCACATCACGGGGAGCGTTTTTTAATTCAATGTAATTTATGCATTCTTGCAGTCCTGTGTGTGCCTGGCCTGTCAGCCAGTGCCTAGATGAAGGCTGACAGTTGTCATCCAGGGCCTGAAGGTAGCCTCACATAATGACACATTAGACATACTAATGATGTTTTCTTCTGGCATAATGTTTTCTTCTCAACTTTCCTCTCTCCTCTCCCCCCACCCCCCCTCCCGCTTTCCCTCCCTCCTCCCTTCCCTCCCTATCATCTGCAGGGATGCTTAGGACACAAACACGCCAAGGAGACTGTGTCTGCAGAGAATGTGGAAAATGCTTTAACCAGCCCAGTCACCTCAGGACTCACCAGAGGTCTCACGCAGGTAGCTTTCCTCACTCCTTCTTGCTCGCTGTCTTTCCTGCATTCCTTCTTTCCGACCCAGCAAATAAAATGCTAGGAATTAACATTTACCTCCCGTGTTAACCCAAGTAATTCCAATACCTCAATCTCACGCACGAGTTCTTTATTTTTATGACTATTGCTCTTGTTCTCCACACGTTACTTACCTGATTCCCACCTCCGTCCCTGAGCTCTCTAAAATTGCAATGCATTTAAGATAAGTCTGTTCGCAAGTGTTTTATTTTAATTAGAGAGTAGGCTACTCAGAAATGAATATGCTAATGAATTCTGTTGCCACCAGCACAAATTGAAATCAAAGTACCCCTTTCAGCAGAACATAAGGCTTTGTTTTGCCTGATCGTTGCTGTTGACAGGAACGTTTTTGTAGGAAACTAGATTTCCCTCAGACAGGTCAGTTACAAAGATCTGAAGCCCCTGGCAGCCCTTTTTAACTGGGAGTGGTGAATTGTTGGGAATGTGGGAAGCTAAAGCTACCGGTGTGGAGATACCTCCTGAGCATTACACGAGACAGTGGGACTGGCGGGTTCTTCCTGGGAAGTGTGAATGATGCATACATAAGCCAGTCTGATGCAAAATGACAGAGGCCAAATGGTAAGTAATGCAAGAAGAGGGTCCCTTTACACATACACTGATAATTAATGTTGTCAGTGATTGCTTTCTTCAGCACCGAAGTCTGAATTAAAAAGGGCAGTGGCCCTAGGCTGCCATTAGCACACTCTCTTACAGTAAGTGTTACGGTAAATTGGTATTTTCCGGCCACAGGCTAGTAGCTGGTGTCTTTTTTTGAACGTGGTTAATCTGTAATGGTCTCAAATAATGTACACACACTAACGAAGCTTGAATGTTCATCTGCTAACAAGCCCCCTTGTTCCCACAGTGGTATTTGAGTCTAATGGACTCCGAGGTACTGAAGTTCACACCACCTCTGCAGATGCCCCAAAACAAGTATGTTTTACAATTAATTGGTTTTTAATGGGGTAGCTGGGAAAAAGTTGCACTGTGATACTCATCGGTAAAGCACTGGCTATTTTGTATGAAATGTGTAAATAACAATGTTGCTTGATTTTTAGCTCGTAGAAATTTTAAGCCTTTTATCAAAGTCTTATGCAGAGAGACAGCTAATTGTAGACCAGGTAACTGCTGTTCAGGTAAAGATGTTACTGGATTACTGGGGAGTGGGTGGGAAAGGTAATTGCACATTATACATAACAGTGAGATAGCATTTAACAATTTCTGGAAATAATTTGCTTTTACAACTCATCTCTTGTCTGCTGCACCAGTACAATTAACACTTGCCTGTGTTTTTTGAGGAGTATTCCTGTTGCAATATCCTGTAGCTTGTCTTGAAAGGCTCATATCTTTCAGTTCCCAAATTCTATGTGGTGGTGTGCTTTCCTGTGTCTATATACAGCGCTTTCTATCTCGACAAACACTTCTCAGCAATCTGAATTATACATGGCAAAGCTGTTACGCAGAAAACCATTAAACTGAATTTATTTTGTAGCTCTAATGTCTTTGGAGACCAGTGTCATAACATAGACCTTCCGACTCCATCTTCAACTTGGCAAAGAGGTTTTAGGCTGTACCTTCTTGTAGGCAGTTTTCTTTCATTCTGGAGTGCCCTAAGTATCACTTGGTTTTCTGCCCTCCGTGTTTTCTATAACTTTTTTTGCTACCGCACTTTTCCTGTGCTCCTATCTCTCACTGAACGAGTACAGATGATTTGGCCATGCCTACAGCATGCAGCTTGGTGCTAGTCCAAGTCTGAGTCTTCATGAGATATAGGAGCTGCTCCTTAGGCATCTTCTGCAGATGCCACTGCCTTGCTCAGGTTGTGTGCTCCGTCCTTCATAGAGACTCCAAGTGGCCTCCCTGCTTTACTTTCTTCTTTCCTCTGGGCATCCTGAGGTAACTCTAGAGACCCAGCCTTTGCCACAGGAACACCCAGTGTTGCATCAGGACATAGTTATTTATCTTGACTTAAAGCAGTGAGTGTGACTGGTCTTTACCATGAGTGGTGTAAGTTTGAGCCCATTTTTCCAGTTTTTAAGAATTGCAAAACCCAATATCAATTGGTGTTTTTCGTTAGCAATAGCAAGGGATTCAAAGCCTCAAATGGTTATGAATCCTGAATCTTTCCAAGGATACTTTTCAGACTAGAGCGTGGCGGGACGTGCTGCTGTTGCCTGGACTGTGCCGGAGTTTCCTTCTTTTGTGCTGTCAGGGGGTCACCTTTAATGACAATGAATTTACATGAGAAACTTGAGAAAAATAATGTTAATGTTTTTCCTCCTCATTCAAATAAGATATTGCTGCCTACTAGAAACACAACTTTAGGCTCTGATTTTAAATTTATTTTCATAACTGGTTTCTCCTACATGTGATTTTTTTTTTTTTCAGAAAGTTCCTTCTACCTTAAATATGTCCTTCGCTCAGTTATTTATTGAGCTTGTGTCTTCATGGAAAAAAACTGCAAATTCTCTGTAATATTAGCAAGATTTCCCATAGGTAGTAGAATTTTGCATGGAATCAGTATTTTCTGACCTTTACCACCGAATTGCAACTTCTGTATTGCAAAGGCAATACAGCTCTTCAGTTGTTGTGGGAGCTCTCTTTTGTGCTTGTGGGACACCACCAGGAAAGTTACACTGCAGTTGGAGAACAGGAGAGTGAGACTGCAATAGGCCCCATCAAAAAGGGCTCTCTTTATGGGGTTTATCTAATAAAATGATGCTAGGACATCCTTCCTGGTAAAAGCATATGGCAGGATGAAACATTTTTGGAGCTTTGGCCCTCTAAGACAATGTAAGGTCAAAATTGGAAAAAAACATTTCCATAGAATTCTGAAATGGCTATATCTGTCCAAAGAGAGATGTGACAACTCAGTTGGAGTTTTTTTTTACAATTCAGGTTATATTACTGCACAATAAATTTACTCATAATCTTGTCTTTGTAAACTACCACTATGCCAGAATTTATTGACTAACCTTTTCCACAGCAAACACACTTCTCTGTCGCAGTCTCAGGCCATGTCAATCTGTCTTCAAAGAATTTGATTAAATCACAACATCTCTCAGTACAGCAAGATACTGTATGGAGGTTAGGTTCATGAATTGCTTCCTCTCTTGCCAATCAGCATTTCTTTCACAGAAGTTGCAGTATGATCCAAGGGGTTGTTTCCTCCCTTTGTCTTGTTCAGTCTTTAATTTCAGCCTTTGTCTCAGTTTGTCAGCATCTATGTCAATTAAAATTATTCGGCTGTCTGCTGTTTTTCTTGTTCTCTTAGCAAACAGGCTTTACGCTCCCCCGGAAGACTCCACACACTCCCTACCTTTTACAAAGGGAATACTTTCATTCCTACCTGCAGCTGTAGGGGCCTTTAGAAGCACAGAAATCAGCTCACACCGGGAACAGTGCCTGCAGCATTCTAGTAACATAACTATTTCCCACTTAAAACATTGTCACTCCGTGTCTTCATTTCATTTCTTAATTGGGGACAGATCTGTTCATGAGAGTTTACAGTGCAAAGTCAGTTCAAGTAACGGAAGTGCCATGCACATGCTCCCAGCAAGAAACAACAGCTACCGCGGTTGGTAGCTCTAAAATAAAGGGTGTTTTTACATTAAGTGGATGTGATTTGTTTTGCATAATGTTTCCTCCTTACAGGTAAAATATGTTCCCTTGAGTAGTCTGTTAAAGAGTAAAATATTAGCATTAGTATATCACAGTTCCCCCATTTCCTTCAGCAGTCAAGAGAAGGTCTCCTCCAAAGGTTTTCCTTATTAGAACATTAGATAAGGCTTTTAAATTTCTCCAGCATAGTAGCTTACAACAGTGCTACGTTATACAGCTGTCTTCTCACAGAGTAATTTAAATCCAACATGTTAAAAATAAGGTCTACAATCAGGCTTTTTCAAAAACGAGCCATCTAAATCTATATTTAGATATCTAAATAGGAAGCCTAATTTAGGGCAATGAACCGCCAGCAGGAGATGCAGGTGTTCAGCAGTACTGTAAAGTAGGCCACATATAGGGGTGTGTAAAGAAGATTATACACATCCAATTTTAATAATATAGCAATGGATTGAAGTATTTTGTGTTTTATCATCATCAATGGAATGTACACAAAAATAGGAAATAAGATGTTTATCTGCTTTATAGTAGTATTTTCTGCTTTCCCCTTCCACCTGAGTATTCTTAAAAAAGACAAACTCTTTCCATCAAATAAATTTCCTTTGAGCTCTAGAATATTTCCTAGTCTGTCTCTGAAGGACGAAAATGCTCATTATATACCCCAAGTCAATACAATCTGTGCAAAGGCATGCAGATTCTCTTGAAATCGTGCCATATTAGATATACTGAATATTCTGAATGTTTTTATAAATGCTAAATATCCCAATATATCCATAATTAAGCTTGCTTATCCACAATGAATATGTATCTTAATTTGGAATACACTAAATAGCATCCAAAGACCTGATTTAGTAAGCATGAATTCTGGAAGCACTTGAATTGCTTATGCAGTAGAAGGCAAATGCTGGCTCCTTTTTGGAAGGGTCGCTGTGACTGCACGAATCAAAAGGCCACTGTTATGCTCGGAGCAAAATTCTCCATTCTCAGAGGAGTTACCTGCTTCTGCAGCTAGAAGCCAAATTCCCAGGTGATCCAGTGGCACAGGAACCATCCTGTGGTCTCCTTGTACAAAATGGTGACAACAGTGGTAGCAGTTTCTAGTACATGTGCCTTGTGTTACGTTTTTAGAAACGTATGCAAACTTTGCCTATTTCAGGAGTATGGTTTGACCTCTGTCTCTGCTGGGTTGAACAATGTGTGCTAAAGTTTCTAAAGGACAAGTGATTGTGTTTTCCAAAGGCCGTGATTTACTGATTAGCACCAGTGAAAACTTCTCATCATCTTAGGATTTTATGTATATGTAAAGTCTATTTACAGTGCTGGAATCAAAGATATAAGAGTTCTCTGTTCAGATACACTTTTTGTGCAAGTAAAGCAATCAGAAAAAAACAAAAACCTCCAACTTATCCCTTTCAGGAAAAAAAAAGAAAAAAAAAACTTGCCCCAAAAAAGCAATTAAGAGCTAGAACCCAGGAGAATCCAGAGTATCTGAGACTGAAACTCTTCCTATGGTAGAATGTAGGGGCATACTTTTTAAGTGAAAAAAAAATGTAAATGGTGCAGTTCTGGAAGCTCATGCACTGAAAGAGACAGCAGAACAGTTTGTTAGGAGAGCTGTATACAGTCTTCATTAGGGAAGCAGAGCCATAAGCCCTCATTCTCAGCAGAATAACAATTCAGAAATATTTTTGTAATGTTCAGTGCTGAGATAACATGAATGTGAATGGTCAGAATTTAGGGAATAGACAGACTGCAAAGAACCATCAAGGAAAAACACTGTATAGGTTGTGAAAGGGCTTCGGGGAAGGCTGAGGACATCCATTACCTTTAATGTTCCTATAGGCCAGCTGCAGTACTGGTTGTACCCTAGCTGGGGAGAGAGGAGAAAAGAAAGGGAGAAAATGGTGAAAAGATTTTTAAACCATTGGTTTTGGGTTGTTTCATTTTGATTTTTTTTTTTTGCATTTTTAGATGTTAACACTGTCAGTTAGAAGTCCTCTTTATGACATTTGTTCATATGAAGCATCTTGCCCCAGTTTCTTGCGGAGTTTCTTTTAAAGATCATGATTAATAGTTCAGTCCTCATTATTGCAAATGTTATTTTTAAATAGTTATTCTGAGAACAAGAATTCCATTAATCAAAATAATAGATAATGAACAAATAAATGGCAACCTAATTTGTCTCGTTCATACATATGGAGATTACAGTGCAAACAATCAAGGCATCATGGAGGCGGCTCTACTGCAATTGGAGCAGTGTGTAGGTACTCTGTGTCCCTTAGCTTAAGAGCACCGTGGACGGGGCTCCAGCTCTCATCCCAACATCTTCCCCTTGCCTATAAACCACTAAAGTATCCACACTCCAAACTGATCACTACTATTTATTTAAATGGCACATGTTAATCCGTTTCTAATACATTAAAATGTCGTAAGAGAAATCTTCTTCTTTCCAGTTAACTGGTGAAATCCCTAGAATTCAGTATGGAAACAGTTTTGGCATGGAAGCTCTATGTTTTATTTACTAGAACAGCTGTGCCTTTTTTTTTTTTTTTCCTTCTCCCCTCTTTATTAAAATGAAGAAAACCTGCATTTTGAAGTGGTAAATTTTCACTTCAGGAAAAATGCAGTACAGTGCGAGGGGGTTCAAACACAGTCTCGCACACCCGTGTATGCTTAAGCCAGGTGTTTAGCAATGGGTTTTAGTTCTCTGCTGGAAAACAAAGCTTCGGTCCCATTTGGAAAAGAGAAGATGCTGAGAAAACGCACGCGAGGGAGCAGCAGGGTCGCTGTCCACTCGCCCAGGATTCGGTCGTGTTTCCCGGTGGAGTGGCGGTCCCTCTTCTCATCTCTTCCCGGGAAAAGTGGCAATGGAGCTGCCGTCCCGAGGGGCCGGGCGGCAGGGAGGTTGTGGTGACAAATGCCTCCTCGTGGGATCGTGGCTCTGCCTCTCAGGCGCGATGCAGCGTGCAAAAATGTAAAGCATCTTCCTGAGTTTACTGCAGGAAATTCGGCATCCAACTAAGGAAGTTTTATCACATCTCTCATTCAGTTACTGTTTCCTACATTTCAAATATACTGCGATCTGTACAGAGGCTTTTTTTTGCTTTAATTTTGTTGCAAATCTTTCTGACTTAGACCAAACTTTGACTGGTAAATGTCATGAATCTTGGACCAGGTTTAATTAGGAATTTTCTAAATCTATTAACAAAAGAGATGCACTTAATACATTATGTCAACCAGAGCTGGGCTTTCTTTTAGCTATTTCTAAGGCTGCCATAGGCACAGCTTGAAACTTGCTTGGATTTTACATGGGTGCTGTATTTTATGTTGCATTAATTTAAAATGGTCTGTTTCACTTCATCAAGACTGTAGCTTAAGGATAATGCATTTATGTAAGATTAATCTTGCCATGTTGTTTTAGGATCAGGATTGTAAACTGCATTGTTCCGACAGTGATGTTCTAAATGTCATTTTAAAGCTTCTCCCGGGAGCTGCAGGCTCCCACTTATTCACGATTTTATCTTTAATTTCACTTGATTTTTAGAATATCCCTTCTATTTTTTTTCAACACAGTAATTATTCATGGAAATTGGCTTAAAAAAAATAATGAAGATGACAAGTAAAGGTGGTGGTGGGGAACCCTGCTTCTTAGCCTTTGACAGACCTGCGCAAGATTTGAGTTTTTTCTTCTTTTCGCTGTCGCTGTGACCTCAAACTTCACTCTTTTTGAGACTGTGATCTTGTCACGACTCCCTTTCATCTAACACAAAATTCTTCTTTTTTGGCAGCCTCCCTGCCTCTTTCGCTCTCTCAGCGTTCATAACCCTTGCAGAGTTGCTCCTTCGTGCACCCCCTCCTTGCTATGTTAGTCCGTCCAGCAGTTTATAGGGGCCTGCTACGTTTTGCTCTCAGTGGAGATTATTATTAAAATATATATTTGTAATGCTCTGTATGATCTGTGTGACGTGTCAGGTGAAAATTAACGTGCAGTTAGCACGCACAAGGAAGATAAAAGGTGACTAATGCCCCAAAGAGACTCAGGGGAGGGGGATGGGGGTTGCCTGGAGCAGAGGTGCAAAGGGACGTGAAAGGAGGCCAAAAAAAATAGAGCTCTCCCACTGATCGTCTGTCTTTCTTTCGCAGGGGAAAGACCATCCCAGCGCGGACGTTGTCCACACGGTACCTCTGCGGAAGGGAACCTAGGACCGGGGTGGAGCGGGAGCAGGAGCGGCAGCGGCGGCGGCGGGTCCCCGCTGGGATGTCTGTACCGGAGCCGTGGCCGCGGCCGCAGCGCTTCCCCCCGCGCCGCTCTCCGGGCCCGCAGGCGGCAGCGCTCCGTGCCCTGCGAGGAGGGGGATTGCCTCTGCACTGTTAATCACGTTAAAATAAATGAAGATGCTACACGAAATATATATAAATTGACGTACTAATCAGTCCCCCGGTTCCTTATTTCCTTTATAATAAACAGTGGAGTTGGCAAGCACTGTGGCAGCACAAGGCATCTATATTAATCAAGAGAAGTTTGAGACACTGGAAAAAATTAAACTTTATGTGATTTGGACAGCATGAAGAAGTTAAGCACTGTAACAAAAACCTCCCTGATGCTCCCAATGACTATTTGATACATTTGAAAAACAGTGGTGGATTCGAGGGCTGGAGAAGTATTAATTAATGAAACTGCCACTGCCTGTCATGCTGAAAAGCAAATTCAAAAAAAAAAAAAGAGAGGAAGAGCAGGGGGGTGTGGGGAAAAGGTGGCATTTGGTGCTGAAAAAGCAATGCTTGATGAAGGATTAAAGGGACTAAGGAGAAAGACCGTCATTCTGCAATGGTTTGTTTCATTACAGTTTGGGGACCACTTGCATTTCTAGTGCTCTTGTTCTTGACTGCGCACCATTAATAGTATGTGAATACGGAATTTGAAACACTTCCACTGCAAGGCTTCTCTTCTGCTTTGGAAAAGAAAAGCTAGTTGAACACTAAGAAAAACAGGCTTCTGTATTTTACTCTCAGGACCTTTTTTGTAACAGGGCTACTTTCTTCGACCTGATCACAAAGGAAGTCTTCGCATTGAGAAAACATCAGAAAATATTGCTCAGCTGTTGAAAGCCGCTGATCTGGATGTTTATAACGGAAAAAGGAGTCACTGAACAAGTTCAGGCAGACCTTGGCCCTTGAGGTACCACAAGCTCCGGCATCTTGCTTGGCTACCGATACTTTCTGGGCCTGGTGATGTTCTCAGAAAGACGAGTAACTTCTTTTGTGGTGGAAGGTTAATGTTCCTGTACTGCGTCATGTCTTGTACTTGGTGATCACTGGTGGTGTTGGGGAAAAAAAAAAAAGGCAAAAAAAAAAAAAAGCTTTATATACCTCTTCTACAGTAACTCTCTAACTGCAAGTTTTCAAGGTGGGGTTGTGGCACATAACAGGTTGTTAAACCATGCAGTGTAAGCAATTAAAAATGTATTCCACAGATATAAATATTTTCTTTTCTTATTGCTGTGACACTATGTGTGATGGTAATATTTCTGAGAGTTTCAGATTTTGCACATATAATTTTATGCATTATCAAAAGTTACCTGCTGCCTTGAAAGAAAATGTTCTGTGAAAAATTTTGCAAAAGCTTTACTAGTTTTTTTTTTTAATTGTAACATTTTGTAAAGGCAGGAAATGGATTAAAAAAACCCTAGCATGCTAAATATATTTTTCAAAAAAGCAATAATTTTACATGTACAGAAATGATGCTAACCTTTAATACAGGTGAGAGCAACAGTTTACTTAATACAGAAATGGAATAGTGCTGTTTTTGTAGAAATGGGCTTCTTACACAAAAATTTGTTTTAATAAAAAAAAGCGTGATCTTTCTGTTCTAACAGTTAGGGGGTTGTTTTTTTATAAAAAAGAATCTAGTCAGTGATTGCTTCAGGATAGTACTTGTTACTTGTTTTAAAAAAATACTTGACAGTTTTTGTTACTTTGCAACACTTGCAGCAATGCAAATTAACTTTCCTATGTATTTTTTTACTAGTTTTTCCTTATAATATTACACCAGATGTATACCAGAATTCTCTGTAAATCCTGGTGTAGATAGGAATGTCTGTGCAAATACTTACAAGTGACTGTAATTAACTGTTTTGTGAAGTTATTTTGAGGGAGGTCACATAGACACATTCCATTGTACACCAAAAAGAGAAAAATGAGAAAAAAAATATTTTGCTGTGTTGCTTATGACTGATCATCATTTTGGGTTTGCACTAGCTTTTTCTTTCTCTTTTTTTGTTTGTTTGTTTTTTGTTTTTTGTTTTTTTTTTCTTTTTTTTGTTGTTGCTTTTCTGAGTCATATTTTCCATGAGTGAAAGTAATGGCAACAGTTCAGGAATGCTCAAAAGCTAGTTGCTTAGCCTATTTGTTTGTGTTTTAGTTATTAAAAACTCTTCTGTACCCAAAATGGCATGCAAGTATAGTGTACATTTGTACTTTCTCCTTTTTAAAAAATTTTCTCTCTCTTTTTTTTTTCCCCAAGATGTTATAGAAAATCTTGCTTAATATTTGGAGCCAAAAGCTGCTTTTTGGAGCTTTTTTTCCCCCAGAATATCTGTCAGAGAAGCTAGTGCTGTCACTGCCATTGCCAGGGTACTAATCAGCAAAGTTTACAATCATAATTTAGCTACATGAAGAACAACAGTAGGGCAAATCAGTTTAAATAATTATATGCTGTGTATAGCGCAGAAATGAGATTTTCAGTTAATTAAACAAGAAATAAGAGTGGGTGGGGGAAAGCCAACCTTGAAGACCAGCTGTTTTCAGAAATGAATCCCATGATTTCTTTTTCTCATTGTATCTCATTGATTTGTTATTTTAGTTAGGCCATAGTATTTAAAATGAGTTGTGTTCCTTATTTATTTAGTCAATGGGCTTTGATCAGCTCTTTTAAACAACATGATAATTTTTTGGCATGACACACTCCTGTAAAGCCCTTTTATGACTGTTACAGGGACTTTCTACTACCTCTACCAATCTACTGTTTCTTCTTCTTAACAGGTTTTTATGGTGTTGCAAGTCTAATGTAACTTAGACAATAAAGGGTTTGATTATCTACGCTGCAGATTTTCAGTGTATCTGCCATCTCTCTTTCTCTTTCTGTTTTTGTCCTTTTTATTATAGCTAAAAAGCAAGTGAAAGAAGGACCTTCTTTGCTATGATATTTTTTGTTTCATGAGCGTTCTGCACTGATCAAAAGTCAAGCCTGGAGAAACGTTTTCCCCATGGAGATAATCAGCTCCCGTATTGTCATAATTCTGTTTGCATTCTTGAAATTTTCTGTCAAATATGTTATGAATAAACTGTTGCGTACTGCAAAATAGAAAGCAAATTAGAAAGCCAAAACAGTTTTTAGTTTTGCATTTTAAAACCACTTTAAAATACCTGTAAAAAGCCCTGGCATAAATTACCACCCCCATCTTATGGTAGGTAGGCACCACATATGAAAACAGCTAGTTAAGGAAATTATCCTTTGAAAGATAACATAGATAGAACTTGCATTTGAGGGGGGAAAGTTTTCTGCTGTTTGCTAATTGTCACTTAAAATCTGTCACTTGAGTGATTTTTCAGGCTTTAACATCATGCATATTTTGTGCCAATCTTTGTTGCCTTGCTCATACTTTGTGTGCGTTTTGCACTGCACGTGTAAATTCTTCATGCCCAGTGCTTCTGAGTGTAGGTGACATTTTGAGCTATTTTATATAAGAAACCACGTCCTTCTGTTGGGGAGTGGCACCTTCTTCTATTCGCTCATTTTCATGGTTAGGGATTCACAAACAAGCACATGTTTTATTTTGTTTCTCCTTGCTCTATTCTGGTGTTGAGCTACTTAAAGTGTACCCTCAACACAAGTGTTTGTTAGAGTTCATTGACACCCCTAGGAATTTCTCTTGAGTTAACTCCCTTGTAAGAAGGGAAGAGAAGGCCTGTGTGTGGCCAGAGAAAGCCTGGAACAAAGTCTGAATCAAGCAAATGACTGGTCTTCTGCTATATAAAATGTGTTGGGTTAAAAGTAGGAAAGATGTCATTTTATGTCAAACCTATCTCTAAGAAGCCAGTATTTTTTGAGCAGCTCTATGCAAAGCATTGGATTCTCTAGAATCTTCCTCTCATGCTCTCTCCACTCTCTTTTGTTGTGGGTCAATATGGGTCTGATGTCACATACTTAAGTACAACCCAATATTCTGAGGCAAAACTTGGGCTGAGAACTTGTACCTGAGAAGTACCTCATTGGTCCCTAAATTTAGAGAGCAACTAAAATATATATACAAAAAAAATTTAGCCTTTAATTTTTCATGAATTATAAAATGATTGTGCCTGGAGCCATAAAACAAAAGGGGACAGTTGAAGAGCAATGGCTGAAAAAGTATGGATATGTACTGCCTTCTTACCTGCTTTCAGTGGAGCTGAATATATGCTGCATGCTCTAGAAGCCATATAACTTTGTTGATGTCCTTGGTTATCTCAGGGTAGAAGGTGTCTTTTATTGTGATTTTTATTATTTATGTATTCAGCTTCATTCATACTACTTTTGGAGATCTTTTCCTCCACTTCCTCCCCCACAAGCTCTTCTTACCTTCATGAGGCCAAAGCAGTAGTGAGTAGATGGAAAAAGAATAATGTATGAGACTAGCTACTGTTAGAAACAAGTATTTCTAAACTGATCTCATGTTTGCTGCTGTTAATCAAAATACAGGATATTTTTCATGTTGAACATGATAGAAAAGGGTATTGTGTAGGAAGAAACAGCAGTAGGAAGAATAGCGGAGACAGTGCTATGGATGTAGCTTGGGGCAAGGGATAAAGAGTGTTTCCGTGACCCCAGCTATATGGGTCTGAATAACAAGTTGGATGTTGCTGACAGGGCTATGGGAAAGAGGTATGGAAAGAGCACCTGAAAGGGTGGAATATAACCCTCTCAAATTCACACAGACAGAAAACAATGTTTGAGAATGGCCAAAAGTAAGGACAAGGAGAAACCAGGAGTGGAGAGAGGTTTGTAAGTAAATCACCAGAAGTCCACTCTGCATGGAAAAGTTGCCAAGGAGGGCACACTTTGATCCACACACAGGTCAAAAGCATGTGGAGAAGCAGCAGAAACTGAAACCTAACTAGAAGAGAAATACCTGTTGGAAAAGGTCCTAATTAAAGAGAGAAGGGATGAAAAGGCAACTTTTGGTGGACAAATTGGAAACACTCAGAAGTGTTCTGCAATGGTGTGAGGCAAAGTGGTGATGTCGCAGAAGAGAGGGAATGCCGTTCTCGATCTGTGTCCTCTTGACTGTGAGTGAACCATGATTAGGACTATAATTATGAGTGGCAGAGGCTGGACTGAAGGGTCTTTCCAATGCCCACGGGGGATTCAAAATCATATGCTCTTTTGAGAAATGAGCATGTTCTTAACTAGCCCAAAGCAGGAAAAGGACAGGAAGGAAAAAAAGAAGAAGAAAAAAGCCAGGAAGGCATCGTGGTTAAGCAGATGCTGAACTGCAGCAATCCTTTGAGGATGCTAGAGGGTGCATTCAGATAGCTTTCTCTAATAGAGCATATTTTAAGATGCCTCACAGTATGTTGGATAAAAGAGCTGGGGATGCTCCAAGCTGTTAAGAAAAAACATCTGATGTTAAAAAGGCTTCATCAACTTGGATCTCTGCTTTATGAAATCTTTTTTATCCGATACTTAGTTTATGAAGCATGTAAGATTGATATGGATGGCTTGATTTGTTTGTTCCCGTGTCATCAGTGCTGTCTACAAAGGTGAGTTACTTGTCACGCATTTAGAAAACGTTGAGGTATCTATGTCCCTTTTCTGCAAGTGAAAATATCATCTGAGTTGTATTTCATCATCATCAACCCAAGTACTATAGGAATTTTAGAAGATTTTTCTAGGCAAAGAAAAAATATTTATCTTCTAAATATTCTTTGTTCTAGTATGTTACAAAGGAAAAGGAAGAGCCTTCAGTTTATTCTAGAATTAATTGTTATTTAGTTCTGAAGTAAGCTGGGATTCAGCTTACTTTTCTGGGAAGCAGAAAGGTTGTGGCCTACCTGAGTTGTACAAATACCAGCCTGTCTTGGTGTCTGAGACCTATGGACTGCCACAAAGCCCAGAGAAGTGCTCGGAAAACCAAACTTCTGCTAGAGGGCTTCCTCAAGGAAAGTAGAGTGCAAGCTGAACTGGTTCCTGCTTTCATTATGAGATTTCATGACTGGTGCTATGCATACAGGACATCTGTTTTCCCAGATGGCAGCCAGTGTCGGGAAGTCATCTTGCCCATGGAAGACCATTTTGATGGGACTGTTAAATGGTACCCAGTTTGTTGGCTACAACAAACCAGTTTGTTTGTTTCCCACGTGTTTATTGCTTCCTTTGCCTGCAGAGGTTGCCAGCCTCCGAGCACAGCCACAGATGGGTCCTTGGCACAACTAAGGAAGTGAAACCTCTCATGGGATTGTGGAGGCTGCAGCTGGGAGCAGTTTGTGTCGGGATGAGTTCCCAAAAGCCCCATCCTCTCTGCCCCTTAGCTGCGTCAGATGGCAAATCAGATGTTGTGTACCTGTCCTCCTGCAGGTACAGGTGTGGGAATTACTTTTTTTCCTTTTTTTCCTCCTACTTTTTTTACTTTTCAAGCATCATGATAATAGTAACTTACATGCAGAGCCACTCTAAAGGAAGCTTTGTGCAGGACCACTACCAAGCGAACTCCACAGAAGTAGGAACTGCAGGTGCACAGGCAGCTTTAGCTGCTCCTGCAAGTGGAGGATTAGTGGACATTTTGCTAATCGGAATTAGGGCCTGGCACTCCATTGCTTGCAATGTGCATCTTGAAATGCGGACTGGGCTCCGACAGGCTCTTNTAGCTGCTCCTGCAAGTGGAGGATTAGTGGACATTTTGCTAATCGGAATTAGGGCCTGGCACTCCAGTTGCTTGCAATGCGCATCTTGAAATGTGGGCTGAGCTCTGGCAGGCTCTTGTGCCCACTGGCAGGGTGATCTCTTCCCAACAGGGGACACACTTCTGTAACCCTCTTCCATGCGTGCCTGTCCCTCTGCACTTGCCTTCCCTGTTTGTGACCAGATTGGCCGGCCCGTCTCCAGCTGTCCTGCAAGCCACGTCCGCCAAGAAAGAACCTCAAATGACCCTGCTGCCTAAGATGGACTTGCACCATGTGCAAATAAGGGCTTCACAACGTTTGGCCAGAGGTTCTTTGGGTCCATGAGTTGTACTAAGGAAGCCTGGGGGAACTTTGAGATAGGTTAATGAAAGCACGAGGGTTAAATCCAAACAGACCCGAGGGAAATTCTAGTGAATTCACCATTTTTTATTGCTGAAGATAATTTGATGGATGATTTTATAGATCAGTGTCTTTGTTCAGCATTGTACACGATATTTGACAAGGCAATTTACCACAGTCTGCAGGGTTGCAGGAAGGGCAGGTTGTGAGCAAGTGTCAAAAAAAGACATAGACTTTTCACTTACTGCTGGAGTGGCTGATGATTTACCTCAAGACACGCTGTTTATGGGCTACTCCATTTCCTACACCGCCCCTAGAATTTTTACTGCTTTCAAGGTAAGAAACATCTAAGGAATTCCCTGCAAAATAACTTAAATTTTTGTATTTTGCCTCCTCCAATGGCACAAGAAGTGAGAAACTGCATGGCTTTTAAAGGTGAGGCAGAAGTGGGATAGTCCAAGTGACAGCAGTATAGTAGTCCCAAACTACTACTTTTTCTGAGTGTGACATGAAATTATTTGGTAACAGTTATTTTTTCTACTAAATAAACAGTGACTTTAAAATGAGGCACAGCTGGATACTCCATTAAACCCTCTTGGATTCTGCTTCTGGAGTTGTATTTTCTGAGTGAGTGTTTTGCAGAAAATGAGTTGTTATTGCAACTATGAGAATTTTTAGAAAAACAAGCTCATAAGTTGAGAGAAATATTTTGATTGTAGTGAGAACCACACTGCTTGGGGAATTTGAACTTGAAAGAAATAGGTGGGTGCTTTGGTGGCACGGGAAGAAGCACAGAGGCTGTAAACCTAGCTTTATGTTGACCCAGCTGTATGCTGACATGGCCATATTGTTACCAAAGCTACTTTGGTGAATGGCAAGTGGTTCCGGGGAATGCAGGTGTCTTTTAGGGACTCCTCAGATCATTTCTCACATTGCTTTTGGCAAAATACTTTTCTTTGTAAGATTACAGTTTGCTTTGTCTCTTTTAGGCAGATTCCTGTCTGTGCAGGCACTGCATTGTAAGAGACCTCTCCTCATGCTAAAACTGCACATAAGGTGCTGTGCAGAAATGACCCTGAGATGGGTTTGAAAGCAAATTCCCCTTCTGCCAACTTTGCTTTTCTGCTTGCCTACCCTGGCTGTAAGACAAACTAGCTGCTTCTCTGAGAAGTGCCATGCACAGGGGACATGCATGGTGCTCTAAAGGCATTTTACCTGCCGTGTTCATGGGTCCTGGCACTCTTGGCTTCAGTCAACCTGCTCTTACTGTAGCCCAGTTATTGAACAAATAATACTGGCTGGGTCATGGGCACTGCTTGTCGTGAGGGCAGGTGGGATCTGTAGGCAGTCTGGCTTCTGAGCCCCAGTGCAGGATGCTTACATGCAGAATTTAGATGTGGATGTGGGAGATGAGGATTTCACAGCTCAGGTGAGCATAGCTCTGGACATTAGGCAAGGAGGATCTACGGGGGTCTGTGGAGGCCTGAGAACAGGTCTTAACAGCCTTAACCTGCCCAGATAATGATGTGGAGAGTTTCTAGAGCCTTAAACTGATGGCGTTTAATTATTCTGCCTCTCTGTGATTCCATATCCTTTTTGTACAATTAGGAAGAGGAAAGCTGGCCTTAAGATGACTATAACAGTCTTCTTACTGTTCTTCTCAAACATGGAAAAAGGGCAAAGTCTGTTCTCTTTCCCACTTGACTGTTTTCTTAGCAACTCCATTAACATCACTGGGATTTTTGCATAGTTACATGTCTGACTGTGAGGATAAATTTGACCTGCAGTTAAGTGATGCACTGAAACTCAATATATGCCTATTTACATAGTTATTTTGTGAAGGGAAGGAATTAGAACAAGGATTGCAGAATGATCCAAAATGATCCTACTCTCTACATACATCTGAGGAAACTGTCACACCAACTCTGAAGCTGAGCTGTATTTAAATCAAGAGATTAACTGGAGGCTGATGTCATACATTGGCTCATAATATTTTAACCGAAGCTTGTGCCTTTGGCAGGAAACTCTTCGCTTTCTTTTCCCCCCCTTTTTTTTCACTTGAAATAAAGAAGTCTCAGAAGATGGAGGTAAACAGGTGTAGCTGTCCCAGTGAATCAACTATGAAGAGGCAATGAAAATGATACTTAATGTACTTTAAAAGATTTGGCTTTAGTATGGAAATGATATCAGTTGAAGAGAAAGCAATACTATCTACGTGGGAAAGTGTCATTGAAATATTCTTTCTGCTGCTTTTTGTCAATAAAGAGGCTTGAATTATGCATTAGCAAGGCTATAAAGTTGTGGAAGATAATACAGCAAGGTTATGAACCAGGAACAAAAGAAAAGGAAACTCTAGGTTCAGCTTGGTAATATATCACTTGGCACATGTATAAATGGTTATAATGCTCTGCACATTATAAAGACAGTTGTCATATATTTAAATGAGACCAGAGCATTACTTCATTTTTTTTTTCAAATACTGATTTTTGAGTTATAAATCGTTTTTTCTTGAAAATTAGAGTTATTGCGAATATTCTAGAAAATGACTATTATGTAGATGTACTTGAGGATGTAGGATTTTACATAGATACCAATTCATATTCACATAAATTTCCTTATGTGAGTAGTCATCTCTTGAAATGAGAGATATCTTTGGTCTGAGATGACCAAAGCAATACTATACTAATTTTAAATGCCAGCTATTTGGAAGAAGAGATTATGAATGAAGAATTATTCACGTAATTTGTTTACTTTGTTATTTTATTTGTTTTCTTGCTCCCTAAATTGGCTGGGAAAAAAAGAGAGAGAGAGAGAGAGAGAGAGAGAAGAAAAATTCATCAGATGATAGATAATTTGTCCTTTCCTGGTATTTATGAAATCATAGATTTCTGTAGACCCTTAGTCCTGAATTATATTCAGCTTCTATTACTGAGTTGGGTGCTAGTATTTCACTTGACTTGGATACTGGTCCATGGGGCTTACCCCATCCCTGTAGATGCCGGGTACTGATTTGAAGCTATGAGAAAAACAGGGAAGCTTTCACTTAAGGGATTACCTCAGCAGCCCCGAAAGCCCCAGGTTTTTCCATTATGTTGCTGTGTGCTTGTATATGAAATGCATCATTTCCAGGTTAGTTTTGTTTGGAGCTGGAGCACTTTCCTCCCCGTTGAGCAGATTCAGCAGCCGCATGGAGCGCGGGATGGTACGCTGGGATGGGGAGCACAGAGAAGGCTGCAGTACATCGAGTCTCATGGTGACTAGTGGGCTGGTTGAGCTGGTGTTTCCTCCATAGTCTCTACAAGAGCTGGGGACTCTCATCCTTCATGGGAGCCCAGGAGATTTCCATGACAAGTCTCCCAAGGACTCAGCTGGCTTTGCTGGCACCGCCTTCATGGCCCCTCCATTGCAGTGCTGCATTGAGGCAGGGCAGCCCCAGTCTTCTGCTGATGTCCGTCTCCCACACGGACAAGGTTTTCTTTGCCATAAATGTAAAGTGAGGAAGCTGCAGAAAATCTACCAGAACCTTTCCTTTCCTCTTTGTTCTCAGCTTCAGAAGGAGTTTGCAGACTGACTTCCATTGACTGCTGTTGTTGAGCCGTGGCCCCAGCAACAGTTGTCGTGGTGCCCACTGTCTCCAGTCATGGACATGGGCCACGTTTTACTCCTAGAAGTGTTTCTACTTCTGAGTTTGTCGTTCTTTTTCATGCAATGGAATTTAAAAGAAAAAAAAAATACATTTTTTGCTCTTCCTAAATATGTTGCTAAAATTTATTATCATTTTTAATGGGATTTTTGGCAGAAATCAAGTGCAGAAAAGTTAAACAAAACATTTTTTTAAAGAGAATTATGGGCTTTGAAAACAAGGTCTTCTGATGATTGCAGCTGTTTACTAAAGCAGTGAGAGATTGCATCTTATGTGCATTTATAGTTCTCTTAGCTGTATCAATAAACAAGTATAAGTTAACTAATCTTCAATCCACTAATGTTTGTTTTTAATCCTGGTTGAGAAGCTGTTTAAGAAAACTCTTGGGAAAAGCAAACAATTTCTTGAAGAGTGGAAGAGGAAGTCCAAGGTAAGCATTTACCAGATGCCAAGATTCTTTAGATCCATTTAATGCTTCATTATTTGGTGAGTAAGACACATGGCATTTCTTAGAAACACATCAAAATAATTCCTTTCTAAGACAGTCTAACTGTGTAGCAGTGTGTGGCCACTACTTTCTTCCACACCCAAACAGACTGGGAGCACATGCTATATCATTCTCTTTTCATATTAAAACCACTGTCCTTAAAAAAGGGAAAATAGTAGTATATTTGGCTATTCATGCTAACTGCCTTGCTCAAGAAAGGTGCCGGCTGAACCCTTATAAAAGCAGTAAAAATGCTCACACTTGCCCCAGTGTTATTGTCCCCTGTAATTAATGATTGTGATGAAGAAAACCTACTGAATGGACAAGATTTTGCTTTTGTCCTTGTGATTACTTTCAACGTTCCTGAATGAAGTATCCATAGTCTTGAACCAATTGTTCTTACTCCAGGTTACGCAGTTATAGATTATCGTGCACATGCAAAATTCATGAAACATGTGTCAGCCTTGGTTAGAAAATGGCTCCTGAAATATGTTCAGTGATGTTGTTAGTGATGAACATACAATGCCTTAATTTTGTGGAGTTGAGGGGCTGCAGGGTTTTGCGCTAGGAGTGAAAGCTTTACAAATTTAGGCTTCATTTTTGTGTTCATGGTGCCGAGCTAGTAACTATGTCTGATTTTAAGCAATTTCTACTTGGAAGAAAAAAGTTTAGGACCATCTAAATTAAGAGGTAGATGAATCCTTATGTGTTGCTCTTCATATAGCCAGCCCCAGTAAAGACCTTAGAAGAGTTTTGCGCTCAAAATGATGCTCTGCTGGTGTGAAGGCCATGATTTTTTTCCTATATGTTTGCTTCTGCTTGTCTGTATCTCCTTCTTACCAAGATGTAGCTTCCACCAGTTTAAGGAATTTCTAGTTTCATGCAGGCTCCAGGAGAACTGCAAAATGATGACATGTGGAAGATAGTTGACATTTTTTCTCAGTATTACTAGCTTTTGTGCTGCTTAATGTCTTTGAGAGCTTGAGGTGAATGTAGGATACAAAGGATGAGAACATAACAACCTGTGCACCTCTATAGGTGAAAGCCTTATAGTTCGTGACCAGAAATTTATCATGACACAATCATGACAGAATCATGACAGAAATTTAATGCAACTTTTAGAATTTTCAAACTCTTTTAGAAAAGTAAATAGAAGTAATTTTTGTCCCATAAAAATTCAAGCCTCTTAGAAAGGAGATTCTGGGTAGAAAGTAATCCATAACTTGGGCTGTTTGAAACCTGTTTCAGATCTTCTGCAGGTCAAGGAAGAAAACTGCTTCTGCTTTCCATAAAAGTAGAAGCCTGCCCTTGCTCTTCATTTTCAGTACTTATCATTTTTACTGCATTCATAATTTTATATTTTGCTTTTGGAAGACACAAGGACAGAATGATACTCCCTTTCCCCTGATCTCGCTGCGATTATCTAGGATAAATCTCGCTTTATAATCTTATCTCTGGGCAATTCAGCTATTTTAAATGTGAGCCTTCTTGCCCACTAATCAGTTCATCTCCAGGTTTTTAAGAGCGCTATTTCATAATTCTGCACATTCAGATTGCTTCTGACTGTCCAGCCCAGTTCTGTCTTCACTTATCCCCTTTCCTCTCCTTTCAGACAAGGCAGGCTCTTTCTCTTGCTCATAGCCTTTGCATTCCTTCCAAGTTGATGCACATAGTCATTTGTAATCAAGGCTGTAAATTGTATTTAAAGCTGTGCTCCACTATCCATGGATATTTGAATCATAAATGAGAGTATTGTCCTGCCTGTACTCTCACTTATTCTTTCAGCCGTAATAGATCCTTTCATTTGTGCTCAATTAGCTTTTCCACTCTTGCATTCAGACCCTGAAAGTTTCCACTCTTTTCTTCAGGTCTTGAATGCTGATGGTGTGGCCACATTTGCCTCTACCCCATAATTTGTTTAGCTCTTTTGTGCAACAGATTCCACTGAATACGGTTTGTTTGTTTTGACAAGTCCAAACACTGTGACTGTACTGTGCCACAACTGTGTAATAATATAAAAATGTTCCCTTTAATTATTGCTGGGGTACCCAGCCCTGGAAGAGGCCTCTTAGGTGTTTTGGTTTTTCTGTTTAAATATATTGCCAGACTGAAACATAACCAGATTTCTTTTTTCTTCTAGAAGAAAACCTCAACTGTTAGGTGGGTTTTTTTGGGTTTTTTTGGGGTTTTTTTTTTTTTTTTGATTTTGGTAGAGAAGTGAGCCAAGTCACAGCCATCATATGTCAGGGGCAGTCATTTTTAGAACAGCACCCTACAGTGTTGAGGTACACAGAGCACTCTTCCTCACGCTGCAGTGCCGGTGCACCGAGCAGACAGCATGCAATCCATCCCGAGGCCATCCTGGCCCTTCCTGGGCTCCGGGCTGCTCTGCGGTCCTGTTCTGTGGATCAGTGAAATGGCTCTGTGAGGGCTGCATGACTTCAGCGCAGTAAACCTGCATAGTGCTCATTGCTGTTTCTTGTTAGGTATTGCAAATCTGCTGGGACTTCTGCCTGCTGCAAAATATACAGCTCCTAATATTTGTAACAATTATTTCTTCTGTTGCTGTTGCATCTTTTTTGTATTTGCTGACATCTCTGAAGGTGGAATTTAAAAGAATCTTTCTAGCTAGGTTTTCCTTTTTTCTCTCAGCTTTCCACCCATTTTTTTTGTTTCCTTTTTGTCTTTTTTTTGTGAGAAGAGAAAAAGCAAACTCAGAGTATTAGCCAACTTGATTTCTTTGCTTTGGATAACAAACTGTGCACATTCTTTTTCAGTATGATCAGATAGGCTTTATTTCTCTTCTCATTGTATAAATGTGGGTTGTTTTTTTGATTGCTATTCATTTCTTTTATGAAAGTATTTTTAATGGTCTATCACTTTGAACAAAACTCTCTTCTTTTAAATAAATATTTCTATTCTGTACTGAGCCCTAAGATAATGGCAATAATGGCAACAGACACTTTTGAAGCTAATGTCTCAGAAATTATTTTGAAGCTGGAACTTGATCTTGAACATGGTCATGACCTTTCTTTACAGGACTGCCTACGGATGGAGGAATTTTAACTTCCTCAGACTCTTCTCAGTGAAGTTTGTCCTTAACATTTGCTAAGATTTCAGGTGGTCTTAAACTGTACACAACAGATGAATCAATCTTTAGTTTAATTATCTTGGTAATGATCGACACAATGGAGACAAATAATTTGCAAGTTTTCCCAAACCTTATTCCAACTTTTTGCTATTCTAAGATTCTCTAGAATTAAAAACAAAACAAAACAAAACAAATACAGACAGGCAAGAATGAAGGGTGTTTCTCTTTTTGTATTTAAGTGAACAAAATGCAGGGAGGGAGGGAGAGGAAGATGGTCAAGGTGTTAGGATATTATTAGGGATGTGAATCTGAAAGCAAGCTCAAAAACCATATCAGTTAGTAAGAACTTTGCTGAACTGCATTTAGAGGAGAGGATCTTACTAGAAGTCTGTCCTTAAATCTCGCCAGCAAGAGATGACAAATTTAAGGAGTAAATTATCATGCTTGCAGCACTACGTCACCAGAACTGCTACACTTGTAGAGCAACCAACTCTAAGATTAACCCTTTAATGAACATCTAATGTATCTAGATTATCTTTTCATATTCAGACGTATCCAAAGTGTAAACCCTTATCTTCCATTTTTATTACATTTAGAGTGGGTCTGAAAATTCATTCATACCTCACAGCTCTTTTAATTTGTAAGTTCTGAAATCCACATTCCCCAAGGAGACCTGTATAAATAACAGTATCTGTGATACTGGTATTGAAAGCCTTCGCTATCTTTTATATAGGAGTAAAAAAAACAGTCATCACTTTTTTCTGATTGTGGGATGCCTTTCTGATTGTGGGACACTGCTCATCAAGAAATCAAATTTGAAATCCTATCATCTTGTCCTGTAATGAGGGTCAACATGTGCCTCTGCCGATATGGATTTTTCCACATAAACTGACCTTGTGCAACATTTCTACTTAGTGAATTACAATCAGTAGAGAGAGCCAGACACGTACAAGTCTCGGTGGCCTCATTTTATTATAGGCGCTTTAGGGATAGACTGTTAAGGAGGAACATTGCTTGGATGATGGTTAATAGTGATCTGGCAGACAAAACAGAACAGAATTGCTTAGTTTGTATCCCCCTTTGAAGATTTCCACAGTTGCAGATCCTGTACTATCCTCACCATTTGCACATCCCTACGCTGCACATATAATTACGTTGCATCTTCCAGAATTAATGCTGTTTATATACTGCATGCTCCAGTCAAACCATTTAATGCTGTTATGGATTATTATTTTCTCTTTGGTTTTGTTTTGAGTTTGGGCATTATCTGAGCTTTAGATTCCTGACTATGGGATACAATTCCAGATTCCCATTCCAGAAGGGCAAAAGTTCATCATCTTTTACTAAGATAGCTGTGTGCCAGCGTTAAAATGATGTAATGCCATACCGACATCCGTGAGACAGCTTGCTCTAAAATTCAGGTTTCTAGGCTCTCTTGTTCCTTTGTATTCCAGGTTCTCATAGTTTAAAGATGGACCGAGAGGAAGAGAGGTAGAGGAAAGAACATGAGGATAAAATGTTTCACATATCAACAAGCGCCGCCATCAGCAGCAAGCCAGAAATGCATCAGGGCTTAGACGTGGAGAAGTCTGAGCCTGGTTGGTGACCCCGAAGAGAGGATGTCTCTTCTGCAAGGCAGGCTGCAACCACAAAATGCATGAGGAAAAAGCAACCATAAGGCACGCCTGTGGCAGTTCCCTTTCAATATGCTTACTTCGGGCATATGTCAAACTGGAACTGCCCAGGAGCAAAGCAGAAGTTGCAGGGATACAAAAACACTCCCTGTTTTGTCAATTTCAAGTTAAAACTGCCAGTCTGAAAGCTCTTAATGTCCATTCCAGCCCCCACCATAACAGTAATGTCCGTTACTCCTAATCACTAAGTATTGTGGCAAATGCTGTGCATTACAGTTCTCACTGACCAGAGACCTCTATGATATCTCAAAGCAGAGATGAGACTTAAGGATGGATTATCTTACTTCTCTGAGAGGATGTCAGACTCTTACCATCATTATATCATAGTGTTTTGGTATTTAATATACAAGGATTTGACAAAGCACTACAGTACAATACCCATTTTGCCCCATAAAATTATAATATCCAGTCTTAAAATGTTAAATATGTCACTATTAGGGTAGAGTATAATAAAATTCAGTTTATAATATTACAACTCAAAAATGACACAAAGTTATCAATCACATTCCTTGGTAATACTCAACTTTCTTCATTTTTCTTTAATTTTGCATTTTAGTATAGCAAATTGAGATTAAAGCAGCAGCTTCCAGTTCAAGGTCCCTTGGCGGGAAATGGCAGTAAAGTTACAAGTAAATTGATAAGAAAACAAATCACACTGAAATCTAATATTTAATAACATTTCAGACAGATTACAGAGATTTAAGACCCTGTGCTGTAATCGGCATTGGATCAGGGCAGATATTCTAGTAATTACAGAGGGAACGCTTTCATTTCCTTTGAAATAAATGCAGAGCATCAGTGGAAGATTTGAAATATACTGAATAGCTACTATAAAATCAAGATTTCTTTTTTGGTGGAGGATTTTTTAAAATTTCTCTTTTTTTCTCCAAGAACCTTTCTATGAACTCTATTTTACCTCATTTTCTCTTAACTGAGGACTGACTGGAAATTGTATACTCCTTCCATTCCCCATGACCTCTCCAATTGGTGCTAACATCACATATATTTCATTTGGACTTTTACATTTCTTCACCAAACATAGGGAAAACTTTCTCCCCAAGTGGAAAAAGCCCCCAAATGGACAAATTAAAGAATTTGACATATTTCTTTATTTTTTTATTATTATTATTAATATTATTAATTTTTTTTTTGAGTATCAGAATATAGCAAACTTGTAGTTTTAGACAGCTAAAAAAGGACCAAATCTCCTTTGGAAAGTTTGAGCAACTGGAAATGAACTGATGACCAAGTTACACAATGATTTAAAAAAAAAAAGTTACCTTTGAGTTAGCAGGGCTTTCTTTGAACGTCATGTACTTATCAATTACTTAGTGATGCATTATACTGTATAATGTATAATGTAGTTCAGCATGTCAAACTTTTCAACCCAATTTATAAATTGGACTGCATCAATCTCTGCATTATTTACACCAACTAATTTTTAGTTTCTCTAGAAATGACTCCTATGGAAAAACTGGATAGATTTATTGTATGTGTTATGCTCTGGGACCTAGTTTGCTCAGTGAGCAAAATGAATGCATTGAGTTTTGCACAGTAGAACTAGATATTGTATATTGTATTTTGTATGCTGAGCCTTTTTCTTTCTTTTCTCCCTCTCTCTCTCTTTTTTTTCTCCAATAGAGCTATCCAATCTCGAATATGTCAGTGTGCCTTGAATGTGCAGTCACATCCTGAGGTATGTCTTTGAACTTTTCAATGGTGCTTTGCATTTCTTTGAGACCTTTTATGAGAAGGAAATAGAGAAATGTGGACTAAAATGCTGTGAGGTTGTCTCATTATTTCTCTTCCATTAAAAAAAAAAAAAAGATTTTTTGTTAGACAGGGACACCTCCGTTATATAGTATATTCAGCATCTACTGTGTCTGGCTCCATACTGATACTTGCAGACAGCATGGGGCATAGTGTAAAATTTAGAAGGCCGAGGCAATACCTGTTTCTACTCCGAACAAAGAAATTATCAGCCCCAGCGAACAATTACTTTGACAGAAAGATAGATTTATTTGCAGTGTATAGCTCATTCCTGGATAACCTTTACTTTATTTTTTTAAATTACTGAAAACAAGAGAAAGCTTAAGCTTATTATGTCTAATAACCAGACTATAATAAAATGTGACCAGAAGAATTAGAAGCTGCCTTGCCATCCCACTTATGCCAGCAGACAGCTGTGGAAGGATGGGTTAAGACCTGTAAATACATGTGCCTCTTCTTTAGGGTTAGGCTCTGCTACCCTTCCTCAGGCCAAACAGTGTCTTAGTACATACATGGTCTTGAGCAGTATGGCATTTGGTGAGTTTCGGTTGGACAAGCTTGTGCAGCAACACTTGGGCTACATCAGCTGCCTTAACACTGCAAGGGTGCTAAGTATGAGTGTCAGCTAGATAGACATAAATTAAAGATAGTTAAGGAGAAATCTCACAAAGGATTATTCTGGCATGCAAAAAGTGAAGCCAATAAAAGTTGGGTACAGAGACTGTGCTAGTGCATTTTATGAGGTTACTTGTAATTAAATTTACAGTTTAGTAGATATTATTTCTGCGTATGTTAGGCATGAAGAAGAAGAGGACATTGTGATGTAGTTTCTCCAGAAATTAGGCATTTTTTCCCCCTTACATTTGTCATAACGTCCCATTACCCAATGACTGTGTTTATTCTTTAAGTGGTAGGAAATATAAAGTTGACCATCTCAGTTAATTCTCTGCTGTAACACTCATAAAGTGCAATGCATTAAAGAGTTCAATTTAAAAGATCTGTTTTGCACATGCCCTTTTGACAGAGACAGTCCATAAGCAAATATCTTTCTATACTACTAGAAGCACAGTGTCTGACAGATTACTGTAAAGCTGAAGTAAAAGTATCAGTATAAAATGCAAAAATGTATACATGGGATTTCATCCAGAGCACTCAGCCAAAAGAAATATTGAGCCACTGCTAAATCATCCTAATGAGTTAAGTATTGTGTGTGGTTTTGTTATTTTAAGCAAATGTATTCATATTTGTTTCTGGAACTATAAGGGGTCAGTCAAGCAAATGTTTCTGTGAAGGGAAAAAATATATGTTCATAAAACATACACTGCCTTAGTTTCTTGGTGGCAAAGTATTTAAAATAATTGTTCAATGAAAGACTAAACATTTTCTTGGAAAACTCATTTAATTCAAGAATAAGCCATATACGGTGTCCACTTTACTGTATAAAATAATAAACTTCATTCCTTCTTTTTCTACTTTACATTTAATACATAGCCACCTTTATACAACCCATATGTTACACATAACCAGGTATTTTCATTTGAAAACATGAGTACAAAGAATTAGACTTGCAGGCCTAACGAGAACATTTGACTGGTTTCCAGTTTAAATCAGTGGGAGGTGGGAATGGAGAGTGGGGGAAAGGTGAAAAGGAAATGGGACATATCAACTTAGGCTCAGTTCTTGGTTGCCAAAACAGGGGCTTTCAATAGAAACAAAAACAGAGCTGCCTCCATCTTTATGTTCTCCTCCAATTTTCTCTTGGTATAGGAATTAAGTGACTACTGCAGTTCATACATGAATATTTTCCCTCACAGACGTGAAACATCTTCCAGACAGCTTGGCCAGGAACTTTTAAACATCTGTTGCTCTCTCTTCTCCCATCTTCACCTTCCTGTCATCCAGCCTATGTTGGGTATAATAAAGGGGAAAAAACAGCAGATAGCTCCTGAGCATTGTCGCTGTTTTGTTTTGAACAAGATTTTTTATTTGTTTTGCATTTGCTTTTGTGAGTAGTGAAAGAAAAGGGCATAAACATAACACTGTGTATGTTTGTTCCAACACAGTAGATGTGTGTTTGTTCCAACACAGTAGATGTGTGTTGGAAACTGCCACTAGGTAGGAAAGAAGCTCTGGTGGGTAGCAGACCTTCCGAAGGATTCAGGTTCCTGCTCCGGGGCTTCCAGCCAAGGTGCACTCAGCACAGCCTGGATCAGTGGAGGGCACACCAAAACCAACTCTTGCCTTTACAAGGCTCACAAATATTGGCTTGCCAAGACGCAGTTCATTACTGGGATAATTTAAGACTGTTGCAAATGTAACCTAGTAAAGAGCATCTGGGGAGTTACTCATGCTGCCTGTGCCTATGCTGCCTATGTTCTGGGCTGACCAAAGCCACATGGCTACAGCTAACTTGAGCTAATGGTCCCTGAAGGTACATTAGGTGCTGCTTGCTGCACTGATGCGGTCACGTGCGTGCTGGTCTGGTGGGAGGGCAAGAAAGCCACATGGGGCAGTTCAGATGAAAGGCAGAAAATGCTGGAGTACACCTGCAAAACATCACGGAAACTGTATTTCAAGTCAGCTCCAATTTCCACACCTGAATGCCTTCTTTAGTGTTACTGTTTCAAGTGAAATACAGTCTTGATTGCATGTCAAGGACCTATTGCTTTATTTGACTATCAGGTGCTAAATGCATCTGCGGTAGAGTATTTGATTTTAAAATGATAGCAGCCCTTGTAGTGTTGCCATAATAGCTACATATCTAAGCTACTAATAAGGCCTTACTATGTCACTCATTGTATAAACATGGAGTAAAAGACACTTCTTGTCTCTTAGACTCTAGAGTTTAAGGATTGGAAAGTAGGGAACCCAAGATCAGAGAAACTAATTAACTTCAATGCAGTGGAAACATATACAAGTTGGTGAATTTTGGAGAATGGTGATGCAATAAACTGACTTAATCTGTGAAACAGGCAAAGTATCAGACCTTCTTATCTGAGCAATTGTCAAGCTCTGGGGGAGTACTGAAGCAGAGGCAGGGAAAGCACAGGGGAGAACATACGGATGTATCTTCTGCTCTTGCATTCACCAGTCTCTATATGAGGGAAGGTCACAGCACTCTTAAAGACAACATACATGCTGCAGCTGTAAAGCAGACAATTGGAAGAGTCCACTAAATACTGTATGTATAAATATAGGGCTATGTATCTACATATAAAAACTCAAAACTTCCACTTAGAGTAGAAAACTGACCAATATTGGATTTAATCTTATTTCTTAATTTAGTTGAGGGTATTTGAATCACATTCAAGTTTCAAGAGAAAATGATTACAAATATTGCCTCTTGGCACAATTCATCCTTGCAATTTGTGAACAACCGATGGAACATGTCAGGGATCCTGTGGAATTTCCTGTGCAAATTTTTCCCAGTTTTGACCTCAGCAATGGTGCCTCCCATTCAATAACAGTGACTAGCTGGCTCCTGACTTTATTTATCATTTTCGTTGTAAACCTGAACATTATATCAAATGTTCTTCTGAATATTGTAGTTTTATATAACTAGCTATTGATAAAAATACTGAATGGGATAGTCCCATTTACTTGTATAAGATATCATGAATATCATATTTATAAGATATCATGAATACCATATTTATCTGAATAAAGTAATTTTGAAATTAAATTCTTTTTATTTTTCACCGAGTTTACAACAGTGCAACATTGAATTCAGTCTTCTTTTCTCTGAAGTTGATGGCATAACTGATGAGGGCATACCCTGATTTCTGTGTGAAAAGACTCCTTAGGTTTTAGCAAAACATTTTTCCTCCAGGTTAACTAAAGGTAGATTAAAGACTTGCTGATCTCCTGCAGTCCAAGGTTAGTGTGAAAGCTTTGATGAATGAGGTTTAACTACTTAACAAGTGACAGAAAATGATTTTCCTTACGAATTGTTGAAGCTAAACATCTTTTACAGAACTGACCCATGTGGAATAGACTCTGTTGTGTCAGCCCAATTCTCTTTGTTCTCATCACCAGAAACACCTCTGCCATACAAGTGCTGGCCTCTTGTCTGTTTGAACTTTGATTAAATGTGTGCCACAAGCAGCTAGAAATTGTCAGACTCATAGGTATCTGTATGTTAGCCTCCTTACTTATGCTGACAAACAGCCATATAAATCAAGAGGTGTCTATATGCCATCTGTTTTCATTCAACCAGCGATGTGAGAATGAGTTTGCTTTGATTTCACTGCTTGGTTTCAGTGCTTTGATACCACTCCTTGTCTTCTACTGCTCCTTACTTTCTCTATTGCTTTTCTCTATTTATTTTTCACTATTAAACCTTTCTTACCCTAGATATCTCCCTCAGGACTCCAATTCTGCAAGTGATGAGCACCGTCCCATGCATGAAATTTCATTTATAATCAGGAACCTATTCTGAGGTTTTGTAAGAGCACAGAAAGTCTGCTTTCATCTATGCCCCTGCAGAGCGACCACTGGATAGTGGTGCATGGTTTATGCTTTGTTTACTCGGAGGATTCACGTGTGCATGAGACCATGCTGCCTGTGGATGAGACTAGTAGGGATCCTTGTGTGCTTGAAGACCACCCTGCCTGAATCAGGAGTAGCATATGCCACGCTCACGTGGCAGTGTCCTGCCTCCTCTGACTTCTGAATACAATGCTGGAGAATCTCCGTCATTTCAGGCTTTCAGATCACAAGCAGAAGAGGCAGTAAACCCCTGATGATATTTTCAATCTGGGGATGTCCTATGATTGATCACTCTCCTCTTCAAACTCCAAAAGGAAAGGTCTGCAGTTTTACTCTTTCACTTATATGATTATTGGCTCTGTGTCATACACTTTTCTGATCCTGCAGAATGAAAAATTACTCTCTGCCTTTCCTACAGTTCCGCTGTTCACTTGGCTATGTAAAAGGTAAAATAAGATGAGGTGTACATTATTCTACCTGGTTGAATTTGATAACTCCTAAGGTTTATGGAGCCAGACCAATGAATATACCCACATCGGACCTGATGTTGCAGGAAAAGGACAGTTCCTAGGTCGATATTTCAGACTTCTGCCTGTCACAAATGCAATCTTTAGTGGCTCTTACAATTGAGGAGGCCTTGCTCCTTTCTAGTAAGAAAGACAGAATATGGAGAGCTCAGCCAGATTCACTAGCCCAGTCAAAGGTTTTCTTACTGGGTATGACTAAATCTGTTCCCTCATTACGAGTCCCGAATACCTTGAAATACTTTTTTGAATTGAAAAAAATCAAGTTTACTGTCAGCTCAGATACAGTTCATATGCAGGCAATCTCTCCTCATTACTGCCAGTTTAGAGGTAAGATTGTGCCTTCCTATTCCCCTGCAGGGTTTGTTGGTTCAAAGCCACTGCAGCAAATTATCCAAACAGGGAGTCTCTCTGCCCTTTATAACTCAGTTTAATGTAAACCAGGAGACACATTTACATGTTTTCTTCCTCAGACCTCTTGCCTCCAGGACTGCAGCCTCTGGATGAAACAATGCATGGCCCTGATATCAGAAGTCAAGTTTGATATTCAGAAGACTGTGCCAATCAGGCATTCTCAGCTTCTTGCAGACAAGTCAAAGGCTACCCACAAAACTTGACAATTGACTGTGTATTAAGACACATCATGAGTCTGCTGAGGAAGTCTTGTATTTTGAGGATAGATCAGTCTGTCAAAGCTCAGTTCACATGGGGAGCATCACTTAAGACTGTCTTCAGTTTTGATATTTGCAGGACATGAAGGGGTTCCACTTGCATTTATTTCACAAAACACTGTACCCTAACCAGAATATGCATGAATGATGCTGGATTTGTCAGGAAAATTATTGAAATTACTGCTTGAACAAAGGACTTTGAGACTGATGTTTAGGTGTAAGGTAATGATGGGAAACACTGAAATTTAGCCATAATTTACCAGGAAATGGAAGGGAAAAACAACAGTAACAACAACCCCCCCCCCCAAAATAGAAAGATCATTTAACATTAACCACTGGTTTGTTATGCTTTGTCTGCCTGTCTCATCTTCTCAATTTCCCTTCTCTTTTTTTTTCTCAGTTCATGATGTCTCAGTTGAAATTGAAAGGGAGCAGGAACCAAAGCTACCTACCAATTTGCATGCATGCCCATACGCTGATTTAGGGTGAACAGGTAGAGTCTAAATATATGTTCTGTAAACTGTCTGTCTCAAGCATTAGCTGGGGGGACACCTAAAGTCAGAATATGTGGAAAGCCCCTTTTTCTGATTGCTTTGTACTGGAGCTCACTGGCATCTGAATTAATTACCTCAGTAGAATAACCACCAACTAAATAATTTTTCACGTAGAATTTCATTTGTCTGAGATGTTGGGACATCCTGGGGGATGCACCTTCTCAGTACAAGCTCTGTGACTACATAGAAGAGCACTGACTACCAGACCATAACTTTTGATAGTTATTGCAATTCACATGCAGGTAAAAAGGTCATAATCAGGCTGAATAAAACATGGATCTTCTCTCACTATTTACTACTCAGGAATTTAGCTGGGTCCTCTCAAATGCTCAGATGGTTGATTATAGTTGTACTCTGGGAAGGTTATTCCTCTTTAAAATTGTTTTCCTTGAAATATATGAGAATATAGAAGAGGAACACACCAAATACTTGAATATCAAGGAAAGCAACTTGGTTCTTTTTGAAAAATCCTCTCTACCAAGCTAAATCAACCAGTTAGTCATGCTAATGCTTGATGAGGCTATTGCTATTAGAGGAACAATGTCATTTTGCTTTATTTCCAAATTCCAACAATAAAAACAAAAGCATTGATCATGTATTTCAAATTAACGATGTTTCTGTGCTACCAAAGTTCAAAAAGTGCATGACATTTTCTTAGTATCTGCTGATACAACAATTCTGAAGTATTCCCACACCTTCCAGGGAATTCTCACCATACAATCCCAGCAGAGACCATTAAATCAAATGTGATATAGACAGAACTATTTCTCTGAGAAAAATACAACAGACCTAAAGAAGTACTAGCTGTTCATGTAAGCTGAACCTATTAAATGCACCAGAGTCCACCTCTTCTTTGTGCTCAATTATGAGCCCATTTTGAAAGGGCAATTTGTCTTTAATGGGTTAACTGATGCCATGTTAATAGAGGAACTATAACATGACAAACAAATATAGTTTAATGCACCCTACTTTGAATGCAGAGTTCATATGTATTCCAGACAAAAGGCCAAACAAATTTACAACACTTCATGCATTTCTATAGCGGAACATTTTTTACTGAAGGATATGTAAATTCTGCACTAATCAGAGGTTCTGGAATTCCAAATGCCACTAAAGGTTATGACCTGAAGCCCTGTTAATAGACGACTGAGGGCGTAGACTAAGTAGTTCTGAATGACAGCAACCACAGGGTGTTTTGCATGAAAAGTAACCTCTAATAAATGACCTCTGCTTTTTTCCTTTCAGAGCTATGACAGTAATGAATATGAAAGGGGGAGCTTTGTACACACCAAGTGTTATTTACACCTAAACACCGCAAGAGAGACTGCGGATGGTATGTGAGGGTTTCAGTTCAGAAAAAAGGGAGGAAAGGGTGTTTTTCAGTGCCTTAGCAAACACTACTCTGCTTCTGTTGACTTCATTAATAAATCCTTTCCTAAACAGGGCTACCACACAATAGGGTAGTGTTATGAAAGAAAATATTTCCTCCTTCATTATATATGTGTGTGCATAAATATCTTTGTATGTGTATGTATGCATATGTGTTTACTGGATGGGTTACAGGCTTTATATGAAATCTCTTGGATAAAGAGTATTCAAATTTCTGCTGTTTTGTGACCTTTAGTTGGGCAGAACATTGTGTCTTTGGTAGTATGAACAAAACAAGGATGTTTTTAATGGCAGAGAGTGTCTGCTAGTAGATGATATTTACACTTAGGCTTGTTGCAGGAAAACAGTTCCGAGATTTTTCTCAAAAGTGAGCAAAGCCAGAGCTCTGACAAAAAAAAAAAAAGAATTTCCTTTGAATGATGGTCATCAGTCTGTGAAATATTTCATATTGTGCTGGAGATACTGGGGGAGGCAGGAATGGAGCAAATATGAGTAGATGCTTCTATCAGCTCAAGATTGTGACCAGCTGCTTGCTTTGCTTTGCCTCGCCTCAGCCACCCTTGCTGCAAGCAACTCGAAAAGTGTCTTTCATTGCTTCTGTGGGGCCACCTTCCCGTCCTCGTTTCCGAGGGTAGAGGCAGAGCAGTTGCCTCGAAGGGAGGCAGGCAGGGGCATGCGGGCTCCTCTGTGCCACGAGGGACTGAGCTGTGACATGACAGAGGAAGACAGTTGTATGGGAGACACCTGACTGCGAGAACCCCAGCTGCACCACAGACAGCTGAGTTGGTTAGTTAGTGAGCTGAGGCACAAGCTGTTCCTTTCAGACATGAGGTACGGATGTCCCAGACTAAGTCACAAAATAGGTCGGGCAGTGCTGCATGTGCCGCACTGAGCCCTCGCTCTCGCTGTGTCAGCATGGCGCTGGTGCTTCCAGATGGGGAGCTTGTTTGCTTAAACCCTACCTCAGGCATTTCTTTACAGTACTGCCCAGCATAGCAAAGCCTTACAAGGACCCAGCTTCTTAACAATACTTGGGTGCCTCCTCAATGCAGACACACCTCTAATCCCATCGCCAAAAAGCTTGGTCCCGTATAGTGCCATGCTTACCACCACTCACAGACTCTACCAAGATGTGTCATCTATGGCTGTAGGTTTGCTCTGACACTCTGCTCACCTCTGAACCCTGTTATCTTCCTCATGTGAAGAGATTTTTTTTAGGATTCAAGCATGTGAGCATGAGGCATTTGGCCTTGTAAAATATTTCCCATGGTCTAATGCACTTCATAGGCCAGGATATTTTTGCCTCATATTCAGCACTATTTTATTTCTTTCCTTCATATTATCCAGTTATTTTGTCATTAGTTAATTTTTATACACCTGTTTTATTTGTAGACAGTAGCTATGTTTGTTCAGGTATGGCTGCCATTTTCTTAGGTAGCAATTTTGCCTGAGTAAGGAGACCAAAACAGGGCTCTAAAATGTACTCCTCATAAAAAATTAAAGAGCTGTTCTTTATTTACATATTTACACTACACTCAATCCATCGTGTAAAGCTTTCTCTGCCTTAAAACAAACTCTCCAGGGTGTACTCTGTGCCTGGGGAAACTGAATGGCTCAGAGAAATGATAGAGAGATATCTGTCCATCCACCTATCTATCATTTTTTATGCCATACTCATTACCATGATCTTTGAGTCCCTGTTACATATATGGAGCTTTTTGCATTTCGGTACAGAGCTGGTCAGTAGAGACAGCAAGGCTGTCATTATTTTTTGAAGAACACGAGATGGTGGAAGGGCCAGTTGCTTAGTTTGTTTTGGATGCTTGACAATAGCCAGCTTGAAGAGAAGAAAATTCCCTTTTTTTAGCTGCCTGGGAAGTCTGGTTTGGCTTCTAGAAGATGTAGTTCAAATGGACTATGTGCAGAGAGTTAGCCTTAGGTATCAACATTGCTGCTCCCACATTCACTTCATGTCACCATGAGAGAGAGTCTACCTCTTCCCTCCCTCCTAGACAGCTGTTTACCAGGAGGAGGACTTTAACTCTGAAAAAGCATCAGAAGATCTGGCAACTTTAACTTGGATAGACTGTCCAAGGGACTCTTCAAATTAACAGAAATAGCTGCATTTCTCTTTCTCGTGCATGTAACTGTTTGGCCACTTTCAGGCCATGTCACCACACATTAGTCTCACTCCTACCCTGGGGTCTACCTGTTTCTTTGCAGAATTCACTTATTGTCTTTTGACTTGTGCTTCAATTTCAAGCTCTTGAGGATGGCAGTTTTTTATTAGGTTGAATTCAGAGCCAGGCACAGTGGGGGCCTGATCCTTGACAAGGACCTGTAGGCACTCAGCAGACAGATATTGGTTAACACTGATCATTGCTAAGAATAAAGTACCATCACCACTGCACAGCTCGCTCCAAGGCTGACTCTATTACAGCTGCTATTTCCAGTGATTGTAGCAGCACTATTAGCCATCTTGTTACCCATTTGTTTTCATCTTTTTTTCTGCTATGTTAGTCTAGGATGTTTCAAATCTATCTTAGTTTGCCTACCAGCTCTGAGGGGCAGCTTGCAAGATGTCCTGTGGTAGCCAGAAGACCCCCATGCTCCCAAGCAGATTGTCACTGAACAAAGCAGTGTGGCTTGGAGGTAATGCTGAGGTGGGGGCTCCAGGCTCTGTAGGATGGATGGGTACTTCAAACAAACAGCATCTTGTCTTCCCTCCTTCTTGTGCCATGGAGTGGCAGGGGATGGATAACTTCGCTTCTGTTTTTATTGATAAAGGGCAGAGAGTCTACTCCAAACAAGTTAGAGAACGAGTGCAGAACTTACACATTTCACTTGCCAGTTCTTTACTTCAAGCATCCCTCTTGGTTCATCTTCAGGCACACGATAGCCTACTCCTAGCTCTAACCCAGAAGAGAGAAACAGGCTTCATCAGTCAGTCAGCAGGAAAGGTAGCTGGCATTCAGTTCATGAAGTGTATCCAAGACTGAAAGAAGAGAAAGACCATGTTTTTGAAATACATGCAGGGGAAAAAATTATAAATGGCAAATGAAAAACTGGAACCTCACTCAGTCCAGACTCTGACAGGGCTCAGTGCATCATCTGTATCTAAAATTGGAAGGTTTTGATTCAGGCTTTCCTGTTCTCTTACAGAAACCTGGCACCACTGGGGGCCTGCTGAGTAGAGCCAGAAGGAATTTTATGAACAAAACTCAGAAAGAGTTGATTAGTTCAGTACGAAATGATTCATGGAAATGAGTCAAGTCTGGCAGACTTGAAGGACAAGCTTTCTGGTAGAAGTCTGCCCTTTTCTCTGGTCAGCTGTCGGGACCCCTGCTGCCACAGTTTTGGGACTTCTTTAAAATTGAAGTCCTTTACAGCCTTGGGCTCAGTTTTAGGACTGAGCCATACTGATGTCTTAAGAAAGATCATGTGATCTAGAGCAGGCCTTTGAACTAAACCTTGTATTTTTTTTTCCCTTTTGATGCTTTCTTTCCTTTCTATGATCATCTTACACATTTAACAAAAGTTAATTTTCTAATAATTTGCTTTTTAAAGATTGTTGCTTTTTAAAGATTACAGGCCAGACTTTCAGCTCTTTCCAACCAGCCTAACTCAACTGATACTTTTGATTTATGTCAACTTGAGTAAGAAATTGGACCACTTAAACTTTAACTTCCTCTCCTAGGAACAATCCTTTTATTCCGGTAATCTTCAGATGAAGAATGAAACTAAAAAATCTGCTCAGCCTGGCCACAGCTTGACTGCAGGACCCTGATGGTAGCAGTCTTGCATAGTGTGGTAAAGAGGCGATTAAAAGTTTTACTATCCATTTTATCCTCTCCGTTTTTACAATAAAGAGAGCTGTCACTGTTTTAGGATTATTTTACTTGTGTCTATTCATTCTGTTTCATTGTCTTTACAATGTCTTGCTCCCATTTCGTGCTGCTTGAGTTCTGCCCTTTTCAACTCATCAAGGCTGAGTGGGGAAGGAAGGACAGACTGGCTGACAAACTGTACAGGGAGAGAGTGTGAAAGCTGAGCTTTAATGCCAAGCTCTTCTTGCACCTAGGAGGAGTCAAACTATCCCTCATTTTCTTTTCCATCTTCATGGCGCCTTTGCTTCACCTGGGTACATTAGACTACAATTTCCTCTCACATGCACACACCTCTCCTGCGATGCCCACAGATCGAGGTCACTGCAATAAGCTGATGCAAAGGCCAACCTTGGATGTGAATATGTTTGAAAATAATCTTTTATTTTATTTTATTTTATTTTATTTTATTTTATTTTATTTTATTTTATTTTTAATTCTGGAATTGTGGTAACAAGTGCTTTCAGTGATTCTTCATCACTGTTGCATGACTATCTTTTAAATTTTCTGTGAGGCAGGTTACAGAGCTGTAGAATCTCTCCTCTGTGGGCAAGTACAGTGAAGCAGGGATGTTATGTCTGTGGGGATTTAATAACATTGCTGGGTAACTTGTAGATTATTTGGTTACTTACATAATCAAGCTGCCCAAATAACGCAAATAACTATCCCTCACTGACAGCCTGTATATATTTTGATATTCCTAGAAATCCAGCTAAATGTACAATGTACAATGTACATTTTGAGATATATGTGGGGAAAGCAGAAGCATTTTAGTTTCTAGCATTTGGAATTTGAGGAAAGGAAGGAAGGAAGGAAGGAAGGAAGGAAGGAAGGAAGGAAGGAAGGAAGGAAGGAAGGAAGGAAGGAAGGAAGGAAGGAAGGAA
>VWPW01030109.1:493859-568242 GCA_013389825.1 Crypturellus undulatus | reverse complement strand
AAAAAAAAAAAAAAAAAAAAAAAAAAAAAAAAAAAAAAAAAAAAAAAAAAAAAAAAAGAAAGAAAGAAAGAAAGAAAGAAAGAAAGAAAGAAAGAAAGAAAGAAAGAAAGAAAGAAAGAAAGAAAGAAAGAAAGAAAAAGAAAGAGAAAGAAAGAAGGGAAGAAAGAAAGAGTAGAAATTGAGATAATCAGAGCAGAGAAGACAGGAAAAGGGAAGGCAAAAGAACAAATGAGGTAGGTAAAGGAAAGGAGGTCGTAGAACATGGGCAAAGCAGGGGAGTGATGGGCAATTGTGTTAAATTAAGGAAGGGAGTCAAAGAACTGCTGGGAAGCATGGAAGGAAAGAACTTAGAAAAGGATGACTAATCATCCAGTGAAACAAAAGAAAGGAGAGGAGAGGAAAGAACTGAGTATGAATTAGGAAGTAAACAGATGCAAATTACTTCAGATAGCAAAATACTAGCCTTGCCATGGCATCCTAACTGTGTCCCCTTGCTAGAATCTTCCTTCTGAGATTTCATTGCATTCTCACTTTTGGCTCCTGTGTAGTATCTGTATGTAGTTGTAGCCTTGGATTTATTCGGTATTAAAAATCCACCTAGACTTTAATGAAGTCCTGTACTACATGAATTGTCTAGGATACAGTAGTTTACATGTTTCTATTGACATTTTCTGTCTATGACACCAAAGATGACCTTGGAAATATGCCTGATTGATAGATTTCAAAAAGATTTTTTAGGCTCTCAGACATTGAAGTAGGTAATATTTTAAAAACCAGCTTTGGAGGTGTTTTAATCTGTTTTGGTACTTTTGAAAATCTAAGTATATACTTGTACCTCTGGGTGCCTAAATTTAATTTGAATTTCTGGATATAGTAGCCTATAGTAGTTTTTCATCAGAAAAAAAAAAAAAAAAGATCATGCACGCATATATAGGCTTTTCTTTAATACAGACAAGAAAAAGTTCTTGAAACACTCAGTCCGCAGAGGGAGAGAGGATGGTGTGTTTTCCAGGTGTCATGCAAGTTCACAAGTCTTGCAATTTAAATACATTGCTAAATACTGAAAATCTGTTCTGGGAATATTCATTCCAATTTATTAAAGAATTAAGGTCCAGCTGTGCTTACTTTCCACAATCATTGGCTTTTGGGACATTTTTTCATTTGCTTTTCCAGCAGTTTTTGCATCAGAAACATTGTTTTAAATGTCACAGTTGTCAAATCAATGAACTAAAGCAGTATCACATAGCTTAATTTAAACAAGTAATGCACTTGGAATTTCAGATTTGGAATAACAGGCTTCCTGATCTGTTCACTGTCCCTCAGCAGTCCAAAAGAGAGAAATTAGAGTAAGGTTAGGTTATGCCCTATCCCATAGGGCTGCCCAGAAGAACGACAGGAGAAGGAGGGCATTTGCTTATGTGTTTAACCCGGAAATATGTACAGCTGTCCAAGTTCAAATTCCAAGACAAAGGGGCATGCATATAAAAAAGATACATATACATATGGGTGTGTGTATATGTATTTTAATTTTGACTAAGAAAAAAAATGCTCAAAACCTGTACAAGTTTCAATAGATTAAACAGAGTTTAAACAAGTCCTTATTATCTTGTACTGAATTAATAACAAAATCTCTAATTTCTGGCTAGTATGTCAGGTGTTTTTCTTTAAGCTAAAAGGTATTTTGCTTTAAGCTGACAGTCCAATACTTAGAAAAAGGCAATTTTTCTTACCTACAGTTTCCTAATTTCTAATATTTTCTTGTATTTCAAGATGCACATCCACAAAGTGAGGCTCCCAAAACAACATATCTGCAATATAGGTGTCCAGAGTGGAGCTATGGGTGAGGGTTGTGGAGCATTGCTGTATCTTCTCCTCTGTGAAAGAATCTGTGAAGGAATCTTGTCCTTCACAAACTCTTCAGAGAACAATAATTTTAAAAGAATGCTTTGGATTAAGGTGATAATGCAGAAGACATTCAAAACATTATAACAAAGGTTTAGAAATAATAAGATTTGGGGTTATTTTAGGTATCTCTTGGCGCTTTAGGCTTCTGAGTCCAGAGTCTTAAGCTTTAGCTTACAGTTTTTGCAAGTAGAAATTTCTATAAGAAAAATTACATGACTCCCAAGTGTCATAGCAGAATTTTGTAAGAGGAGCTTAACAAAAGTTGGCAACACAGCATGAGCATTGATTAATATGGAAATGTTTGTGAAAGACATTTCTTTCACTAGGGGATATTTGGATGAAATATTTCAGTAAATTTTTCTGTAAACTGTAATAAGCAATTGCAAACTTTGACTCAAACTAGTCACAGCTCATATTCATCCACTGAAGTGTGAAGTTTGTATCCCATGGCACAGAAGAAATAAATGTGGCCAAACCCTTCCCTAAACCTTCATCATATCATACTGCCATATTATTACAAAATTTTCCAACTCTTGTATCCTGCTTGCCCCGCTGAAGTTATTTATTTATCATTATCTGTCCCTTAGCAGGAACAGTGTATGCTCAGGTTAGCATAGCACCATTGAGGGAAGTCTACTTGGAGCAGAAATCATGCGGTATATTGAATTGTGTCACGACTTTGTTATGCTAATAAAGCTCTGTTGAACAGAGGCCAAAGAGTTCACCCAACCCAAAGAAAAAACAGTGAAATTACTGGAAAGTGATTTTTAAACAGAGATAAGGCAGTCTCCTGAATTTTGCGGTAGCAGATTACTAACATTTGGCCATCAATAGAGAGAAAATGCTATTTGTTTACATCACATTTAAATTCTGACTTAAATCTACATGCTCAAAATCATGCCTACCTGGCAATCCAGTCAAATCTGACTGTTCCTGTTCTTCTCTGCTTTTGCAGTTTCAGTATGCCTTAGATTTATAAAAACACTTTTGCAAACTCTTCTTTTTTAAACGAGAAGTACAATTAAGGTTTGAAAAGTGGCTCAATTGACTTTACTATATATATTTGCTGCCTTTAGAGAATGGTTCACTTTACCAAAATGAGAACTATTATGTGTTTGTGCATTAGCCTGTTTGAAGGTACCTTGAAACCTTGAAAGGTTTTAGAGTTTCTAAACATGTGTCTATGGATTAGATCATAACACATCTGAAAGGATCATAATATGTCTTTTATAAATTATTTAGTTTCAAAGAACTATTATCATTGGTAGGTAAATATGCACTAGTGCCTTAGGGAATAAGAGAAATTAAACCATGAAATGTATATAATCTTGAAAGTCTGAGTAAAATTCAAAACACCAAGAAAAGAAGACTGAAAATTTGGTCTGATGATACCATTTTTATGCTGCCCCATGTTCCCGTTACATGCCAAGGTTTCCAAAGTGCATGTGATTTAACTTGGTGCAGCGTAAATGCTGTCTTTAATTTGGGTTTATGATGGCATGTGTTAAAGACAAAATGTCAGCTAGGTTGGATTTCCAGCTATGAACACATGGGTTATGATTTAAAGCCAGCACTATCACTGTCATTCTAACAAAGAACTATTTTCTTTATGTTGACCTGCTTAATTACATGAAACCAAAAGCTCAGATGAGTGAGAAGAAATAGTAAAAGTTTTCTCAGTCACACAACTAGGACTGTCTTTATACTCTGTTGAATTCCAGGCTGTGTCTGCTCACAGAGTGATTGCTGCAGTCAAGAATACAGCTTTTAATTGTGCCTCACAAGATGTGATGTGTAACTTTTCCTTCTGAGATGGCACAGTTGCTCAGGCTGTTGACACTGTTGGCATAACATGGTATTTGAATTTGTGAAGGAAGCTGAGATCAGCTTCCTTTAGGGATTTAGGACATTAATTTAATTAATCAGGATATTTAGTATGTTGGTAGTTCTGTGGTCTGAATAGGCATCCAGTGAGTTTTCATTTAAACACAGAATTATGGCTTAAACCAAACCAAATCTAAATACCTGCGGGTCTTATTTGTATGTAGAATTCCATGACATTCATGATCGAGAGGAAAGGTGCTGCAGCTGAGGTCCTTGTCACAGGAATGGAAGAAAACTCCTGCCTGGCCAGCTCCTGGAAGTGTCCTTGCACTGTAACACTTTCCATATTTTGGTTTACTAACTCTGCCTTCAGAAGCCTCTTAACATTTTCTTTTCCCCCTTTTAGTATTCAGTCTGCATCATGACTTAGATACTCTGTTTTTTTTTTTTTTAATTTTGTAATTTTTGTGAATTTTTGTATTTTTAAAAAATGTATTGCCTGTGTTTAATGTGTAATTTTTAAAGTTGAGCAATAGGCAGCCTTCTGATTTCATGGGCTTCTGGAGATGCTTCTTTGCAATCTGAAATACCAAAAGTGTTGCAGCTGCATTGGGTAATTTTAGACATTATCAGTTGGCCATTTTGAGGCAAAGGTAGCATTAGAAAGCAAATATCAATAACAATATTTCATATCTACAAGTCTACAAAGAGGGAGCTGGTTTGAGCATTTAGACTGTCTAAAAACTCACCCACATCGTGAGATTAAGACTAGGATAGGAACTCAGCTAGGCTGTGAGTGAAGAGGAGGAGAACCGTCACTGAAATGAAAGCATTGCTCTGTCCATCTAAAAGCATTGACCTGCATGGATTGGTTCTTCTGAGACCTTTCCAGTGAGCAAGATATACCACTCTTGTGAGCCCTTTACACAGTAGAAGGTTGAACTATGTGTTGAGGGGCTATGAACTTTCTGCTTCAGCAGAGAGGAGAAAAGGAATGGTTAATATTCCTGTTATCTCCCAATTGTCAACACTCCTCTTTCCACCTAGGTGCAATTGCCTGAGGGGAAAGGGATTTAGGAAGAAACAGAGAGGTCACAGTACCACACAGGCCACCAGTATCACCTCGTGCTTCTTCCAGCAGAAGAGAGAGCCTCCTGGAAGAATCTCATCCCATTCAAGTAAACCTCTGTGAATCACTGGAACGCTGCAAAACACTGCCTAGAACAGACTGCTGCGCTCCTGATGGATCCACAGGGCAAAACCAATGGGTTCCTTTTGGGTATTGACACTTCTGCTTTCCTGTCATGGCATAAATAGGGGATGTTTTCTGTTATAGAGCTACTGCCAGTCAGGAAAGCAGTTTTATTTCAGGTAAAGGAATAATATAAGTTGTAATCTTGCCTTATGTTACTAGAATGTTATATTGCATTGCATTATATTATGTTATATTTTAACCAACAGACACAATGCATTGCACAGTATACATAGCCTTGGAGAACAAAAAAATGGTGCATCTCCAGGGGCTGTTTCCGAAGCAGTTGTTTTCCAAAGCTAGAACTATGTCAAAGGACAGTGTGCAACAATTTCCAGACATTGCAGGTAAATGTGCATTTAACACATATATAATGAGTATTTTGAGAGTTCCAAAAAATAAGTTGTGCTTAGCACAAATAATACTTCTGTTCCCATCTTTGGCATTCAAAATATCTGTGTGTTATATTTTCTTTACTATGCTGGAGGTGAGATGATAACTACAGTGTTACCATTGTACGTTAGATTATAAATGTGTAGGGTTAAAATAAACGTTTTTAAAGATAGATGATTATGAAATATTATAACTAGCATAAAGAGTTTTCTAAATCAAACCTAGGATGGAGTTTTGAAAATTTTCTTACTTGATACGTGTTGCCGGAGGAGTGAACCAAATTTCCAGTGAAACTGAACAAATTCAGTAGGACAGAAGCTCTTTTTCTCAGGGTGACTGAAACAAGGCTGTTGTTATGTTGTTCTTGGTGCCAGCGTCCTCTCTTTAAACAGAACATCAAGTAAAAGAAAGGTGCAAGCATTTCTACCGAGCTTAGATACACAGCAAGAGATTGTTTCTTCGTTATATACCTAGACCCTGTATCTTAAGAGCTCTGTTCTGAAAAGCCATACCTACAAATACTGTTTATTATTTCTCTCTTTGTGATCTTTTTTCGCGATTTTGTGATCATTCATCTGGATACATATCTTGCAGAAATGAAATTGACTTAGTTTCTCTCCTTAAATCTTGCCTGGCAATAGAGAGGTGTCAAAGTGATCTGACCGACACGGGGTAATTTGTTTGAACTGTTCACAGCAGTGGGTACAAAATCTTTGGGTGTCCACTACTTTGAGATGAGTTTTGGGTTGCCAGGAACTGTGTATGCTGTTTCCATCAAGCTGCTAAGTTCTGTTCAGGGTTTAATGGCAACAGGTTACGAATCTGGGGAGAAACGTTTCCCAGCTCAGGTAAAATAGGTCTGTCTTTGAACATGAACACAGAAGCACAGCAAACACCACTGTAACTCTACTGAGTTCAACGAGTTCGTTTGTTCTAATGCAAATACTACCTGTTTTTCAGTGACCTTCCACCCTTATTCTTTGCAATGCAGTACCAAGGACATGTGTAGGTGGCCACAGGCTTCTCATTTAACATCCTGTTGATCATCTGCACCTAGAAATCACAGGTAAAAGGCAAAAAAAAAAAAAAAAGAAAAAAAGAAAAAAAGAAAGCTAGACTGGGATTCAGTTGTCTGAGCATACATTTGCAGTGCCAGTTTAGATGTCCTTGACTATTGCACCTGGCAACCAGCTACTGTGGGAGGATGGCGTCTTCTGCAGCTCGTATGTCATATCCTCCAGATCATACAGATTTCCTGGAAATCCTACAACATCCAAAATTGCACTAGGAACCTATGTTTAAGAACTTGAGCTGTTTCTATAGTGTTTAGCAGGGGAAAAGACTAACCTGAGACTCACATTATGCATGAAATGTTGATATACTTCAAATTTAACATATCCTTAGCAGCGTGAAGGAGAATACACAGAGCAACCTTTTCCGCCTCTGAGCGCGGGTAGGTTACATTTAACATTTTTGTTTTTGTTTATCTAATACCTCTGGAGGGAGCAGGTGGCAGTCCTGGAACAGCTTCAAAAGCAGGAGGTCCATTAGCAGAGGTCGTGACTGCGGCCAGCCCCTTCCACCGCGGGGCCCTGTCTGGTGGCAGATCAAAGCGTCCGGGGTTCTGGGGGCGGCCGCAGGGGAGGGACGAAGGGGAGCCCTGCTCCTTCCTCACCACCTCTGCGCACGGGGGCTTCGCGCGGGCCCCGTTCTGGCAGCGATCGTGGCCGCGCCGTCCTTTCCGGCGCACGTACGTGCTGCCAGGAGGAGCCCGGGCGTTGCGTTCCTGTGCCTGTTCCCAAACAACCAAAAGCCCGGAGTGAAGACACTCTATCTGAAAGGCTTGGGGAAGCACCAAAATAAACAGAAATAATTGAGGACAGGCTTGCGAAGGCCAAAACCACATGCATTGTAATTCTGTTGGCCCAATAAATGATATCTCATCATCACCTACTCTGTCTAAATAAAGCCATCTCCCCATGAGCATATCTGACCCAGAAACTGCACAGGCACTGCACAGAATGCACTGAGCTGCTCTCCTCCAGTTTTTTTTTTTTTTTTAAACATCTTATTTCAAAAATAGGTTTCCACAAGGAATTAGCTAGTAGGGAAGGAGAACTTCTTCCCCCTCTTCCCGAATCTCCTCTCTGCGCTGCTGGCAACAGGGAAAACCATGCGCAAAAAGAGCGGTATCCCAGCTCTCCGGCTGGCGCAAGGCTTCCAAAAATGGAGCTGAGCGGCGAACAGCTCCCTCGGCTAAACCCAAAGTCATTTTAGGCAGATTTCCCTTTATCCAGCACGAGCCTCAGAGGCGCCGCAGCGGTTCGGAGGAAACCCGCGGCTCCTGCGCGCGCTTGATCCCCGTCCCGAGCCCGCGCAGGTGGCGCGGCGGCGGCGGCGGCGGCGGCTGCAGTTCCCGCTGCGGCCACACGATGTCGCCCGAGCCGCTCGGTGCGCGGGGCGCCCGCGGCCCCGTCTCCCTCCCGCCCCCACCTTTAATTTTCACATGGCCCCGAAATAACGATAATGAACAACGAAGGCAAAAGAAAAAAAGAGGGGAAAAACTATAAATAAATAAATAAATAAATAAGAAAAAAAAATCCCGTACACAACAGCATCCCCACACACAGCAGCACCCCCGTTTAATTCTCTTTTTTCATTATATTTCCATCCCTCTCCACTCTAACCTCCACAGAGGTTTGGGGCTGGCTACACGCCCTCAGCAAGGTAGAAAATGGGGCAGAAGGAGGACACCGGAGTCGGCTCCGCACAGTCGCACCGGGTGAGAGGGCTTCTTATCTCGCGGGCTGGTTAATAAAGTTTATTCGTAACCTTAAGCCCAGTTTATTCACTTTAGGCATAACAAGCTGTGCAGTAATTGCAGTTGTTAAGGGAGCACTGGGGCATTTTTTTTTTCTTTTCCTAGAGGGTATCGAATTCTGTGTTATTATTATATATGCACTAAATCTCCATTAAAAGGCTCTCTGTAAATGTTTCAAGGCTATGCCAGATAGAAGGGTACTTCATCTTGGTTTCTAAACGTGGTATTATCTATTTTAAACAGCCTGCAATAACAGTTGCCTTATTTGTCTTCCTCCAAAAAAAATATGGCGGCATAAGAACAGCTTGTATTAAAAAAAGAAAAAGAAAAAAGGCATTTCTGTGACTGTTATATCAGTCATTAGTAAACCTGAGTTGAAACGTACCCTCTCTATAGAGCCTGGCCACAGTCTTTCATAGTCTAGCAAAATAAGGAAACTACAGGATGGAAACTCACTGAGCTATTCTGCTTCCTATTATTTTTCTCCTCTCCATATAAATCACACCCTTTTGAAGCTGCTGCTTCTCTTTCATAGTCCCCCAAACCTCATCTTTTAAAGTCTCCCTTTAAAGCTAATTGTTTCAACAGGACAGACAACTCCTGCAAGACAGCTACAGTTTAGCTGTATATTGTCTTCCCAGGAATGTTTGTAAGATAAATACGCGGTTCATACAATAGACGCCGCCGTTTAGAAGCCGACTGGCGAGGCAGTATTTTTAACAAGATTAGTTAATGGGGTCGTTCAGCAGCTCCAAGGAAGCACAAAGCGCTTGCAGGGCAGAATTCCCGCGGCAGGGTCCGGAGCCCGCGGCAGGTACTGGAGAGGCTCCCGGTGATGGCAATGGGCTCCGAACGAAGGACTCGGGGACAGATATACGAAGTTGAAAAGTGCAAGCAGCAGCCCAGAGAAATGAAATGGAGAGCAGCAGGACAGATGCAAGCAAGGACCAGTGATGTGTGAGCCTCAGGAGGTGCTGTTCATGCTTGTGATGAAGGCCGGTGCTATTAAGTTAAAATTTGACAGTGTATTCTAGCAAATATTTTAGAGGCATGCCTTCGCAGGGAAGATCAGATACACCAAAATTTTTGACTGTACTGAAGTATCAAGTGACCCTCAGTTTCTTAGGGAAATCTGGTAAACTTTAAGTTAAAATAGCAATAATAATAAAAAGAACGGGGCAGCATTTTGTGCTCCAAAGGCAATGGGAGTAAATGATGTTGTTCTTGTGGAATTTCTGACCTATCTGAAACCAGATCTACCTGAGAGTTATGTGTGTGTTTCATTCCAGTTTTTGGATCACAGAGATTCACAATCCTCTTCAGAAAAATCATCTGTATTTTTATTTTTAATGATAACTCATCGCTAGATGTTTTCAGATCTGATCCCATTATCTGGCACTAATTTTTATTCCCGCTGCTGAGGCCAATGTTCTACTTGTGCTGTTGAAGCCAGCGAGATTACTCACTCAAGTAGGACCTAGATATGTGAAACAGTATTGTAAAATGTGTCCCAGAGTCTGTAAATGGAAAACGTTAGATCCAATAGGCAGGCTATGTGTCTGGTTTAGCTCTCAACTCCATTAATACATCCATTACTTAAATGAGTGAGATAACAGGCCTGCCCTAGAGTAACAACTTCCCCACTATCCCATTACATGAGGCCTCAACATCTTGTTATTCCATCCCCATTCAGCAGCCTGTACGGTGTGGGATAAGACTGCCGGTGACATAGCCACAATTTATTTCTGAGGACTAGGATTTTCTAAATGTGTCCACTAGATAGCACAATAAACTTCCTTCTTTTCTTGCTGAAAAACTTTTTCTCCCACCCAAAGAGCCATTAGCCCTTCTGTCTCAGAGTAATGGTGCTTCAGAAAGAGATCAAAGTTTCTCAGATAAGTGTTCCTTTACACAATGTTACTGACACTCCACTTTGTAAACAGGCTTCTTTTTTATGGTTAAGAAGGACATATAAACATGCCAAGAGAGATGGATAGACTGTCACTTTTTCTTTTTCTTTTTCTCTTTGTACGTGTGGGTTAACAGCTCAATGAGTATCATGGTTGGGTTGTGCTGATATCATTGAACTTGGTCTGTTTTTTGTGTAAACAGAGGAAGAAAAGAAATGCAAGAAGTAATTTCAAGGGCAAGTTTCCTACAGGAGTATCTCCACAGCTCTAGTCCGACTTGCTTGCAGCTTCTTGCTGCAAGAAATATATTCACTTGCCCACCTGAAAGAAGACAGAGGCCTTAGCACTCCGATCCACGTATGCCTGCAGAAAGGCTTGATATCTTCTTACATGGACAAGTTAGATCCACTTTAGGACCTAAGTCGGACATTTTAACACCCTAAAATTCTGCTGCTCTCCCTGGGAAGGTTTCCAGACCACCTCTATTCCCTTTAACTGGAAACAAAGAAATGGTTGAGGCCCCTCCAAAAGTCCTGGAAAAAGTCTAACTTCCCTGTTTGAGACTATATAGAGAATCTGGACCCTTGTGCAAGGTGGGTTTAGTATCTCTATACCAAAAAGAGAGCTAGCTCGGTTTCCTATCGGTAATGGAAAACCTGAGAGGTGGATCAAAATGTTCCACTCTGATAAACGTGAATGCCTCTGGTAAAATGTATCATGCAGGAGGTCTTTTATTCAGCTGAAAACCTGAATCCGCATTTGCGTGTTCCCATCCCTGTGTATTAGGAAGAGCAGGGCTTGCGAATGTACGGTCTGCTTTTCCAGCTGGAGAAAAACATGCGCTCTGGCCTCTGCTTGCATCTTGTCATCTAGGGAACTAGTCTTTCTTGGTTAGCTTTTTCACTCCTGTCTCCCTTTATGACTTTCTCTCTAATGTCTTTCCAGTAAGGGTAATCCTTTCCTTGTCCTGTGAGCTAAGCTTCCATCCTGTCCTCACAGATTGTTCCTAAAAATCCTTTTGAAATGCTTTGAATAACTTTGTATTCTTTGTCATACATTACCAAACATATGATATGAGGGGAAAAAAAAAGAAAAAGAAAAGTAGTAAGAAAAGAAATCTCCTCCGTTTGAGTCTCTCAGTGAGATTTCTGTTGCTCTTCTATCCCAGCTGTAAGTTCCTCAGGGCAAGGCCCAGCACTGTGCCACCGCCCCAGGCAATATGCATTCTGTGCAATCACCGAGCACACATGAGGAAGGTGCAAAATGTCTGTTTGCATCTTCCCTTTCAAGTAATAGGCCTGAGGTTTCAGGATCTTTGACTTAATACGATGATGACAAGGCCCACATTGTATTCCACGTTTCAGAGCTAACTATAGGAGTGTACCGCACCTCCTTAAAACCTGGTGACACAAGGGATTTTACACGGCAGCCTTTCAAACTAAAGCAGAATACCTCTGTTCCCAGATTGAAAACACTCTTAATCACGATGCACTATCTCCCTTTGACATGAACGTGCTACAGCTGTACTAATTTGGCATCCCTGAGGATTCTCGTTCCTGTAAGGGCACCTGGAAACCTCACTCATGGATTTGGACCTCAAGCTCTTCCACGATTTAGAAACACAGGCCAAGAAAAAGAAAAAGAACAGAAAAGAGACAGACTAAAAGACAAGATACAGTGAATTTAAGCAGAATGGGGGACCCAAGGTAAACGTGAGACAGTGAGAGGCAGCGGGCTCAGCTCAGCAGCAGCCTAATCACTGTTCTGGGCTTGTAAACACCGCAGCAAAGAGCCTTAAAGAGAGATTGGAAGGAGAGCGCTGAAGAGGCTTGCAGACAGCTGTGGGGAATTCCACCCTGAAGGGCCATGCAGGTGTTAATTAAGATGCCTGTTTATAATACATCTTTACTTACTTTTCTGTGTTCTTCAAGGAAAAGATTTGCATTTTTCCTCTAACCAGCAGGAACAATGGTGTAACCGGCCTGCCTAAAAGCCTCCTACAAATCTGTGTTTTCCCTTATTTTCACCTCGCTTTTTGTATCCACAGGCAAGACCCCAAATCTCATCTTTTAAGTGCTACAACTGATCCATTAAATAGCTTCTCGTGGACATTTTTTTCAGCTCCAAGGAGTAGAGCTGCTGAGTGAGAAAGGCATAAGCCGGGCTCTCACTGCTGGGACTTCCTTCAGACCAGCTTGCAGTCCTAAGAATAATGAGTCGGATGGTCTTAGCTCTGTCCCCAATGAGCAGCAGCAGTAGATCACTTTGCAAAAATGAGCCACGCGTAATTTGGCACCATTGACAGAAGACTCGCTAGCAGCAGCTCGGGGCCTTGCAGGCTCGAGATAATGTGCTGCTAAAATCACCTCCTGACCCTAACCCCGGAGGTTCCTCCAGGTCACGAGGGAGGAGGCGGTAGCAGGCCACTGTGAGATACCTTGATAAATGTGTAAACCCGGATAAGCCAGCCTGGTTCGCCCGCACCAGCGCCAGCCGCTCTGTTTATCACAGCAAGTAGAATATGTTTCCTGAGCTTCGTCAGAGGACTCGAGACTTCTAATTTAAGCTGCCTCCTCCTTTTCCCCCTCCAGTGCAGCAAGCCCACCCTAGTGAACCGGTGGCCCTGGCGGGGAGCAGAGGCAGGCGGCATGCATCTCCTTGTGATGGAGCTGGCAGAGAAAATCGGACACTGGGACAAACAACCATAAATCAGGACTGTCCTGATTAAATCAGGCATGGCTGGCAAGTAAGTTATTAGCCGCCTGTGAAACTAATTGTGATACTGATACACTCAATTTTGCTGTGTCTTTCAAACACCGGTTGTGATGGGAAACAGCTGTTAGAACCCAAAAAAANAAAAAAAAAAAAAAAAAAAAAAAAAAAAGAAAAAGAAAAAAAAAGAGAGAGAGAGGGAAAAAAAAGAGAGAGCGCTTACGATTCAGAATCATAATAAAGTCTGTCTTCTCTATTCCCTTTCACAAAAGCTCTTAGATTCTTCTATTCTCCTCTAGACAATTACTCCCAGCAGGCAGGGTCACTCAGGATGAGCACACTATTGCATTTAAAGTTCATCTACAGAAGGGGGGGAAAAAGGCAGAGAAAGGAGATTTTTTCCCCCATTAATGTGTGAAAAAATGGAAGGTTTAAAATGGGTTAGAAATTCAGGTTAAAGCAAAAAAAAAAAAAAATGTCACCCGACATCAGTAGGAGGAAAGATTTTGTTCAGTGGTATTGTTTGACTGAACACTTCCTTCACAATAACACTAGTGTAGGGATATAAAAGATGGTGTTTATTTGATGCCTGGTCCAGGCAAGTGTTATGAGCAGTTAGCATAGAAAAAAAGGGGGGATGTTTTGAAATATGTCAAAAGGAGAAAGGGCCTGATCCTACTCTCGTGGAATTTGCTGGTAAGACTTCTTCTTGCCTTCAACGTCAGCTTCAAATTCTATGCTTCGCTGGGCCCGGGCTGCTCTGGCGAAATCAGTGGCGCTACCCCCTGCGCAGGCTGCTGCAAAAAAGAGCAAAATTTGGCCAGCTAAAAATCTACTGCTGTCAGGAGTTGGCTTCACTCAAATCCAGTCCAGGTAGTTAGCAGTGCTGCAGCAGTTGTGACAGCCTACAGATAGACGCCGAGCAAGGTTTGTGGGGAGCTACTTATTCTGCTACGTAATGCAGCTGATAAAGACAGGCAAGACTTTGAGTACACAAGTTCTTCTGCAGGTCTGAAAAAGAAGCAGCAAAATTTGGCTTGAAATATGTTGCTTCTGTCTTTTTTTTTTTTTTTTTTTCCCAAAATTATTTAGGCTAATAAAAACTATGACTGCTCTTTGTACATTTGTCACTGTCAGGATGACTCTGCATATCTGAAAAATCAACAACTGCATGGGTCAGAACGTAAATGATATAGGAACAACATGAGCATTAGACGACGTTTTCTCAGGCTAAATTTACTCTTGCTGATTTTGTACCTTCTGCTGAAATATCTGCAATGGGTCACCTTTAAAGCTTAAACTTTTTAGCTCTTGGTTTGATCCACTGTGATACTCCAATGATCTATTAGCCACCAACTTTAGCATTTTTTTCTCATTTTTGTCTTTCCACTCTTTTTTTCTATTGTATTTTTTAAAGTTACGTTTTAGCAATGAGGGTGGAGAGAAAAGGAAATGCATTAGCTAACAACAATATGACTGCACCACAAGTTTGGGAGAGATGGAAGGAAAAACAAATCACTCACGTTTCAAGAATCTAACCCCATCCTCTCAGCTTCCACAGTAATATTTCTGGCTTCCTGTTTGTAAACCATGAATGTTTATTTGCAATGTCTTTCAAGACAGCTTTTCAATGTATAATGCTTGTGTCATTACATAATGGGTCATAAATGATGTTGGCTGTCATAGAAAAACAGAAAGTCATCAAATATTTTCTCGGGTTTTTTTTTGTTTGCCTTTTGCGGCAGGATTCAGAGACGGCTACAGCTGGAAAGTCTGAAGGTGAATCACGGTCTTTCCAGTAATTCCAGCTCTAGTTTGTTGAGTCTGTAAGGAAAACTCCTGATGGACAGATGCACAAGGTGATCCTAATGCTAAAATTTTGGTTGTGTTGTTATTGCTGTTCCATACAGGCTCTCAGCCGTCTGTCTGGAGAGTCAGGCAAACGCTTGTTTCCACTTCAGAAAAACAGAAGGGGAGCAGTACACTATGTACATGCAAATCCATATTATGAGCATTTATTGTTTACATATAAAAATCCAAGCACAAGTGCCTGAGCTGGAAGAGTATCAAACCCTGAGTCTTTCTACTATAACCCTGAAAGGCTGCAGCAAAGGTTAGCACATTTTTTCGGGGAGTTTTCTGATCTGAATTGCAGCACTGAGGCATAAAGGAGTGCAGTTTTTTGCCATGTTGAGGTGCACAACTGTGTGGTCCATAGTCCCCAGCTCCTGTAACTAAAATAAGGTGTGCATAATATTCTGGGAAAGTGAAGTATTTATTTCAGACTTAAACCGAGACCCAACTGTCATAGACTTTGAGCTCTAATGGGCTCCCTGCCCTCTCCTAGTAGGCAATTCATGCAACAATATTACAAATTGTCCCCATCTCAAAAATCAGGGAGGGTAAAGAAAGCAAACATTTGTTAATCCAGGATACCGATTTGAAATTTTTCTCCTGCTTACACCAATATGTATTGGGTATAATTCCCCTGAAGCTGGTGGTGAAGTTGCTATTCTTATATCTGAACAAATCAATTTTTAGCTCTAAAAATAAGTGAATTAGAAAAGAGGTAAAGCTACCATTTATAAAATAAATGTGTTTATTTGGTAAACATTGTATCCTGTATATAAACTTTATCAATATTAGATCTACCTTAATTCTTCTTAATCTCATCAGGGAAAAGGCAAAAGGATTTTGCATACTTTTACTAAATCAGGAGATCTTTTTTTCTCTTGGTCTGAATAATGGCAAATTATTCATTATCAGAATAAATGACAGAAAGTAAAATGCATCTGTTTCAAAAACACTCCCTAGAACTTTCACTTTCTTGAATTGGCATTGTTTTAAAGCAATTGTTCTCAAGCTCAGCTACATGATATGCACTCAGTAGCTCTCTAAAGCCCTGTCAAGGTGCTTCTGGATCGTCTGAAGTGAATGGGCCACACAGATCACTCATGTAATTCCATTAAATCCAGAGAAGTTGTATTTTGCATACATGCGGCTTGGTAAGCTTTTGGGTACTTCTGCAGGAGGAACAGAGTTTCATGTCTGGTTTTTATGACCACCACGGATTATTTGCTATGGTCTGGTATTAATGTGCAGCAGGATGTCAGGAAGCACCCATTGCAGTTTCCAGCCACAGACTAGGAAGTACTGTGCTAATAAAGGTGTTTTTTTTTTTTCCCCGGTGAATCACATAGATCAATGAATTTATCTTTCCTCCAAGGAAATATATGGCTGTCGCAAGTAATATCACTGCAAAATTTTTTAGTTATTAGGCAAGGTCAAGTTACTCACACGTTTCATTATCTAGGTGAATGATGAAAAGTTGTTGAGGTCTATCCAAAGTAAGGCTCCAGTTTAGTGGGGTGGTTAAGCAGGAACCTGCCTTTGCTGGGACTGCCTGTACATCAGGGCAGTGTTTGTGCTTTAGCAACCTGCTGAGTTAATAGTTAAATATCAAGAAGACTTCTTGAATGCTATCTTGGAAACTAGATACATGCATGAAACTGGAAATCTTAGGTTATATTATTATGAAAAGGTGGGAAGTGTTCAAAGCAGGGATGAAAAGTAGAAGAAAGCGCCCTTCTGTAGCGTACCATGTATTTTACATGCATGAATTGTACTTGCGCACAGTTTGAAGACGTCTTTAGAGAGGACACTGCATGAAAACCTTAGTCATTACATTGGATTTTTATTTCATAACTAGCCAACAAAGAAAAAAAAAACAACAAAAAAAGCAGAATCTAAAAAAGTACTAGCCTTGCTGTGAGTTCCAAACACAGTTCTCATTTCAGGATCCTGGCATGTGCCTGTAAAACATTTAAATACTTATTGGTGGATAAGAAAATCAATTTACTTGTGAGGTGACTAAGTAACAAAATGTATTAGAATTGATGTTACAATTAGGAAAAAAAGAAATAAATTGTTTTTCTGCTCATTAATATTTGAATAAATATTTATGAATATATAAGACAAGGAACCAGTGCCAACACTAGATCTTTATTATGCCAGGCATAGGAATAATTCAAGCATATAGGCAGTTGCAGTTTGAACTTAGCCCCAGTGGCTGCTCAGCTGAATTCGATCTTCAGAAAGATTTTGCTCTAGAGGCAGATTGGATTATGTGGTTTCTTTCTCTCTTTCTCTCTTTCTTTCTCTCTTTCTTTCTGTTTTTAGGAATTGTTTAAGGAAAAGAACAAGATCCTGTATAGGTAGTGAGCCTCTGACAACTAGCTGCATTTGTTTGGATAAAGCTCTGCCAGGCACAGCCCCAGGCGGAGTAGGGATGAAGGGGTGAAGGAGTACGGCGGACATGACTGGGGACATGAAGCCCAGGAGGATATGGCAGCTCTGCAGGGAGCAGAGCATGAACATCACCCTTTTAGCTGGGGTGAAAAGACCTCCTTGGGTCTTGGGTTGTGATGACGGAGGAGAAGGAGAAGAGAATGAGGAAGAGAAGGAGAAGGAGGAGAAGAGAAGGAGGAAGAGAAGAAGAAGGAGACGGAGAGCTGTCCCAGGGTCTGCACCTCCCCTGGGGATGGGGAGAGAAGAGCAGCAGCAAGAGGTGAAAGGCAAGAGGGGTCTCGGCCACCCAACTGCCTGTGTGCCAGCGAGTTTGCTGACATATTTTGCCAGAGAAGTCCCCAAACCCTTGAAGGTGTGTGTTGGCTGCAGTGCTATGTGTGTGACATGCAGGTTATTAGCCAGCCAGGCATGTCTGCCAGGCCATGGAGTGCAGGTTTAGCCAAATGAACCTTTTCAGCCTGGAAGGGGATCTTCCTCAGGATGGGCTTTCTGCTGAGGTCTCTTTTTTTTTTTTTTTTTTTTAAGTGTTGGATCTCACGGAATCCATCAAACCCCGGCACCTAAATGCACACAGTGCATGTGAGAACTGCTGCCCTTGGTGCACCAGTCTCCTTTGGGGATTTTGACTATCCCTGCATTCATTTTGCTGCAGAAGGCAAATCCCCAGTCTAAGTTCCACCCTTTTTGTTTTCTTATTATTATTATTATTTTTAAAGGTTTTTTATTTTAGAACAATTTTTTTTTTAAAGCTCATCTTCAGATCACAATGTGGAATAGAACAATAGGTATTTTGGAACCTGAGAAAAAAATAGCTTGCTAATGTGGCTCAAAATGTGATTTTGTTGGTGCACACATCGATAATGTATCTACCATTTCATACGGATATTACGCAGGCAGCCTTAATACGCATGCATGGCATCTGGATTGACAAGACAGACCATGATGGCTCCAAAGGGTCAATAAAACATGCACCATGAAGGATTTACACAATAGACAGTAATGGCTTCTTTGGAGCTGTTACGGTCTATTGGGTCAATAATAATCCACTTTTTAAAGAGTGCCAAAATACGAATTTACACAACAGGCCATAATGGCTCCTGATCTATCAGATAAATGATATGAATTATCAGCATTAGTGCCCACACTGCAGTGCACGTTTACCTATTAGAGTGGATAGAATAAATAGTAGGTGCTTCAAAATATGCATTCATATTCAAAAGACTGACTTCTAAAAATATCTGATGGAAAAAAAAATAATGAAGAAGAGAAAAACCCAAACTCTAATCATTGAACCTGTGAAATAAGTCAGTGTGGATGAGAACATTTAAATTTGACTCTGTTTGTAGGAGGTTATTATGAGTTTCCATTTTACATTACTGTTAATTAAATACTGCAACAGTCTATACAATACATTTTTAATTTTTTGTTTATTTTTGTCTAGAAAACTCATTTCCTTGCTCTGTGAACATTTTCCCACCTGGGTAACCTTTTCTCTGCTCTTACATCCATTCTTCTTCACTAAGAATTAGTTGCCCGAGTATGGTTTGCAGGATCCAAATTTGAAAAACAGTATCGATGTTTTAAAAACAGGCTTTGTCTGAAAATACACATTCAAGACAAAATCAGTTTAAATAGTATAAGTAAGTTCCATTTGCAGCCCCCTAGCCACCTATATCAAGAAAGAGAGAAGTCCTTTTCTACATTATCATCTGTGCAAACGAGATACAAACCCTGAAATGGTATTTGCCAGCAGGTGGTGACATACAGCAAGAAGCTCCAATGGCAGCGACACTCTCCTGCAAATTTGGAGAAAATCCAGGCTTCAAGAAAATGAAATATGCCTTCAGTTTGGGAAGAAATAATGATAAATATCCATCAGCAACACATACGATGATTTAGTCTCATTGCAGGGCAAGAAGAAGTATGTTCAGTCCACAGCAGGTCAAAAGTTTTCCTTGCTGTTTCTCTGCATTTCCTTCTTGTTATTATAAAACATTTGGCTCGACTGTGAAATATACTTTTAATTAAAAGATAGGAAAATCATAGTAAGACAGCAGCAGCAGAGAGCTGTTAGAAAGCCTGCTGTCTAAGCTCTCATAATAAACATAACACGAAGGATAGGTGCACTCAAAAACCAAAGTGCTGCAGCGAAAATATGTATAAACCAACTTGTCCATGTCCTTTCAAAGAGAAGTGTGAATGGTTGCTTTTTGATTGTTGCTTTTTGTTGTGATTTCCTCATGCTTTTTCCAAACCTCATGCTCTTTTTTTTTTCTTACAGCCAGATAGCCTTGTTTAAAAGACCTAATACTCTTAAAAAACAACGCCTATCAGTTTTCGATAGGTTAGTGGACAAATAGTTCTCCCATAATACACAAAAAAAGAAACTAAAAAAAAAAAGAATTCCAGGAGAATCTGTCACATTTGATTTCTATTCTGCCACAGTTTCTAGGCACTTAACTATCCTGAGTTTTGTACATATATTCTGCATACATGTTACTCCTCCTTTAGAAAACATACTCTTTAGAAGGGTGTTTGCAGCATTTAAAGGGTGATAATACAGTCAAATACATCTCTCGTATTGCTTAGTGGGGAGCTGAGAACACAATGAAAATATAAAAATACTGAGGATTTTTTTTCCCCTTTGCAGTGTCGGTTTCCTGCAAGTATCTACCATCTACAATATTGACTGGTTTATCAGGCAGCAGGTATCTCTATCAGTCTATCTTGAATTGTCATCCAACAGGAGATTAAACGCTGCCTGCCTCCTCCTTGTGATTTTCAGTCTTCACATCACAAAGTTTTCAATCAAATTTCAGCAGTGTACATTTAGCTTAGAGAACTCGGAGTACTTATCTTCCTAAAGCAGGTGATTTAGACCATGTTTACCTTGTACGGTTCCAAGATATCTCTCAGCAAACCTGTCTGCATTTTAGGCCTTGAAATGCTTCCCGAGTCCTTTTTTTTCTCCTTTTCTCTTTCTCCCTTTCTCTTCTTCTCCATAACTAGGCTGCTGGCCAAAACAACGGCAACAACAACAACAGATTTTGACTAGGGGACAAGTGCCAGTTTGCAGAAGAGCTACACCAGTGCAGCAACCTTGCACTGTTTGCCCTGTAGACAAGAGCCATGTAGCTGATTCCAGCATTGCTCTAAGTAGCTTCCCCATCACTAAGCTTTTCAACGCACTTATCACAGTTGTGGTTTCAGCCCATGAATCATGAGCCTGAGGAGGATGTCAGCTGTGCACATTTCTTGCTTTGCATTGGATACCTGAGGAAGTTGTGGGCTGTTGGGTATCCTGTAAAATAAACTACAGCTCCATTTGTAAAGAACTTGGTGCGAGCAAGCTGATGCTAAAAAAAAAAAAAAAAAAAAAAAAAAAAAAAAAATAAAAAAAAAAAAAAATAAAAAAAAAAATAAAAAAAAAAAAAATAAAAACAAATAAAAAAAAAAAAAAAAAAGGACTTCCTTGCCAATTAGCATATTTTCCACATAGGATCTTGATAAACAGACTAACTGCAATTTAAATAAAGATAAACACGAGACGAGAATGCTGGAAAGTCGATTCAAAGTGATCACAAAAAGTCAGACTGGAATTCTATGGCATGTTCTCCATGCAAAATAATTACAATATAATACAAGCAAAAGTGATTCTGCAAAGGTAAATGAATGTCAGAACTGGGAGTTATAATTAGCGACTCCTAATTAGTTTCTTACCACCAGATACTTTGAACAAACTTTGCTAGGCAGAAAGAGATCCAGTGGCAAGTTTTGTACCTGCCTTCTAATCTCTTCATACATAACAGAAAGATTGCAGAAGGACAAGAGGATTTCATAGACCATGGCTCCTGTTGGGAGAATAGCACATTCGCAAGCCCAGTATGAGAGGGTCAAAAGCTGCCACCTGCGGCCCCCGTCCCCAGTGGGAGACAGGAAGCCTGCAGCAGCTCTCTGGGACGGGGCTGCTCAGCGAGGTCCCTGGGGTCCCTGCTGTGACCCCGCGTGGGTGCTGTGCCCTGCCGTTCGTGACGCACGGCCTCTGCAGCAGGGCACGGCCCAGCTCCGTCTGAGCTCTGCGCTCCTCAAGCGCCAGTGCGCCTCGCTCTAGGGGTTGGGTGGATAAGAGAAATGTGGTCCTTGGGCACTTTTATCAGAAACAGGACTGGATTTGTTTAGCCCTCATCTCCTGCTCGCTGCAGAAGATCTGAGAGTGTTACAGTAACTTGATGCCAGCTGGGAAGAGGCAAACACCTCCCAGTCGGTGCTTTGGCCACCAGCCTGATGGCAGCAGAGGGTTCCCATCAGGCAAGGGACGTCTTCCAGAGGGTGATACCCTCCGGAGCGCGGCTGCTTCACGCTGTCAGAGCTGCACAAAGGCGCCCAGTGACAGGCGAGCTGGCCCAGCTGCCTGCTCGTGGATGTCTGAGACTTACTCCGTGTAAATGGCAACTGTATGAACACATCAGAGAGGAAAACACCCTCAAGTTTAAAAGCCTGTGCCAAATTATTTTCAAAGCCATGAATTTGGCTCAATCTAATTAACTTCCTGCATATACAAGGTGAAAAGAAGATTGAAGTGGTAGGAGAGAAGCACAATTGTTTTGCTGTTGAACGCGGAAACAACTTATTGCTTTGTTTTTCCTCTTCTACTCACACTTCATGTTTCTTTCTTCCCTTTCCACAAGCCCAAGCAAGCAAAAGTAGCCAGGGCCAGGCTGAGTGGGGAGGATTGTGGCATGGCCCTATGTGGGCATCAGTTGGACAACACTCTGCCTAGGAATATACCATTAGCAGGAGTGCACAGATGTTAAATAAACTCCCAGCTTAACTTTTTCCTGAGGCGCCTTCATCAGTATCACAAGTGTAAAATACGAGTTAACACACAAGAGGTGAATAAATGTAATTTTAGAAGGGCTACCTTCTCCTTACTAAGAGTTTCTTCTTGGCAAACAGAAGTCCTGCAGGAAGCCATGGTAATCACAGAGTCTGAGGAGCAGTGCAGTTTGAGCAGCATTTGGGGTTCAAGCAAAACCCAGATTATGGACTCTGAAATCCCTTTGCCTAGAAATACTTGCCGTGGCAGGGGTGTTGAGAGAGGGGAAAGGTCCGGTCTGATAAGCAGTGTCTTGAGTTGGTTTGCACTGGCTTGAGCTGCTTATCTTCACTTTCATTTTAGTGTCAGATGTGTGAGGGCATACATATGAAACCTCTTGTCTGTATTTCAGCCCTGCTACTTTTATGTCTCTATTCAAACTGGTCTGCCTTAACTCTCCTGGCTCTAAGACTTAACTTGAAATGAGCCTTGAGTTACAGGGTTCCCTCTAAGCCTTTTGTTTGTCTTTAGTCCATACATTTGCAGTACTCTCAAAGACATTTGATCTTCCAGCAGTACTTTCAGAGTTTGCTCTCCTGTTACTACCTGAGAAAATCTTCTGATTCCCAGGTAAAGGAATCTGTAGATGTTTACTCAGTTATCCTGCTGAAATACTGTCTGTAAGGCCATTACAGCTGGGCACGAGTTATAAGGCCATGCTTAAGCCTAGAGAATACCTCCTGATATTATAATGCATTTTTAGTTGCTAAGCTTTAACATTTTGGGCTGAACATTTTCAAACATGAGTTTGCCTCCGGCTGGCGTTTCAGGAGAGAAAAGTGATAAAAATGGTTCAGGTATAGATTAAGTGGGAGGGTAATGTTAGAGATTAAAACTCATGTGAAAATCTACCCATACTTCTTTGGGATCTGATCCCTTGTAAAAACATTCCTGCACATGTTTAACAGAGTTACTTACAAGTCTGGGAGCAGGACATGGTCTAGACCCGGTGAACAGAGCAGGACTGTCTTCAACTTGCATGTGGCCATCATAGACACAACAACATATCTGTGGTTGTAAATTGTGTATTCTGCAGGTTTGCTTCAGCCACCGAGCAGAGAATGAGGAGTGAGGATGAGTGTGGGTGGAGGGGACGCTGGGCAGGAGCAAGGGCAGAAGCAGCGGCTGCAGGAGGGTAGGGAGGGAGGCAGAGGAAGCGCTGCTGCCTTGGGAATGGCAGAGAGAGGGTTGCGACTTGAAGAGAGAAGAGCTATTGGGAGCCAGGAGAGTCATGCCAGTTCACTGGCAACAAACATCAGGAAGGGAATAGCAGTATGAATTCAGCTATTTAAAGATATAGATGCATATATATGCATCCCATGCATATAGATGAAAGGGTCAACTTAAAACACACTTGGGCATTTTTGACTGCTGGCTTTGTAACTTTAGCTTCTTTTAGTATGTGAATATAAGTGTATATACTGGATGGGAGGAACACAAATAGTAATTGGAACGTAGGTCAATATTCTGGCATTTTGTATATCACTGGCATAAGTGAATATTGCATCTGCAATGCCTTTAATATGATTAGACTGGGACATGAAGTCACTTGCTTTGGTTCAAATGTGGTCTAAGACAAAAGAAAAAGGTTAAGGAATCAGTGATTTGGGCTACTGTCTTTGTCCTTGTTCTCTGTGCTAAAGTAAACAGGACATTTCTTCTATAAACAGAGATATTTGTGGTTTCAAATTTAGCTCTCACAATGGCACTTTTACTTAGGCTCTTGAGCTCAAAGCCTGGAAAGACGAAGATAATTCCCATTTTTGTCCAATCAAAATAACAACAATGTTATTCTCCCTGTACCCTCAGTACTAAGTGCATCAAACAGCTGGAGGATGCACCGATTCGCAGGAATTACAAATCCTCAGCACAGATGCAAGCCCCAAAGAGAAATCCGGAGAGAGGTGCAAGTGGCTGGGAAGGAAGGAGGGAGGCAGAAAGGGAGGGAATGAACCCTAACCTGCAAAGCCTGCAATAAGTACCATTCATTTTCAGAAGCTTTTCTAAATCTAGAATCAAAGCAACATATTTCACAGTGTATGTTTTGTTAGCATTGATTCCTGCACTCAGCTCTTCTGGTGCTTCAGAAAATGTGTTTGAATACGGCAGAGGTATTTCAGTTTGACAAATAAACTAAGCTGTGGTTACTTTCTCAGTATGTTTTGTGTCATGGTGCTAATTTCCCATTCACTTGATTGGGATGCAATGATTTCACGACAATGTCAGTGAGGGTCTATGGAAAAGACATTATGGTGTCAAAATGAAATGAAACAATGTTAATTTGTCTATGGAAACTGTGTTACACTGCCAAATTGAAACATAACCCTCAGCGCAGCCACCTTGAGACTTGGCGCTGCAGCGCTATTGAAGGACCCCACAACACTGGGTGATTTTACAATACTGCACTGGGAAACTACAAATACGGATTAAATATTAGAGAAGGTAAGACTATTCATTTTGTTCTGTGAAATCACAACCGTATAACATTTCCTAAGCATTACAGGGACCTTTCGCATGGGCTGCAGTGCCTAAAGCCCAATAAGGGGGTGGGAAATGAGAAGGGAAAAAAAAATTGGCAAACCTTACTCACATTTCTTTTGGCCTCAGTTGGCTCTCAGCATGTCTCATTCATAGCGTTATATTAACAGATTTTCTTTAGGTGAGAAACATTATTAGATTTTGCAGTGTTTGCAGCCCCTAACCAACATCTGGAACAACGGAGCTCAAATTAGGAGGAGGATTCTTCAGCCAGTTTAGATCTAAATTCCACTAGGAGGTACCACTACTAGTAAAATAAGGTCATGAACATAAACCAGAAGAAAAGTGTAAGTAATACAATAAGGCAAAAGGTAGCTAAGCAAACTACAATGAATATATATATATATATATATATACATACACACATATATGTACATATGATGGGATATAGAGATATGCTCTGTTGTGCTGGNATATATATACATACATACATATATATATGATGGGATATAGAGACATGCTCTGTTGTGCTGAGAAAAATCTTGGTGCAGACAAGTATTTCCTGAAGCATCGCCTTTGCAACCACGCTCTGCATGGGTCTCTGCACTTTCTCTCCTAAGCCTAACCATAACAAAATTGTGGACACACGTTTCAGGCTGGTCCTGAGGCTGAGCCCTTGTGCCCGAGTCTTAGTGAAATAAAAAAGTTGTGGTGGGAACAACTTTGGACATTCCCAGAATTTCCTTCGACATGTGCTTTGCAGCCCCAGTCCACATAGGCCTCTGTGTTTTCTCCCTCTCCTAATCTCAATCCTAACCCTAAACGTAACATTAATCACAACCCTAGCTCTAAGACTAACTCTAAGCCAAAAAAATGAATGCAAAACTGAGGTGTCCCTCTTGCACCCAGTAGGGCCATAAAGAAAATGTTGTGGGAGCAATTTTGGAACTTCTCAGCACTTCCTTGNCCCAGTAGGGCCATAAAGAAAATGTTGTTGTGGGAGCAATTTTGGAACTTCCCAGCACTTCCTTAGGCATGTCCTTTGTAGCCCCAATCCTTACTGGGCTCTGTGCTTTCTTGCTCTCCTAACCCTAACCTTAACGCAAACCAAACTATGGACGTGACCCTGGGGGATGCCTCCTGCACTCAGCATGGCCAAAATAAGAAAGCTGTTTTGGGAGCAATGTTGGAACTTCCCACACTTCCTCTGGCATGCCCTTTCTAAACCAATTCCACAAGGGGTTCTGCTCTATCTCCCTCTCCTTGCCCTAACATGAACCTGAACCTGAACCGAAAAATAGAGGTGAACCTGATGTCTGCTTCCTGCCTCTAGAATGGCCAAAATAAAAAGTTGTGGTGGGGGCAGTGTTGGAGCTTCCCCCCACTTCCTTCATCATGCTCTTTGCCACTCCAATCCACATGGGGCTCTGCTTTCTCCCTCTCCTAATCCTAATCCTAACTCTAACCCTAACCCTAACCAAAATACGGATGTGTGTCTGAGGTGTAATCCCCTGCTCCTAGAATGGCCAAAATAAAAATGTAGTTATGGGAACAATATTGGAACTTTCCCGCACTTCCTTCGACATGCCATTCGCAGCTCCACTCCACATGGGAGCTGCACTCCACTTTTGCTCCTAGCTCTAACCATAACCAAAATATGAACACATGTTTCAGTATAGTCCCAACGGGTATTCCTCATGCCCTAGCCTTAGCAAAATGCGAAAGTTTTGTAGGGGGCAATTCTGGAGCTTCCCAGCATTTTCTTCCGCATGCCCTTTGCAGCCCCACTCCACAAGGAGTGGACATGCCTCAGCATTTTATTTCCTAAATCTAACCCTCATCCTAACACTAAGTGAANGACATGCCATTCGCAGCTCCACTCCACATGGGAGCTGCACTCCACTTTTGCTCCTAGCTCTAACCATAACCAAAATATGAACACATGTTTCAATATAGTCCCATCGGGTATTCCTCATGCCCTAGCCTTAGCAAAATGCAAAAGTTTTGTAGGGAGCAATTCTGGAGCTTCCCAGCATTTTCTTCCGCATGCCCTTTGCAGCCCCACTCCACAAGGGGCTCAGCATTTTATTTCCTAAATCTAAGTGAAATATGGGTGTGAACCTGAGTTGTGCCTCCTGCAACCAGGAGAGCTAAAATAAAAAGTTGTGGTGGAAGCAATGTTGGAACTCCCTCATAATTCCTTCGGCATGTCCTCCGCAACCCCCCACCACATGGGGCTCTCTGTTTTCTCCCTCTCCTAATTCTAACCCGAACCCTAAGCAAAATTTGGACTGGAACCTGAAGCGTCCCTCCTGCACCAAGCAGGACCATAATAAAATAGTTGTTGTGGGAACAATGTTGGAGGTTCCCCACACTTACATCAGCATGCCCTTTGCAGTCCCACTCTGCATGGGGTTCTGCACTTTCTCTCTCTCCTTACTCAAACCCTAACCCTAACAAAAATATTGATGTACATTTCAGGCTAGTCCCGAGGGGGAGTCCTCATACCCCCCTCTTATCCTAATAAAAAAGCTGTAGTGAGCACATTGTTGGAGCTTTCCCAGACTTCCCTTGGCATGTCCTTTACAGTCCCGCTCCACACAGGACTCTGTGCTTTCTCTCTCTCCTCACCCTAACCTAACTCTAAAGTGAACCCAAATGTGATTGTGAAAATAAGGTGACCGTCATGCCCACAGACTGGCAAAGATGAAATAGTGGTGCTTGGAGCAATGTTGGCACTTCTCCACATACTTCCTTTGGAATGTCCTTTGCAGACCCACATCACATGGGACTCTCTTTTTTTCTGTCTCTACGCTAACCCTATCCTTACCAAAATAAGGGCACATATTTCCTGCTGAGTTCCGAAGCTGAGCTCTTGTGCCCCAGTCTTAGGTAAATAAAAAAGGAGTGGTGGGAGCAATGATGGAGCTTCCCCCAACTTCCTTCCTCATGCCCTTTGCAGCCCCATGCCACACGGGACTGTGCTTTCTCCTAACCCTAAGCCTGAGCATAAACCTAAACAGAAGCCTAACCCTAACCTAACCGAAATATAGGCACAAATTTCTGCCTGACCCTCAAGATGAGTCCTCTTGTGCTAGTCCTACAGAAACAGAAATGTTGTTATGAGAGCAACGTTACAGTTTCCCTGGCTTCCCTCAGCATGTCCTTTGCAGTCCCATTCCACATGGGGCTCTGGGCTTTTTCTCTATCCTACCCTATCCCTAACCCTAACCAAAATGTGGACGCAAATTTAAGGCTACTTACGAAGCTGAGCCCTTGCATCCCAGTCTTTGCGAAATAAAAAAAATGTAGTGGGAGCAGTGCTGGAGCTTCCCCGCACTTCCTTCCACATGACCTCTGCAGCCCCATGCCACATGCGATCTCTGCATTTTCTTTATCTCCTAATCCAAACCAAAGTAAGGACATGAGTCTGAGGTGTGCCTCCTGCGCCCAGAATGACCAAAATCAAAAAGTGGTGCTTTGAGTACTGTTGTTGCAACCCCACACTTCCTTCAGCATGCCCTTTGCAGCACCACTTCACATGAGGCGCTGCACTTTCTCCCTCTCCTAAACCTAACCCTAATGCTAATGCAAGCCCTAACCCTAACCAAACGGTGAACACAACCCTGAGCTGTTCCTCCTGCACCCAGAATGACCAAAATAATAAAGCTGTGGTGGAAGCAATGTTGGAGCTTCTCCAGCGTTCCTTTGGCATTCCCATTGCAGCACCACTCCACCGGGCTCTATGCTTTTCCTCCCTCCTAAGCCTAAGTTTAAGCCTAACCCTAACCTTATCAAAATGTGGATGTGAATCTTGGGTGTCCTTCCTGCCTCCAGCATGGCCAAAATTAAATAGCTGTGGTGAGAAATGTTGGAGCTTCCAGGCAATTCCTTTGACATGTCCTTTGCAGCTCTTATCCCCATGCAGTTCTGCACTTTCTCTCTCTCCTAAGCCTATGTTTAAACCTATCCCTAACCGTTGACTTTACTGAATTGTTAATGCTAACTTGAGGCCCTAACTTGAGGCCTGAAGTTTGATTGTCTTGCATGGTCTGTGTATTTACAGAATTTTCTCATCAATCATATTTCTTTTTTTTTTTTTTTTTTTTTTCCTTTTTTTGGTTCCTGGTTTTTGGAGCATGTTACCACCTTTGAAAAAGGACACTCGCTGACATCTTGTCCTGGGGCTAGCATCAGCAGATGTTCTTTTGTTCTGTTTACCAGAGTTAGTATCCCTCACCTTCTAAAACTCTAATACGTTCCCCGAACCTGGCAGGTGTTACTCCATTTCACTGCAAAAAGATGGATTTAGGCAAAACATGACCTGAATCTTTCGGAGGTGAGGGTCCTTTCAGCCTGTTCACANTTTTTTTTTTTTTTTTTTTTTTTTTTTCCTTTTTTTGGTTCCTGGTTTTTGGAGCATGTTACCACCTTTGAAAAAGGACACTCGCTGACATCTTGTCCTGGGGCTAGCATCAGCAGATGTTCTTTTGTTCTATTTACCAGAGTTAGTATCCCTCACCTTCTAAAGCTCTAATACGTTCCCCGAACCTGGCAAGTGTTACTCCATTTCACTGAAAAAAAGATGGATTTAGGCAAAACATGATCTGAAACTTTCAGAGGTGAGGGTCCTTTCAGCCTGTTCACAAAACGGATGGGACTGTCCAGCATCTGCACTTCTGGGAATACTAGCAAAATAGAGATTTCAAAGAGAAATAGGCTCCTCAAATGCACTTGGCTTTGTCCTGGGTCCCTAGCATCCTCTTTCACTGCAGTTGTATTTTCTGTTTGGTGCTGACTACTTTGTTTGTATATGATTTTTTCCTCATTTGTGAAATGAAGGTAATAGGCATGGAGGTTCACTGTGCCTTATAGAGATTATGAGAAAAAAACAAATTAAATGTTTTGTGATGTCTAGGCAATACTTGATGATACTCCTGTGGTACATATGGCATTAGGAGCAGGGGTAGGTGGAAAGACTAATTACATGCCTCACCAGGCACTAAATTCTGTCGTTGTTTAATGAAAACAATAAAGCCGTCTAATCTTATTGATGGTTATGCACATTTCTTGTTCATGAGGACCTCTGTATTCTCCCCTTGTATATTTTAATGACAAGGATGTGTCTGGTCTGTGCACAATATTCATGAATGTCCATTGAAACCCAAGAGTTTAACTTCCTCCTGTGAGTCCCATCACTATGTCATTCTTACAGTCAAAGTGGTCCACACTTTTTCTTTTTGGAAAGCTCCTTTGCTTTCCTTCCTTCCTTAGGTGGGGAATGGGCATTCTTGAATCCACTGGATGCAGTCCCGATGATTGTCATGTCCTGACAGCGGCAAAGTCATTGTGTCAACTTGTCAGATGGGCAGGAGGAGCATGTGGGCGTTAGAGTTCACATGCAGATTTATCCATTCGTTCACTTGTACAGACTTTCATTCACCAGAGGATGACCAGGTTTGCTGCCCCAGGAGAGGCACACACAAGGCTCTTCTCTCACACACATCCTGCAGATTCCCTGCTCCCCTCAAGTGATGTCCACCAAGTCGGGGGAGATGTAATGTCTACATGAGCCTTAGTTATGCCGCTCCATGCAAGGCTCTTCTCAGAGCTCTTCCAATACCATTTGCATACTATTTTGAAGTCACTTATTTTGTCCTAGCTATAGTTGTTGAGATGGGCAACTCAGTGCTGAAATGTACAATCTAACTTCAAATTTCAGAACAGATATTTACGAGGATAGAAATTTTAATGATATATGCTATTCTAAGGATTAGGATTAAAATACAAAAAGCATTTGTGTTAAATGAGGAAAGCAAATCAACTTATTCTAGGTAAATTTTATTCAAATATTGATAAGATTCTCAAAATTAAGACTTACTGCTAGGAAAAAAAAAATCTTGTTTTCCAGTATTCTCTCTCTCTCACACATACACACATATATGCATATGCACTCGATTTTTTTTTCCTCTGGATATAAGCATGGTGGACATCTGGCTGCCAGGCTCAGTCTTCTTCCCCACAGGCATAGAACAACATCATTGTTTGAATATGTTCTTTAGAGGTTGACATTTGGTGAATTTATCTGCTCTCCTCCAATAAGTGAGAACATTCCAACAATTTTATGCAATGTGTAAACCGCAGATTAATTGTGCAAATTATATAAATTATCCCCAAATTTTGGGGCAATGTTTGCCTTGTCAACACTGTAATTGAGTTGACTGGGCATGTGGAAAGCTTGCATGTGGCAAGAAGCATTCCATGGTGCAGATGGAGAGGCGATTCGCAGTCCACCTCTGCTTTGAATGAGTAATTCAAGAGCTGTAGTCTGCAAGCAGAATAGATAACATGAGGTTTCCATAAAAAAAAGGGAAAAGGAATGGATTATTGTCATCTGCACTAGTGCCTAATATGGAAGATTTATTTTTTTTTAGTCTGTGCTGTTTTCTCAAATACCAGATGATCATCCAGTAGGAAGAAAAATCAAAACGAAAGTTAAAGGCTCAAGAGTTTCAGCAGAACAGTCTTCCTAGCTTGTGAAATCAGTTTTAGTAGGGAAAAAAAGAAAAAAAAAGAAAAAAAAAGAACTTTTAACAGATTTATGTCCACATCAGCTGAACTCCACTGTCCCTGATTTCTATGGAGTTGTGACTTCTCACAGGAGGAATCTTACAAGTCATGTCAAATTTGTCTTGTCATTTCAGAGGTTGCATGTTAGTTTAATATCTGTATTTGTAGTAGAATGGAATAAAGCAACGACCCAGAGTATGCATTTCAGTCAGCAAGCACAAGCAGAATATCAGTAGAGGTTACATCCACAGCACTGAGGACTCCAAATATTTAGGATTAATAGACAATTGCATCCCTTCTCCTTCAAGTGGGATGGAAACCAGAACCAGGGAAGCAGTGTGAAACACCCCTGAGGGAGGAACAAAAAAGCCTCCAAGCGAGCTAACACACACCTCAGGTCATGGGCTGAGTTCCTAAGGAAGCTTCAGCTCACAGTTCACATCAGCACGATGCTGCATTATGTTAGAGATCTCTGTGCTTCAGAGCAATGGCAAGTTCAGCTGCTAAGGAGGCCTTGACCGTTTACCTGCCAATAAGGCACGTCATCTAGTTCTACTTTATTTCGTACATTTCTTTGTTTCAGATGATCCTTAAGGCTTCCATTGTTTCTGGCAATACTTGAAATTGGATGAGAGGATTGCAGCAGCGCCGATTTACTGAACTTTGGAAAATTTCATTTAAGCTTCCCCAAGCCTCTATAAGTACTCTTATAAACTAAGACTAAATGGAATGGTTCCTTTTTACAAATGGCACAGGGATGTGAATAGATATTCAATGCACCTATGAATTAAGGTTTTGGTGGATGAGTGCGGTTACTGACTCCAGGGGCAATTCCCCTGTGCGAGATACTTGAGCAGGGAAGGAGCTCAGGCCAGAGCCCCGGAAGAAATGGAAGAGCAATGTGGGACAGGAAAGCAGAGCACGGATGTCTAAACCAGGCAAGATTTGTTTCTCGAGAAGAAATTCCACTGCTCCTCTGCACACTCTTAAAGTGAAGGGCAAGTGAAAACTTGATTTCCTTGCAGTGAAAGGCAAAATTCACATTTTATGCAACAGGGCTGGGATTTCATCCAAAATCCCCACATCACTGACACACTCATGTAGTCTACATTTCATCTTTCACAAAGAGTGTTCTGTTTCCAGAAATTATCAATGTTTGCTAATTTTCTGACTTCATCATCTGGGATGCCCCTGTCATGACTTCTTTTTATACAACGCGTTTTTGTTCTTTTTTTCCCCCTTCTTCTTCTAGTCTTGCACATACTATCACTATGCCCCCAAAAGATCAAAAAATCACATCATAAGGTGTAAATATCTCTGCAAAGAATAATTACTTCCATTTTTTAATAAACCTTATTTTTGCTTTAGTACTTTATTAATAAAACAAAATATTTGGGTAAAATCTGGTCGTTGAGGAAACACGAGACATGCTCTTGATTTGACTGGGGACAAGATTTCACCCCTCCATTTTAATGGAAAACATTTAGAGCACAAGTATTTCTCCATCCCTCCCCCATTCCCATATTTCAAAGAAAGAACAGAAGGCGACACAAAAGTAGCTACCACCATTCTCCAGATAATTCTTTCAAACATCTCTCAGCATTCTAAACCATAATCTAAACTTATGTCCACATAACAAATAACAGTCCTTTGAAATGAACTGAGAAACTGTAAAGCCATTAAGAAAATGTGCCATTAAGGGAAGGATTTTAGCATTTCCTATGAAAAAGGTTCACAATGTATGTATTTCCACATGTTCAGAGAAATGATTAAAGTGTTTATAGCTTTTGTAATTGGTCTTTTTCCATTTAAAAATATAGGCTTTTTTAAAGTTACATTTCTCTGCTGTTTTTTCTCTAGAATAACATTAATGAAGTCCTGTTTTCTCAGTTGCTGAAGGTAGGAAATAGGGAAGTATTGCGTTTAAGAGAATGCGTTCTTGAAACGCTCCGTCTGTCTGCCTGTACTCCAGAAACACAGGCTCACACTAACAGGTCCATTATATGCAGCATAGTCGTGCAAGGTCCTGAGCTTCAGTATCTCCTGCAATAGGGCAAGGCTCATGGCAGCAGGAGAGGGAGCTTTTTGTCCCTTTCTGGCCATCCTTCTGCATACCATTGCCCATGCTGTTACAGAGAAGGTGAAGGAAGATAAGTATTTTTTTTTTTTTCATTATATTTCTGCCTTCTTCGGGTTCGGCTTAGGATGGTCACCATAGCAAGGAAGCCGAATTCAATCACGGAGTAATTAAAAAGTGGGGATAAAACGGGGCAACTGGTGAGGAAGAACTTTTCCAAAGCACATCACACTTCTCTAGTAGAGCTTGCACTATGCTCAGTTGAATGATTTAAACATACTGGTTACACTGATAGAAAACACATAGTCCTGAGTTCCTTGAACTAGTGAATCAGTGACAGAATGGTCCTGAAAGCCAAAGGCACTTCCCACATCTGCAGACCATAGCCTCTGCATCAGTTTGTGGCACATCTACATCAGTCTAGAAAAGAAAGAGGAAGATGTTCACCCGATTTCCAGATGAATACATTTGTCTTACAGATACGAGTACATACACAGATGTATATATATATATATATATATATTTTTTTTTTTTTTTTGTAGCAACTGTCAATCAAGTCACACGTTAATTTCTTCCATTCTATTATTTTCTTTTATACTGTTAAGCTAAAGCTTTAGGTTTTGTTCTAACTGTAAAAGCATATATCAAATGTTTCGTTATTTCTTTTCATAATACTCAGGGAGAGGGTGTTTTAACTTTCCTTTTGTAAATTAGCTTAAGTAGAAATTGTCAGTCTGAAATTGACAGGTATTTGTTACAGTCAACAACACATTGTTCCCATCTTGCTTCATCCCCCAACACAGGTGCTTCTGTCAGGTGTCACAACAATATGGAAACTTATTAAACTACAAAGAGTAATAATACTATAATATAAAGGCGTGAAGGTAAAAATCTGGAAGTGTTTTTGCTGGCTTGAGCTAGTAAATTTCTGTCCTTCTTTTAGCTAATCTGACAGTTGTCTGCGTGTTCCTGCAACATCTTATCCCCTAGCTCCTTCTTCCAGGACAGCTTTTATAAAACACTGACCCGCCGCTACCTTTGCTCCAGGTGATCAGTAAGGCAGCACCTTACTCAATCAGTTAGAGTTCTCCTCACTTCTTGAACCTCTGAAGGAGAAAAACACAAACTCTGGGGGAAACCCAGATCATTTTGTTCTAATTATGGAAATATTGGACCAGCTCCTGGATTATACTGTGAAGACCCAAGCATTCATTTGCATTTCTTCTGTCAAAACCTGTCCTAGTTAGGGTGAAATTTGTAGGTGACTTGCTAAGCAATTCACGTCTTCTGGCCTTGCTGCAGGAAGTGTGCGGTGGTCTGTGTTGTGTTGGTGGTCTTTTCCTCCATGGACATCAACGGATTGCTGTTTACTAAGAGAGATGTATCCTAGAAATGGGCCTCAGCTACAGAATTCAGCTCACATTATCTGAATTTGGGCTTGAATATGAGCAAATTAGAGCATTCGCATTCTCTGATAGGCGGCAAATGAAAACAGATATTTATTTTATTTTTCTCTTCACAGAGAATGACAACAGCAACAAAGGCCTGGGGAAGACACAGAGAAAGAAGTGACATTGTTCTGTAGAAAAGTTTCACTTTCATCCACTTGAAGGACCAGTTTGATTTCCAGGTGAATCACAGGTAACTCCTAACGTGGTGATAATGCACGAAGTGTGCAGACTGCATGTAGAGGAAATGTATCTGGTTGTGCAGAGACAGAGGATGTGCTTTGCTACCTTTTTGGTATCTTTTCAGGGATTTTTCAAAATCAAATGCCTTCTAGCCTCGCTTTAAATACTGAGACACTGGTCAAGTAAGTGATTCTAGATTTCTCAGTCTCAGTGAGAGCATGGCAGTGGCAGGAATCAAATGCGATACTGTGCATCTTACCCCACTCCCACCCTCCCTTCTCTGCCCCTTCCCTCATATCCCATCTTTCCTCTTATGTGATCTGGGAGATCTGATAATATGGAGTGAGTCAGCTCTGTGTGCTTTCAGTTCCCTGAGGATTAAAATCAGCATGTCATACTCTGTAGTCTGTCAACAGCCAGCTTGGGAAAGAGGACCACAGACTAGAGAGCCAAAACTGGGCTGTTGGAACAACCAAGGCCAAGAAACACTTCTCAATTATAAAAAGCTGAAAGAAAACTGGCCAGGCCTGAAGCTTGTCCTTTGCAATGCTGGAAGGCTTCTGTCCCCCATCCAGCATCTGATTCCCAATGAATGAGTCAGGTCATATACAAGGAAATGTGTATGAGGAGATATTGCCTGTATTGTTTAAAACGCCTCCGCCATCAAACAGGGAACTAGGCTGCAGTCTACAGTAAGTATCCAGACTTCCAGACTTGGGATAAACAGCCAATACAATGATTTATTTATTTACTTACTTATTTAGGATTCTTTCAAATAATTTTCTGAAACTCTGCTTGTACAGAACTGAACAAAATAGTATGTGGTCCTAAACATTAAAAAACAAGTTGTCAAGCCACATCCTCAGAGACAAAAGGTCCTTTCTGCTGTTGCCTGGGAATTTCTTATTTAGAATACAATTGCCTTTAAAGATATAAATACTATTTTTTAAAAAAAATGCACCAGTACTGTGAATAAAGCAAGCAAAATAAGAAATTAAAAGAGCGACAAGGAAGGGAGGTCTGGCAAGTTGGCTTCCAACCAAATGACCTCTTGATAGATCATCTGGGAGCCAGGAATGCATAAGATTACCAAGAACTGGAGAGATTTATAGTTCTTTGTTTGGCCTCTTGGTAAGTATCCGTATATAGTCAGTTGTATGATGGGCAATGGCAAGGGAAAATGGTGGGGAAAACATCCAGAACTCCAAACATTTTTTTAAGATTTCATAAGCAGATATAAAAAGAAGGAACTATTTACAGATTGAAGCATCTGTTTATTTCACTTTAACAATAAACACCCTTACTAGCAGGAAATTTTGCACAGCCCCCCCAAATCCCACTCTCTTAGGAAAAACTATTTGCACACTGTAAATATAGCTCCAACTGAATTCCACATGTGGAAGTAACACAAAACACTCTCAGTCATGGAAACAGGCTTTTGGGCTACTCTAATCACTAAACAACCTTCCTATGAGCTGACCACCTGTAAGAAGGTCTACATATGGACTGCATTAAACACATCCTTAGGTTCTCCCACACCTTTTCAGAAAATTTTAATTATTGCAGTTTAATCCTGAAAACTTTGAGTAAGTATTTTGATTTTCACTTCGTCCAGATGATGAAGAACATCTCAAAATTTGTGGTTTGTGTTCTTGAGATCAAATAATAATGTTATGGCGTACTACATACCAAGGATATTACAATGGAAAAGTAGATGGGTTACAGAACTATTTTATGAAGCTCGGCACAATTGATAATTAGCATCATCAGCTGGTTCATCAGTGTACTGATTGCTACATCCAAGCATATCCTGAAAGGATGACCTGTCTGATGAATCCAGAAAAAGGGTGATCCAGGGGTCTTTAGGTAAGTGAACCTCAGTAAGGAACAAATCACAGCTTTCCACTAAGTTGAAATAGGCTGTTTATAATAATGGAATCAAGGAATTTTGAAAAAAGAATATGGTTTTTGAAAAACCTTTAGAGAAGGCAGAGCTTTTGCCAGCAGTTTGATTGTAAAATGTAATTTAATTATTTCTTTCTTTTCCATATGTATCCCATACATCATATGGGCATCTAGTAGATTTGCTGTATTAGTTCATTACTGGTGTGTATTTAGTTCATTTTAAGTAATGAAGCTATGCTTTGCTCTGCACAAGGTAAAAATAAATATATAATCTTATACACAAGGACAATATCATCCATAACAGCATAATGATGATGTCTGTAATGTATCATTTACTATTGTCTTTACTTACTATCTTTTTCTCCCTTTATGTTAAACCAATGAATTATCTTCCTGTAGTAATTTATTCACTTGTCAAAATCGAATGTTAAGAAGACCTGAGTTTTGCCTTAAACGTATAATAGCATTTAAAGGGCAAGTATTCAAAATTCAGCTGCAAGGTTTGGACCTTTTGAACAACCTTACAAGTGCTTTCTGAGTGTTATCATTTTGTCAGTATGATTCTGATCCCATTTACATTCCTCACATATCTATCTTGAACAGGTTAGCGCTTACACATGCAAGTTATTGCATGCAACACTGGCTTTGAAGGTATTTTGCACATGTAAAAATAGACATATTTTGTTGGACATTTACAATAAGAGAACCTACAAGAAGAAAAGGGTTTGCAAACTCAAATATAATGACCAATTTCTTCAGAAAAGATTTTCAAGAGTAACTGTGAATTTCTATTATCTTAGATTTCTTAGTGTCCTAACTTGAGTGTGGTCTGGAGATCCTGACTTCTAGAAAGACGTTGAGGAGCCCAAAAGATGAATATGCTTTGAAAATATTAGTATACATATACTGCATGGCATGATGATTTGGGAAGCTTAAGATATTCTCTTCGTGAATTCATGAGAAATTATGGCTGATATGAAGGAAACCACTCATTCTAAGGAATTTGAAAAAAAAAAGAAATGAAAAGGTCAAAGGATAGCGAAGGCTTTCCCAGTGGAGAGAATGTAATCATAAATCTTCCTGTGACCATAAAACTCATCTTTAAGCTCAATTAAATAATTCAGAGACAGAAAGAAAATTAACTTCTGTATGTTTAGTCTGATACAGTGCACAACGGCAAACTATATTTTTATCTAGCAAGAAGGAGTCCATCAAATACAAATGTAACATGTACAACAATCCTTCATTCTAGCTCCAACATAGATGGTTATCCCTATAACAAATAAATAGGTAGGCTCAGAATCAAGAAAGGATAAGAAAAATGATAAGTGAAAGAAAAAAGAAAAAAGTCCTAGTGTAGATGATCTTGTGAGACACTACCTGATCCAAGTCTCCTTAAGACCTCATATCTCAAAATCACAGTGGGATAGCAGAGCCTAGGAGCACAGGGGAATACAAATATGGATAACCACAACCCAAGCAACCTGTTAAACACACAGTCATATAGTATTCTGTCATGAAGTCCTCCTATTCCTTTGAAGTCAGTCTCTTCCAGGTTCCTTGCAAACTTGGGCTGTCTTAAACATTTTTATAACAAAACATCAACTAAAAAAATTACCTTATTTTTTATAGTAATAGATAATTTCAAGAATAAAACTAACTGAAGAACCTCTCTCCTAATTCTGTAAATTCTGTTCTAATGTTCTGGAAGTTTTAATGTTTGCTTTCATTCTGCTCTTAAGCATTTCTGTGAAATAGTTTTATGTTGGACTTGCTGTATTTAGATCTCTCAGTGTTGGCAAATCTGTACTCATAATACAGCGTGGAGAATGCCAAGGTTAAAATCTGTAGCGTGTCATTGCTCCCTTACATGCCTTTATTTGCCTTTATTTCTATTCCCCTAGGCATTACAACACTTCCTAGGGTTCTTATCACCAAAATCTTTACTGCTTACTCCTACTGGGCCATGAACACTGTAAGTGAGGAAAATGAAATGAAGATATCAACATCTTTTGCAACAGCCTGAGGAAATTGGACAAATGTAAAGTAATGCAACTTGAGATCCCTTTTCTTGTAAACCAAGTCTGTACCTCGATTCCTTCCTTGAATCCAGGGTGTCTGAGGCAAATTTCAAGATCTCATCACTTCCCAGAGATCATCGTGGTGGACTGCAAAACGGGTGTTCGGCTGAGACCTTGCCCTGTTCTGGAGAAGCAAGTTGACTCCTTTGCTCTGTTGCAGACTTGTGGGGTGCTCTTATACAGAGTTATTTAAAAGATAGTTCTCAAAGGCTTTCCCGGAAGTGTAGTAAGTGATAGAGAAAGGTATTCATCCGGGAACACTTAGAATAAGTTAACTGGAGTCAAGATTATTAAATTGTCCTGTTGACAGTGCCTTGCAATGCACAACTTTTGTGGAGTGGAGTGAGCGATTTCTTTGTGGCCTGTGTTTATATGCTGGTAGTCAGAACCTGTAAGACTTTTATTAGACACTTTTCATGACATTTAAGTAGTAAATTAGTGATAAATACACCTATACTTAATAACATTGAAGTAATATTTTCACCAAGCTGCAAAGATTGCATGGATAATTCAATCTGTAGATTTACAAATAATTTATTCAGTTATTATTTTAACTGGTTTTGCTAGATGAATGAATTAAATAGCTGGCAGTTTGCCTATCTGTTCATTGCCCTGTTCCCTTCTCTCTCCCTTTCAGGAGAGTTATTTTCCTTTTGCCCTGGCTGCAAATATGGCATCCTTTTTACTTCACAGGCATCCTCTCTGGGCAAGTTAGACAAGAGAGATGCTTGAGCATGAGGTGATCTTTCAGGGCGATTCAAAGACATGTTTTCTTATATGATTTACTGAGTGTTCTCAGAGATATTGCTTCATTTCATAACATCTCCAGGATTTTTGGCAATCTTCTTTCCTAGTACAGGGTAGTAGATTTCTGAATGAGGTTGATGAGATTTGTAATATACCCTGAGTTAATTTAGACAGCAGGTTCTTCCCCTCAACAAAACTGTGGCCCATATACAAGTCAAATCTGCTTTTTTTCCTTGGGCAATGATTTATTTCCCTCTTAAATTGGCTGGACCAGTTAGTTTTTTATTTTTATTAAGTCACACTATTCTTAAATGAAACTATTGATTTAAAGTCAGCTTAGTGAGGATTTAATTTGTTTTCAGGGGATTAGAGCAGGTAACATGGGATAATTTTACAATAAAGTGGAATAGAAGCATTCCTTCACATTACCCTCACCTTTTTTTTCTTGCCAGGCTGCACAGACATTACAAATTTTCAAGTGAATTGTGGAAATACATTCATAAATCAGGCCTAATTCCTCTGCCTGCTTAAGGGCTATTCTAAAGAATATTTTCCCTTGACCTTGTCCGTGTTTGTCCTTCCATGGGCAGATGCATCTGATATTTCCACACAAACATGGATACACACAAATATTTGTGTGTCCATGGCAGGAATTGCAAGCAGGGCATTTGTTGAAAAATACAAGACCAGACATGTTTCTTAATACGGTGGGTACAGAGTGCTTTTCAGAGAGTTTTAAAATCGTACTATATTGCTCACAAGTAGAGGGATAGTTACAGTTATTTTTGGCATGGCTCTATAACGTATATAGTGGATATGTTGTTTTTTTAATATAGGACTTTGTTGTTAATCTGTGCTTCATGTAACTCCCTGAAACCTCTTTCCTCTTCATCACTCTATTTTTCAGCTGAATCTACCACACATGCAACCATTTCAGGGATTTCACTTGTGTATCGGCAGCCAGCTTTGCTCCTATTGCATTCAATGACTTGAGTCGCGAGAGGCTCTGCAGTCCAATTACTCCACAGTCACCCCCGAAACAGGCACCTTCTTTTTGTCCATTTCCTCTTTTGGATTATTTTGCATGGTTTTATTTGCTGTACTTTGCTTTGGATGCCACATGGCTGCAAGGACAGTCTTAGAAAGCTGATCCCCTAGTGTCTTTCCCATGGCTCTTACATGGGGATACCATTCCTCCCATCTCTGCTTTTAAGCGATACTCAGTGCATCCTTGCTCCCCCAGGCTGGGGGAAAGCACAGAACACCCTTCGGGGCTTCGGGGTAGTGCAGAGACCTGTCCTGACACCTCCCTTGGGCTCCCATTTCCCCAGAGCCCTGTGAAGGCTCTGGCTTGCACGGCTGGACTGACCTATGATACTATCATGTGGAAGAGAAAAAACAAACAAACAAAAAAGCGCTGTCCTTTCTGAGTCGAAACCCCTACAACACAACTTAGCACCTGGGGATAATCGGTGGTGTTTTGGCTACTTCTGAACCTGCCCAGATGCTATTAGCGCAAAGAGCCATTTGGTCCAAACAAATCTCTGCTAGGGAAAGCCTCAAGAAAAAGCATTAGGAAAAACCTCGACAAATCAACCTATTTTAGAAAAAATATAGCAAGACATTTTAGTGCCCGGTTGGAAGATTTTCTTCTCTTTGCTTTCCCTGGATTTCCAGGCCTACTCTTTTTTTTTTTTTTTTTTTAAGAGGGGAGATCCTTCTCCCTTCTGCTATCCATCACACCATGCCCTCCTGCAGATGAACACTTCCTTTGCTCTCCTCCTGTTACGGGGCTGTGGGCTGCCTGCTTTCAGAGGGTATTTTTCTGTCTCTGCTAGTTAAGGCCATTGGCTTCTCATGAGTCTTTCTGTTGGAGGTGTTGCAGATATAATTTCAGCAGGTACCCATGGGCTCAGCTCTACATATATTTTAAACCAGATGCAGCTCAGTGGCTGTTTTTTTTTTTTTTTCTGCTATATAAATGTGAGATCATAAGTAGCAGAGAGAAAAGGAGGAACAGTTTAGAAACTGCTCTTTCTAGAGAAAGATGGAGAAAAAAAACAGCATGCATTCTCTATTGCCCTGCATTATAAGGATTGTTTTTTATTATTATTATTTATTTAATAGGGGGGGAAAAAAAGCTCTGCAAACACTACACTCTACTATTTTATGAGATCCACATCTGGAATCCAGAGCATCTCAGGAATCAATCTATCAGGCCCTAGTCAATTGTAATAGTGCACCTGGGGTGAAATTCTGGCTCCATTAAAGTCAGCTGGAATTTTGCCATTGAAATGCAAAGAGTGGTGGCTGATGTGGACTCCTCCGTGTTAACTCTTGAACAGAATGAGATGGCCTGTAAGTCAAGAATATCTCCAGTTTCGGCTTAAAACTCAGGAGAAATAAAAAATAATAATAATAAAAAAACCCCTCCAAACTCATGTCTCTATATACAGTGGGAAAAAAGGAAAATAAGAGTCGTAATGAGATCATAGTGATTGTACATTTAGCCATTACAGGAATAAATGGTTGAACCCAAATCCTTTTTTCCTTTTTTTTTTTTTTTGGTAAAAGCTTTTAGAATTAAACAGAAATATTATATACTGTACCTTAGGGTGATCATATATATTATTTTGTAGTGTGTATGTATGTTAACCATCAAAAATCCTGCTTATAAATACCTATTTTCACTCTTTCTTTTCAAAGCCTTCCACTTGAAATGCATTTCCTGCTGTAAATAGTATATCTCCATTATCTATCCCTTGGTCAAATCAACTCATTTCTGAAATTCAATTAAAAGGGTCTCATTGTCATAAATCTAAAAGAATATTTTATTGTTACTTTGTAAATTGAAGAATGAAAATTAAAATAGTGACTCTGATGGAAAGAAATGGGCACTAAATCACAGTGATATTTTGCAGTTTATCTGCTCATTGCCATTTTATTTAGGCTATTTTAGGATGGAAGGACGATGAAGTGACTTGTGCTCTCTATACTAGTTTTATTTATTTTTTGGCTACTCCAAGTACTTGTCTAAATCTTTTTTATGGTTGTTTATCTAAGTTTCTCCCCAATGTTTCATCAATTGCTGTCTCTGTTCTTTTATTCTGTACATTAACTACTTCCTGTGTATAAAAGACAGTTTGCTTATATTCCTTTGGCTCTTGACCTGTCCTTACCCTTGGCGGCAAGGCTCTGCAATTTGGGGACTTTTTGTTGAGCGTCAATTGAATTGTCTTAGTGTCAGATAAAATGAAGAGAAAAGACACAAATATCTTTTAAGTTGTGAACTTGTCTAAAGATGCAATAGGTTCATGAAATGGGTGAGAGGTGGGGGAAAACCAGAGGCTGAAATTGAGTTTCCTGTGCTCTGGCTACTGATGACAATTGAAAAGAATAAACATGTTAAAAGACATTTATTATCAGCTGCAGTGACTAGTGCTAAATGATAAAAATATTGCAGCCCTGAGAAAAACACAGAGCCAAATCTACGACATCTTTCAGATTTAGCAGGAGTTTTACTAGGGAGGAAAAAAACAAAAACAAAGACAAAAACAAAACCCAAGATTCATTTAACCATTTCAGTTTCTTGCTGCAGGACAGGGAAATCAGGGGGGCCAGGGTCACTCTGATTTCAAACCCTACTCAAACACCCTAATTTTGGAAGTTTTACTTCAGCAGAACTATTATTAGCTGGCAGAGTAAGAAATCACATATACCAGGAAGGTTGCGAGTACAGAGAAGAGAGGAGAGCAGGGGATATTTAATGAAAAATAAATACAGCAAATGTGCCATATACAGCACACTTAGAAGAAGCACTTTGGCCTGTTCAGTTTGGAGATGTTAGACAGAATACTCTACATAAATACATTTTCATTTGAGATGAATACAAATATTTGTGACTATACTTGTATGTATAGAATCTCTACACAATGAAAACATTCATTTGAATTATATCTGGAAGGAAGATTTATATAACCATCTTTCTTTGGGAAAAATATTTTATATATATATATAGTATATATATATGTATACACATAGAGAGAGAGCAAGTCCATAATAATAATTGCCATGAAATCTGGCTATCTCTAGCTGCCATGCCCCCTGAAAGCATAATCTTTGGGGGTCGTATAGAGCCCATGAGAACTCTCTGCCATTTGGTAGATGGTGTCCACGTACCAAGAAAATTCCTGTTGACTTGAATGAAAACTGTGCCTGAAAAAGGGTAATAATCTAGTCCCTATGACAAGAGTGTTGAAACCTGGGTCTCTCCCAGCACTCAGCACTACAACTGAAATCTGCATCTCCTTTCAAAGGTTCCCCCCTCCAGGTGAGGCTTTTCCCTTCCTTTGCTCTGAAGATTAAGCATAACAAAAGATGTTTTCTGTAACATGAGGTATGCGGCACGGTTTCGCCTTCTCTCCGGCTGATGTACTAATGTGTAACTGTAGAGTTTAATTTTACTTTACATTAATCAAAGAACAATAAAGGCCATAAAAACCCCACTAAGAAACATTTCAAGTTAAGATCCAAAGCTAAACGCCATGGGATTTTTCCCATTGTCTTGTTTAGCCCTCCTGTAAAGAGAGCTAGATAGCATGAGAAAGAAAGAAAAATTGAGCCTGTGTTTTTTTTTGCATAGAGATGGAGAAAACACATAATAAATTAGGGGGAGGGAGGAGTGAAATAAAGGCCAGAGGTAAACGACGTTTAATTGTGTGAGCTGCTCTTCCTCTTGTGGTTCCTGCCAGCTGCTGCTGCTATTGCTACCTTCCTGTTTTAAGATGAAAGCAATGATGGTAGACACGTGCAGACACACAAAAGAACCTATTTGGACTGGTGTGTCAGCTCATCTTTATCAAATGTTGCACAGGTATATTTTGTTGCCATGCTTCATTACCCCAGAATGGCGTGCCTGAAATGTTTGTCTCTTCTATAAACCCAATAGCTTTCCCAGCGAGTCACATTTGACAGAGCAATAGACAGGTATTCGCTTGCTGGCATCCGTTTGTAAAGCCTGGGCAATTATATACATATATATATAATCCATATATATGTACATATATATATATGTACAGGAGAGAATATAGGTTTACTTACACACACACACACACACAGAGCAACAGAGAGAGATGTAAGATTATTCACATATATAGAGAGACTCGATATATGTGTGTATATATTCACCATAAATGAGATAAACCATGCAAAATTGCATGCATATACAGGATAAGATTAAAATGAAATGAAGTAAAAGTTGCCCAAAAATAACAGAATAAAAAAGAAAGTAGAATTTTGGTATAAACTTCCTAATCAAATAAAGAAAGAAACTTCAGTCAGGAGTATATATTGAAAAAGATAGGTGGATATTCTACTACAAATATTTTATTTATAGGGTTTATCACTGGGGAAAAAATGATATATGAGACACAGATCACTTCAGTCTGGAACTAATGTTAACAGTAGCCTAGTTGAAGGGAAGGAGGAAATGAGAGTCAGAGGAGGAATAAACTGCAGCATTTTACTTTTCCCAGGGAAAACAACATTATTTGGAGGAAAAAAGCTTGCGGGGAGGAATCAACCCCTGTCTGTGCTTCGGGGGCCTTCTTGTGCAAACAGCTAGGCACTAAGTATTAGTGGGCACATCTGCAGGGGGAGAGGAAGATTCAACGTCAGTGAGGCTCCCTGCACTACTTTTAAACTAATGCGCATGTTAGAGCTTGAAACGTTACTTAAATATCTGATTGTTCACCTGTAACACGGGGATAACGTTTTCCTCTTTCACGGCAGGGGCAAAGCGGAGGGCCCGCTGCTCCTCGCCGCGCCGGGGCTCTCCTTGGCACCGCTCGGGCTGGGGATGCAGCTCGGAGGACGAGCACGCAGCAAAGCACAGGTGTGATTGCAGCGGGGAGGACGCACTGTGCAGCGCGGCGCCCTCTCCGAGGCGGAGAGCAGCCGCGAGCCGGTGCTGCCTCCGCGCTGCCGACGGGAGAGGGCACGGAGGCAGCCGGAGCCCGCGTGCAGCTCCTGCAGGACCTGCACACCGCGCGGCTGCGACACTCAACGCCCTCGATGGACGCTGTTTTCACTATTATTACTCTAACGCGCGGCTGCGGGCACAGCACTCTGTATTGTAAAAAAGTCGCACAAACAGCACACAGAGCTCATACGTGCAATTACAGCCACGGCGGCACGAGAGAGCACAATTAGTGGCGTGCGTTCCCCAGAAAGCCATCCACTGAGGTCAGGGTTGGGGAGTTGCGTTTGCTTTCTCCTCTCTCCTCCAAGCAAACCTTAGCATTAGCAGCACCAAATCATCTACAGAGCACTCTAACTGAAAGGAAAACATTATGGGTAAGTAACAGACAATATAATTGCTTAAACAAACAGTGTTTAGACAGGAAAACCGGGTTTCTAAAATCTGGTTGTGTTTGACTTTGGTTTTGTCTGCTTTGCTGTATACCCTTGGTGGGGTTTTTTTTTCAGTTTTTGTTTTGCTTGTGTCTAAAGCTAACAAACAGCATATTTTATAGAATGCTGCCTTGATTTGTTGCCAAAATTATAATATGAATTTGCACCTACTAATAAAAATATGATTAGCATCTGCTGACACAAGGTATGAAAAAAAAAAAAACAGCAAAAAAAGATTGGCACTTCCAAAGCTGAAATTTTTCTTTTTGAAATATTGAACGCATTTGTGGAGTTAACCTTTTCTCAATTTGTGTATGCCCTAGCAATGCCCGATTCAAACTGGAAGTCACTGAGACAGGACACAAGGTGTTGTCCTGGCCATGTGGATAGAAAGAAGGCCAGAAGCACCAACATTTCTGTGGTCTTGCTGTGTTTCAAATCCTTTTGGTAGATAGTAATAATTCGGTTGAGGTTTGGCTCAGCATTTTGGGTGCCAGCAGGCAGGCAGTGATTCCTCTCTGCCCTGCAACAGCCCTATTATCACCCTGGTTGAGAAAAATGCAGATAAGGTGCTACCTGTTACTGGTGTCTGTTAAGCTGTTGCTTCCTTTCATTTCATAACCAAGACCCCTAGGGCTTAGTGGTGTGAGCCAGCTGGGGCCTCAGCTGCCGGATTTGGTATATGAGACCCCTAAGAGTTGGGGCCAGACCTCCCTTTTGTGCACATGTTCAGAGAAAGGATATTGCAGCTCTCAGGTGACATTTGCAGCAAACGCATTGCTCGCTGGGCTTGTGAGGGAGCTCAGTCATTTGCTTCCCCTGTCTGTTGTCACTGCAATGCTTTTCAGGGCACACACTCACTCCTAAACACCTTGATCCAGGCACCAGCGCCGAGTCTGGCCTGGTTCTGGGGCATTACCATCCTTTATATGATTAATAATAACCTAATATAGCTGTGAAGCTTGTGATGCTGCTGACTGCTGTGGGGTTTCTATCACTTCAGGAACTGCTTCACACTGGTTTTAAGTTTCAGGAGAGGTGCTATATTTTCCACTGCGGATAATTCACAGCCCTTTAAGACTGCTGTTATTTGTAAATTAGTCCTCAGCTAACCTGCGTAAAATTGAAAAGGAGGGGATATTCATATAGGGAAGAGCGGAATTATGTGGCTTGGGCAGGGGGAGCTGCTAAGAAGAGGTTACGTGGATGTGTGCTAAGAAGAGGTTACGTAGATGTGAGTTTTCGGTTAAAATTCAGCTTGCAATGCCCACTGTGCTTGTAACCTGCACTATGTTTTTTATTTATTTATTTTTACTTTTAATCACAATCCTCAGGCTATGCATGTGGCCAGTTTTTCATTTGGGGAGGATTTTACAAGTGAACGGCAATTAAAACCATCAAAGGCAGGTGAGCAGGAAATGGATAGGTATCTAGGAGCTTGTTGATCCAGTATATAACAATGAATACAACTGGTGGGGTGAGTTGTATTTTACTTTTAAATTACATTACCTATATACTCCCTTCCCCCTCCAGTCATTTCTCTTGTGGTCAGATTTTCAATGAACCCGATGGAAATTGCTGTGAGATTGTTCCTAGGCATAGCTAATGGCAGAACCGGGGCTGTATTTGGTTAGTCATCAGCCCTGTGGCTGACCTCAATGTGTGTGTGCATCTAATACAAAATATGTGTGTTGATAAGTAGTATTTCATGAAAGAATTATTTGCTCAGAATATTATTTTGGCTTGGACATCTGCATGTGGACTGAAACCTGGCAAAGCGAAACACAGTCATTCAAAAAGGTGTATGACCGTATAAACTTGGTGTGAGTGGACCTGCTGGGACAGACTTGATGAAATCAGATTAGCAGAAATAAGGGTTGACTTGTTACTTGGAGAAAAAAAATGATTTATAACAAAACCATGATATGTTACTGTGTTAAAAATGGTACTTTAGCTCATTTGGTTTACTTATTTTAATCTGAAATTCTCAGAAAATAGAGCCAGTAGAAGTCATTCTAGTCTCTCTAGTTTAGCTTTGGCATTTCTGCTTGTTTCATTTTTCTTTTTTTCACTCAGACGATGTAGGTTGAGCGCGCTCCAAGAGAATGAAGTACCAGGAAGGAGGCAGAAAATAGTATCTGTTATTTCATGTAGCCAGAGAAAGAAGCAACACCTTGGAGGTGAATGATAGATATTATTATAAAAGAGTTGTAGCTTAGGGCAGGTAAGTGGTGTGTTAATGAGGAGCCACCTTCTGCTTTCTGACAGATGACTGTCATTGTTCAAATGCTGCCATCAGATTGATTAATAACTGGGTCATCCTGCCCTGCAGTTGGAGTAGACTGTCTTCATTCTCCTGCTGATTCCTCTAATCTGCTGACCTGAAGATGACCCAGTAGAGGTGGAGCTGAGATTAGCATTTGGTTTCTTGTAGAACAGCAAGAAAAGATTCGGAAGGGGGTGGGAAAAACATAACCAGAAACTCTAAGGATGCTCATGCCCCCTGTACAATCACAGACCTATGCAGCTTTTGCGCTAGTCTTATGATCAGGCATTTTTGGTATCTTAGATTTTTATATTTTTTAACAAAGATTAAATCAGTCACGTTCATTTCTGCTATGTCAGCTTAACCTATATGGAAAGATGCATAGGGTCTCTTCAGAGCAAACAAAGGAACGTAAGGACCTGCCTATTGAAGGGCAGGGAAACGAGCTCATATAACATTAAAATGCTTGCTTTGCCTTAATGTCTCTTAATGTTCACTAAATTCACTATTAAAAGACCAAATAGTAAACAGCATGCTTTGACAAGTGAAATACTTGGCATGGCATATTATCCCAGATGACTGTTATTATGTGGAAAGAATGGCAATTCTCCTCCAAGATTTGTGTAATTTTCTCTCCTTTCTTGATTTAAACTCTTCTGAAAGCAATGGCATGGTGGGTTTACCTTTCTCCTTGTCATATGTTGGCAAGGTGTGACGGCTCTCATCTGCTTCGGGAGCACAGAGCACAGTATAATAGTCAACTTGAGCCAGAGGGATCCTCATAACTAATTAGGATTCAATTTTCAGACTTTTTGGAATAGTGCTATGGCCAAAAGTTACATGAAAATATCCTTCAAATGGCTTATGAAATTGGCTCATTTCTGGCACTCTTTTAAAATTACTGATCCTTCTATTACATGGACCAACTCTGCAATTTAAGACTTTTTTATTGAAATGCAACATTTATAACATTTATAACATTACCCTTTTATTCTTTCTATCAAACTGATGGACAAGGTTCCCCCTCCTTTCTTCCTCTTTTACTCAATTAGTCATTACTTACAGAAGCAACCAAGTCTTTCTATCCTGGGACTCCACTGCAGAACTGAAAGCTCTTAGGGAAGTTAGCTGATCAGGTGCGCAGACCTCAAAATGCTACCATTTGGTCATGTTTACTCTGTACGTGTATATACATTTTATAGAGTACTTTTTAGCTGAATTAAAGCATTAGGCTTTAATTCAACAACTTCTAAACTAGTTGTTTTGTTTCTATAGAGGAGAACCTTCCCTTTCTAACTGACGCTTATGTTTTCAGATATAAGCAAAGAGAAGCCAAAGCCAATAATTATCAGCTTCAAATCTCCACACTACAATTCTGAGTCATGATTTGTGTTTTAAACACTCTCAGCCTTGCAGCATGGAAGATTGCTTTATGCTCATGAAATACATAACTAGGTGCTAGAAGAAAACAAAATCCAGTAGCAAAAAAAAAAAAAAGAAAAAGAAAAAGAAATGAAAGGCTTGTTCAAAGAAAAATGTAACCAACTGCTTATTTTTAACAATTAATATCTGAAGCACCACAGTTCAAGTCATTTCTTTATTGTGAAGTCATTTTTGAATACTTATCTCTGTCTGCAGAATGTTACTTAAAACAAGAGAGGAAACTTTGATGTAGGTCAGTACCTAATAATTAAAGGGTTTTTTTCAGCCTGAGATTTGAAATAGAAAGCAGTTCTCCTTTACCTAAAGCTACATGTTTGTAATCTATTCATCACTTCCTCTGCAGTTATGTTCAACCTGGTACTTTATTCAATACTGGGAAAGCCTTCCATGTCTCCTTCACATAGTCTCAATAACCTGGCTTTAGTTTCCAACTCGGAAATGTTGGTCTGTCCCTTAAAGAACAAATTGATGAAAAATATCAGGCAGATGTTGCTATCGTCATACGCAAAATATGAATCACTTTCAGTTTGGATAAGAGAATAAATAAGAGGTTGTTTTGCTGTGATAAGAATAATATTTAGTATATGCCTCATTGGCAAGCGGCTCTCTCTGGAGTCCAGGAGTTAGCATATTATCAGCAGGCACATTTCAGAGGGTGACTTGGGGTTTGGGGAATTAGGGAAAGCCACTATCAAGCCCCTTGAAGTAACTGCTATGGAGATTCTCCATTTAGCTAAAGCACACTGTTAAATCAATTCAGCTACTTAGTGCTATGTTTGGGTAACATTAAAGGTTGGCTTTAGACCCATAAAAGCCAAGAAATTCAGGGTTAAGGCTGAAAATCCTGGCTGCAGCTCTGGTCTAAGCTCATGGCATTATGCCAAAATAATAACAATAATGCAAAAAAATTTGCATTAAGGTTGCACTAGCATACCAGATTTCAGACTCGACTATGGCCTCTACTCTTCATTCACTTTACTTTTTTCTGTTACAGCAAACACTTCTAAAACTGCCCTGTTTTAGATACCTGAGGTAAACTGATATCTTTCTGTACATGGAAGTAGTAATATCACACTAATGTAATTGCCGTGAAATGGCAAATATTGTATCTTCAGCAATGCCCACTAAAGATTCCTTAGAGAACCTAAGGGTCCTAATGACTCTTAAGATTCCTATCTCTGGATTTGTATTGACAAATGGGTATGCTGTTGTATTTGAAAACTGCTTTTTTATGTTATCTAGTTGCACTCCTTTTACTTAAACCATAAGTCACAAAGAAGGAAGAACATCCAAGAGTTCCAGAAGGTAACAGAGAAAACAAAAGTTTCCAGGGAAAAAACAGTCCCAGGCTGTGCAAAGCAGAAATCTCTTCTGCTCACAGTGGTGGGAGAGAGTGAAAGAGCAGCAGGAAGTTAAAACTGGTTGAGCCGTGCATAGGATGTACGTGCATCCTATGCTGTGCATCAAGGCATAGGATGAAGCGAGTCCTGAAGCCAATTTAGATCAGCGACAGGATTTCGGTTGACTTCCAGTGGGTCAAGATTTCAGCCCCAGGCCCCTGAGTTCATATGAAGGAGGGTCAGTGTGGCCTTCTCTTGTAGACAATCTTGTGGTCCCTCTCCAGTTATTTTAGCTCTGCTTACTGTGAATAATTTTTCAAAGAAAGAAGCATGGAAAAGAAACAACGTGATCTTTTTCAACATATCTTTCAAGACATCTTGCTAAACTTCACAGTTTTTACACAGGTATTGCAAGCACTTGCAAACATATTGGAAAATGGTGGACAGTGTGTGGAATTTGAGCTGCATATTGGAGTCTCCTGTAGTAACCAGCTATGTATTTGTTGCTGGTTTCATAAGGAAATTGATTTGGCATATTTAAAGTTGTTTCTTTATTTTATAGGTAATGGACTATTCCCATAGCTCTGCTATAAAATAGTGCATACCTATATAGATCTATATATATCTCACAGATTTACAGCTCTGCTGTTTCACTAGGGATACACTTAATGTGGTATAAGTCTCTGGATATGACAATTAAATTCACATGACCCACAGACTACCTCACAACCCCAAATTACCCTTTACATATTACAAGAGAATCATGATTACCCTCTAATCACTTATTAAATCTACTTTTACAATAAAATTTTGTCTTTCCAAAGCCTAAAAAATGGAAAGAAAATCTGGTGTTCACATGGAAAAACACTAATGCCGCAGTGCCCATTACCTGTACTGCAAAGTGTGCTCAAAAGGCCAATATCACAAGTTTCTTCTATGGAAAAAAAAATCCCTCCTTTTGATCAGACGTTTCCTTTATGTTTAAGTTGCTTGGCAAATGTGTCATCTGAAATGATGAATAATATCGCATTGAGTTATCAATTAATTAGCATGTTTATTATTTGTATTGGTGTTTTGAGCTAGGGAGTCCCAGTCCAGTGATCTTCCTTTTGATGAACAGCATGTTGATGAGCACCTGTAGTCTGTAATATGAAGGTCATTTCCAAATTTGATGTTACCTCATGGTTTGGAGGAATTCTTAATTCTTACCTGGTCTCAGACTTGTTCCAATATTTACTGTTTTTTCCATAAGATGTAAATGCAACAGCGCACTGCTTTTTGCATCACACTTGAAATAGCCGGAATCCCTGAAACAATATGTTTGAGGCTTGGCTGAGTTAACTAACATTTCATTTTGCTGAAGCAGATAAATGTACTTTCATTTAATTTACTGTGGGAAAGTCTTTAAAAGCTATGTCCCATGGCACTTTTGGTGGTAGCAGATTTCTGCACCTGGGTTTCTGGCCAAGGTTACTGTGTCCCCTTGACTGCCATTCTTCATCCCAGAGGTGACGGAATTTCAGTGATGGGTGAAGTGATTTTTCTGCTTTGACTTTGGATCTCTTTGGATATAAAGCCTAAAATAAATGTAAGATATAATTAAATACATAGTGCAGGACTTTATATATGGGTAAAGATACAGAGAACCTATCTGTTTCAACTGAATTTACACATAAAATACATTAAACAGTATTTTCTTTCTTCCTTTGCAACTATTTTTGGAATGGAAAGGATTGTTATTTTTCTACAACACAATTGAACTCTCTTGGCCCCAGTAGGTCTTAAAATTAAGTAGGAAGATGTCTTCATCTGCTGGCATGCAAATGAAATCTTTCCATTTTCCTGACCATCTCAGGATGAACTATAATGGGCTTCAGTTTCCCACAATATGCAATCTGTGACCAAATGAAGGGCATCACCTATGCTCCCAAGGCCAGATTAACATGTACTACCAAGGTCTGTGAGATAGGCTGTTAAATCTCTCACCAGCCTACGGGGTTCCATTTTATCTTTTACTTGCATCTTTCTTAGATAATTTTTCTCCCTGCTGTGTGTGTGTGAGAGAGAGAGAGAGAAAGAAACTCCATGTCCTTTGTAAACAGCAGTGGGCAAGAAGTTTTGGTATTAAATATCGAAGGTAAAGATGCCAGGGCTCACTGGGTGAAACTACTCTGCTTGTTTGGTGCTGACTGCAAACTTTGAATATGATTTTGGAGTCTTCCCATAACTAGAGAGGAGATGTGGCCTGGTGAATAAGCCACAATAAGCCTGGTGAATAAGAGTGCTCAAGAGCACTCTTGCCTTTCTATGAACTACCTGGGTCACACTGGGTAAATTGCCTGTAGAACGTGCCTCAGCTTCGTGCTTGGAAAGGAATAGCACTTCTTTAGTCTATAGAAGTGCAGAAAACCACACAAAATATATTTAGCCTGTAGACTGTGATGAGGAGAGACAAATGAAAGCCTATATTTAGAAGTCTTAATGCTAATGTGACTAAGATTAACCTCAGATTTTGTCTGAGGTTTTAGCTGGGATCAGCTAGAACACCTGAATGTTGCAACATCTGAACCCCAGTTTCACTGGAGTTAGGGACTTACAGGAATCAAATTTGCTTTGATTTTGGCCCTCCTACTCTACTGTGGAAACTTTTTCTTTTATTAAGCTGACCCAGGTTATTCCAGGCTGGACCCTCTGTCACTCTGATTTTGTGCTGAGGAGGATGTTCTAGTGGTGCAAAGCTGCACAAAATGAGCAGCAGATCTTGGAAGAAGGATTCAGAGGCAAACCAGCTTGTGCTTACTCCCACACAATTGTACTCATGGGATATCAGGAACTCAAAGGACAGTCAATATTTCAAAATGGTGCTGAAAACATATTTCACATTGGTGACATCATTATTAATAGTGGGTATGAGGAGTGAGAAAAAGGGAGGGTAATGAGCACACAACTGCTATTATTCCCTGGATGAAACTTTTCTTGTCCTTGAACCTGAATTAAATTTGAAACATTATTTTGAAGCCTTTTGAATTTAACTCCCCAGAATTCCTAACGCTGTCTCACAGTAATGGTTCAAATAAAAGTCATCATCCTTTAGCCAGGACTTGTTCAGCATAAAGTTCATGCCATAAGGTTCATGCCCATTGGAGTCTGCAGAGCAGCATCAGATCCTCACACAGTACTTGCCTTGCTTGCCAGTACACATTGGTTTGCATCTGGACTTCTCTACGTTCGTGCTCTGCAAATGTTTCTGGGGATGTGGGGATTTTTCTTACCTGACAATGAGAAGATGATACTAAACTGCTGCTGGTAGGGGAGTGCTGTCTCTCTGGCTTCTTTCGTCCCATTGTGGCAGAAAGAACCTTCCATGCGTGGAAATTTTTTTACAGACCATATATATACATATATATTTGTATGTGTATACATTTGTGTATGTACACATACATACCTGTATGTACATATACATACATGTTTTCTTCCTCACCCTCTAAAACCTGTCCTGTGCAGGGACTGTTTTACTACAACGTGTCCTGGTCAGACTCTAATAACAGCAGCCCTGTGAGTGCCCCATCCTGTCTCCCATCAACCTGCTGTATCACAGATACTATTGCACTGCCAACTCCACTTCGCACGATAGGGTCAAATGTTTTCCTTGGCAGCAGCCCCCAGCTGTCAGGTCACCCTTATCCTGTGTATTTTTGAGTGAAAATACTTTGGTTTCTAGTCTGATTAAGGCTGCTTTTGAATGGAATCAATACAGAATAGGACATTTAAGACACAGCTCAACTTGAATCCCTCAGACCAAAACTCTTTGGTATTGAACTCTGATATTGAATGTGCCACATCATTGTGGAGTTGGGGATATGCAGGGGCAAGTGACTGGAATAGTCTACACCCCAAAGATGTTGTAATCTAAAGCCACTGTTCTGTAGTCTGTAAAACTCTCCCTAGAATTTTAAAGTATAGTACACACATGGATATATTCTCCTGGCCATTTGAGTTCCTCAGCACAGGACATTGTAATATGAGGTAATATTCTATCCGACTGGATGCAGCACGTGGCCAGTGTGCCTGGGTGCCTTGCTGGCGTCTGGGGCTGCAGCTGACAGCAGGTTGTGGGTTATGGGATCTGGGCTTGCGTTGCACCCGAATACGGTGTAAGTTCATCTGCAAGAATCGAGCAGGGCTATTTCAGCATTGGCAGCAGTTACTGACAGGCTTTCTGTAAAGAGATTTTTCCCACCTGCATGTTATAAAACCATAGTAAATGGAAAGTGTAATCTCTCGACATTAAACAAATGAGGAAGCTGCATTCTGAAACTCATAAGTCACCAGCAGCCTTTACCAAATAATAACAATTGCATTGCTGATGGCCCTGTCTCTCGCTGTTAGCATGCTGAATGACAGCAAGTAGTGTGTGCTAGTGAGAGTAGCTCATTTGCTCCAAGTACAGCAAGCATTCCTGTAAATCCACAGAGGCTCTTGATAATCTTTTGCAGGTGGTCAGATTTTAAATATTAGAAAAAAGTGAAGTAACATATTAAAACAGGAAATAAGCATTTCCTCTGTTTGTTTTCTATTCCTTTACTAAAGTAATATATCTTCTTTGTGTCACCTATTAGTTGCTTTTCTTTTTAAATCTTTTGGACTGATGAACTTCTAAAAAATATAAAATAAGCCTGATTTGCAACTCCACAAAACTACGTCTCTAGCAGAGAGAATAGAGTGGAGCATCAAGATAACTGTTTTCCCAACAAGGCCTGATAGCTTCTAGAAACAATGATACTGAGATTTAATCTGAATAAGTGGCACAATTTTAAAATGTAAATAGGGGTTATATAGATAAACACCATTTTTCTGCAGAAGGTATGCTCAAAAAGACAGGCTGCATATTGATGCTTACCAGAAGACAGCAATTCATTTAATGTGGCCTGTGGATTCCTACCTGATTCACATGCAAAGGAAATAGCTTTTGCATGTTCAGGAGGCCATGTTCAAATCTTATTTAAAGGGTTGTGACTTGGGTGCAAAGAAATCTCTGCATTTCCAGTTTATTTCTACAGTAGACATCCCACCTAACAAATCTCTGTAGATGATGTGATACAAGAAATACGCGGACGGAAAATATTTGTGGCAGTGATCAAATTTTGTCTTCCAAATGCTTAAAATAAACCCCATTTTCCCCAAAAAATCCTTTTATTTTTCTTTAAATAGGTTTATTGGACAGAATCTTCAGTGTTTCTGCTAAACTGGCATCTCCACCAATCAGCTTTCACGACAAACTTCCAGTCTTAATTATCTGTGAACAAGGTCTTCTTCATTCCTATGACTGGATTTATCAGGAGGAAGGAATGGCTAGGGTTGGATTTTTTTGCACTTGATAGTAATAGATTACTGTTTTTTTTCCCCATCACTCTTTTGTATCCTTAAACTTGATGAGACTTACCTGATGACATTCCTTTATTCTTTAATAGACATTCAGTGACCTGACCAAACTCGTTAGCCTGTTTATAGCAGTAGACTAGAAAGTAAGTTTCTGGAGTTAGTAAGCTAGAAAAGAGAATCAGGAAACCTGGAAATGGATCATTTATTTAAAAAAAAAAAAAAAGAAAAGAAAAAGAAAGTCCTTGTATAGCCCTCCAGAATTCTCCAGAGACATATATATCTTGGGATGTTTAGATCCATAGAAAATGGAGAATGTTCTTCCCCTTAATTAATGATTTTGCAGAGAAATCTCTCTTTCTTGCAATTTCCTTGTGAAACAAAGAATGAAGATATCGTTGCATCCTCTGCAGTGTTTCCCATCTTTCGGAGGACAGTTGTATACTTTCGGAGATCTGAGGCAAGTAGCTTGTTTGAGATTTACCTTAGTGTGTGAATTCAATTGTTGATTTTAAGCAGAGGCTGGCAATCTGCATTGGAAAAGTCATTTCCTGAAAATCATAAAGCTCTTTTTTTTCCCCCACAGTTATTATGTATCATCATTTGGTGTCGTACCAAATGGATGCTCTGGGAAGGCAAATGTAGGGCTGAAGGTGGTGAGGCAGAATTTTTAGTACCAGTTAGGTGTGATGCAGGAAATCAATATGGTTGCTAAACGGTCCTTGCTTAAGCAGGCTACTGAAACAGCCTTCCCCCATCTCTCTAATGGCAAGTAACCTTCACTTAATTCAACTGCAAAGCCATGCATATGGCTCTGCACTACTCTGAATGATCTATGTATCTGATAGTGCATGCTATTAAAATCCAGGTTTTCTGGCTTTCCCAGACATCCTGGATGAGATAAGCCCTATCTGGAAATCTGATTTGAGAATTGAAAAAGGAAAACATGAATATATGATTCCTTTGTGATTATTAATAATTGTATTTTTAGAATGGGTCATACAGATTAAAACTCTCTCCATTCTTTGACCCTTAGTTCTGCTGTCTGTATTTTGGCAAATAGGGATAATAAAGCTTCACCTGAAAGGCATGAAGTCAGCCCTTAGAAGATGTGAGTTTATCTCTTGGTCCTCCTGCAGCAAATCATTTTATCATTTTGTGTCTTTTTCCTCTATGTATGTGCGGATAGTGCCTTTCTTAAGTTTGTCTTAAGCCTTTGTAGTCCCTCTTGCCTGCCTAGAAAAGTAAGTCCTGTGTGATACACACTGTTTTTCACTGTCCTTGGCACAGCAGGGATCCATTTTTGGTAGCGTGTAGAGGCACCATTAAAATACAAGTCTTTTCCCTTAGGACTGAAGTGTGATCTTTCCAGCTGTTCCTTGGTCTGTGATGGGCGCTAACCTCTGCTTGCAAGGCAGGAATTGAACAGCCAGCATTTGAAAAGGCCGCTACCAGCACATGACGTGACATAGCACATATCAGAAAAGCCATCAAACCATTTAGATCTCTGGAGGAGGCATCTGTATGCGGCATTGCGAGGTCAGGGAGGGAAGAGGAAGAAAGATCGTGTAATACGTGGAACAGGTTTCACTGTAGAAGATGTAGTGGAAAATTTGAGGCTGAGAAAGATGAATCATCTCTTACCCTGATTAGTACTAGAGAATCAGTTTAAGGCTGCAAATGTAGATCACAGTAAAAATGATAATAAGAATGTGGCTCTGCCACTTATGTGGCTTTCTAACGTGGGTCCTCATGTGATAGGAGATTTCTCCTTTCTGTAGAATAAAGGTGATAATATTCTTTCAGATGTTTTGTTTTCTAATCAGATCTTCAACTGTTCAAATATGTGTATTATTGAGGTCTTTTTATCTAAAATGGTCTTTAAAAGTACTTTTCATGATATCTCATAATTAAACTTCAGTGAAAGAGTCAAGTGATAACAGAGGAGTCCTGGTCTTTTTTATGAGGCAATAATTTAGTTCCCGAGTGGATGAACCCAGAGACCTTTTCCTTTTACGTGGGAATTGGGCAATCCCTAGGAAAGCCAGAGTCACGTTACAGTTAGTGTACTGTGAGCTTTTCAAAATAAAGTAGCTGGGCCCTCCCTAAATAACGACCCTTATGGAAATGTTGGCTCCCAACATCGTGAACTTCAGGCAGCTGGAATCTGAGCAAGGGTCCACATCCAGCCTGCGCAGCTGGCCCGTCTGACCATGCTGCCCAAGCCTCTGGATCCAAATGTGTAGGAGGTTACAGGGATTAGGAATTTTTCTGCAACCCAGACTTGCTTCTAATTAGAAAAGAAATACCAAACATAGTTTTTTAGGGAAGGAAATGCAAGCCTAAAAGCAAAATGAAATTAAAGGTCAATCTTCAACTTATCAGGTTGATGCTGAACATGGATTTAATAACAAAAAAAAATCCATTCTGAAGAAGAGAGAGAAAAAAAAACAACTAAAATTACTAGATAGGTAAAAGACAGAATGGCTTAATATGTAACAGCATCCTCTGAAATATAAAGCAGAGAGAGAGAGAGAGCACCAGCAAGTTCAATAACCTAAAAAAACCAAATAGAATAATAGTTCCGAGGCACTGGAAGAGAGAGCGTCTACACTTCAAGGCATCTACAGTGAGGTAAAGCAGCAGTGGAAAATTAAATATAATATAGAATCAAATTTTGACAATATAGTGTTTTTTAAAAGAACAAACAAAGAAACCTGCTCCACAGAATTTAATTTGAATCCTTCTTGCTTCCTTATAGCATTTAAGCAAAACCCGGTACTATTTCACATGCTCAGTTCAAAGTAATCAGAAGATGATTTATTAGGTTTTTAAATATTTCTAGTTTCCTTTGACATTTTGATAATATTATTTTCCATACGTATACACTTGCTGGTCCAGAGAGCTTTTAGATACTGAAGCTTTAAGCAGGCTTTAAGTAAGACTTGAAGCCAAAAGAACTTCATTATTTACCTTTATTTTCCTTTAAGGACAATTCAATCTTCCTTTCACAGTTGGTGCAGCAGCATTAATAAATCCTGAATTCTCTGCATTCAGGACAAAGCTATCACTGCTGACCAATATTTTAGATATCTCGGCTACAGGAATTTCCCAGCTCTCACGCTAAGCCACAGGCTGCGGCGTCACAAACATTTTTGCTGCGGCCTGTTCAACTTCCCTCGCTGCTCCTCAGCGGGGCCGAGCGCCAGCAAGAAGTGATGAGTGCTTTCCATGGTACGAACAATGCACGAGGACTTTCCAAATTAGTTTAACATTCGCGAGGAATGTTGCTGGCTGCATCAGCCTCAGATACACTGGCAAGCAGGAAATGATTTTCCATGTTGCTGAGGTTTCTCTCCCCTTCCCCCTGCTGCTCCTTGCGCCCCCCTGCCCCGGAGCCCCTCGGGCAGGCGCAGCAAGAGAGCTTTTTGTCTTTCTGTGAGATCCTTCTGCCGTGCGCGCCGGGAGGGCGAAGGGTCGCGGCGAGAACAGCTGCACCAGCAGGCAAAAAGAGGTGTCACCCCATAGCACCGGGGCTGGGGACCGTGCCAGCCTGGGTCTGGCCTTGGGACAGAGCCGCCCCTGGGGATGGGAGATAGCTGCACCTTCCACGGGCTGAACGCTCCATGTTTTGCTGTCTCACATCCTCTGCATAGACTGAGCTCAGCAGAAACTTTCTGTTTTGGTCTCTTTTCTGTCTCATCCTAATGGGTCCTTTAGACCTCGTTAATTAATACATGTCTTATACCTCCGCATAATGCTAATGCTTGCCACGGTTTGGGTGATTTCTCCCCCATCATCTGAGCAAACCTCTGCAAGGCCCTGCAAAGACACCACGAATGGTGCTGCCACCGGTAAGGCAGAAAGGCTCGAGTCCCTCTCCTGGGGTCTTGGGTGGGAGGTGACACAACTAAACCTCCTCCACGTGAAATGCAAACTGAGAGTAGCTGGGGCTTTGCTGGTTGGAAACAGCAGAGGCTCAAAGGAAAGGAGGGGCAGGGGCTGTGCACAGAAGGGCCATAGCATAGAAATTGAGAAGATGAAGAGTGAAATGTCCTGAGATTTCTAAAGGCTGCTTTTTGGTGATTATTATTTTCATTTTCTCTGGACTGTATGGAAGCAATCTCATACTATGGAATTAGGGGCAACACAAAACCCTCAATCAATTGATTCAAGTGTATTTAAGAAATCTGGAGGACATGTGATACAGAAGTCATCAAGTGAACGGATCATAATCAGAAAATCATTTACTGTGTACATACAGGGCATATTTTCTTACTGTTCTTTATTATGTAGAAAGACCTCTAAGTGTCTGCCTTTTTTTTCCTAGTCATCCAGTCCCTGAATACATCAATAAATATTACTTAATCAGTCAGAAAAGTCCCAATATCCAGACCTTAACCCAGAATCTTATTTCTTCCCACCATTCTTGTAATTTTTTTCTTGGTAAAATTGTGATTGCAGTGCAGCTGTGAATAAACTCTGCAGTCACTCAAGAGCTTTGCATTTAGTTCTTGCTGCCCTGTGGCTCATGAAAGTTTCTTAAATTGGCAGTGGGAGCATTTTTCTAAGAGGAAAAGAACTAAAAAGATAAAGTTTGATTCAAACGTATGCAGACTGGTAAAAGGATTTGTACCTCTAGCCATCACCTAAAACCATGGGATATGAATTTAGCTCTTAATTGTGGTCAGTGTATAATTGCTAAGGTTACTGAAAAAAATCCACTAAAATTTGATATGCTTCGGTGTCAAGAATTTCAGCCCCTCTGAATGACTATAGTTTAAAACTCAGACTTGCAATTGAGTTACTGCAGTTTAACAGGTTACCATGCATCAGCCTGGCTGCAGAAACACTCCGTGTGTGTCCTCTTCGCCTTTGACAAATGTAAGGTGATTTGACTTAGCTTAATCTATTTTCATTGCAGGCTAAATTGAATTACCTCATATTTATGATGGGCTATAAGGGCACTCAAAGAGAGTTATCTGGGTTCAACTGATCTCTGGTAACTTGCTTAGCCATGGTAGCTTGACTGTGGGTATAAACCCTTAGCCACCCTTTGCTCATAGGAGAGAGCTGATGTGAACTTCAGCTGATGCAGATTTACAGCTCTCAATGAAGAAGCCTGGGATGTGGCAAGCCATTAAGGGAATGGCTGGAATTGGCTTTTAAAGGAAGAGGACTGTTGGCAGGAAGCTTTCTCAGTGGGATTTTAGTCCTGGAGCATATTGTACTTCCCTGGTCATCAAAACCTATGTTGGTTTGTGATCCAGAGCCTCAGAGACTTGCCTTTCCTTTCCCATTCTTCCTGTCTTTTAGGCAGGCATTTGGGATAAAGCAGAGCTGATAGCTTCAGTTCCCTGTGGGTTTCTGTGAGGGTACTTCGGTAAAGCAAATTAGTTTTAAATTTGGTTGCTCTGCCATAACCCAAGTGTTCTTAACTGAATTGTAAATTTAAATGTTAAGTGTTGAACTGAATGTTTGAATAATTCTAAAAGCACTTGGAGCATAGGATAAGTGCTGTAAAAATCTAAATAAATGAGTAAATTAGTTAACAGCATATGTGGCAATGCAAAATACTACATGTGTGCAAAGAGGCAGAGCCATGCTCAAAATAGTTGCCAGAGCTTAAATTACCTTGCTACACATGAAACCCTTGTGCATTACTAGGGTGTTTTTGTGTGTGTGTGTTTAGCCTACTGTATAACTGGGACAAGAAGATGAAGTTGGCAGTTTAGAATGTCAAACAGAGGTTTCAGCTCAGCAGTGAGGTTCAAAGAGATTAATTTGGACTTGGCTGTTTACGTTACTGATCTCGTACCAGCTGGGTTTCTGGCATTAAGATGTCAATAGTACAACAGAATTTAACTAACAGTTTCATCATTGACATCATCTTTTGAAGGTACAGATGATTGCCTCCCTATGTAGCAGGGCATATTTCTTCAGGACAGAACTCTTTGTAAGCTTTCACATGGGAGGGAGAAAAAGTAGAGGGACGTGGGGCAAGAGCCTTGAAGTGAAGCTAATTAGAAAATGTCCTAGGAGTGGAAGTGGTTTATTTAAGCAAGCTCCAGCAAAAAGATGCTTATTTCGGTGTAGCACAAAACAAACAAACAAACAAAAAAAACAAACAAAAATGCTACTTTTATTTTCTTTCCCCTCAAATATCCTTTTCTCTTAAAACTTGCACCAAAGCAACACAGCTAAGGTAATAATAAACTGCCCTGTGTGCAGTGACATGGTTATTTTTAATGGCTCTGGGGTGAATGGAGTAGTTGATGCCTTTTGGTAGGGCAGAAAGAGCTGATAATGAAGCTTCTTCAGGGCAGCCCTCCCTCTCTCCTTGTCTGTTTCCTCCCACCTCCTACCCCAAACCCCTGGCCCAAGCGGGTTAGTCACCAGTGTTGCTTATGAAGGGCATGAAAAGAAAGATATATTTTCAAAAAGGCATCTGGCTTAAGCATTTGAGAGTTGATTTTGGTGGTGTATAGTTTTATTAATAAGGTGGAATTCTGATCTCTTCTGCTTGTAGAATCGATCTCTCCTATTGAAGTGACTTTGCTACTGTCCCTCAGTGTAGAGGGACATTGTGCACGATGCAGGTGAGGGGAATGGCAAATAAATAAATAAAGCAGCATGTAAACCTGAAGCGGTTTTTGCTTTACAAAATAATGATTCAACAAATTTTAAGTGTTCTCTAAAAGCCATTTCCCTGTTTGCCGCAGTGGCTGCTGTGCCCTCCTGAAACCCAGTGTCTTTGAAGGAAATCACAATGTAATCCTTTGGTTCAGCACGTATTGTCCCTTAATGACAGGCATTACATCTGCACAGTACCATAAATCAAAGCTAGAGGCTGTTTTAAATAGGCTGCAGATGCATGTGGACATTGGCTCTCTAAGTGGCACTTTGGTAGAGAGAGAAGGGGGGTCTATCCCACAGCACAGTCTCCAGGTAGACTGAGCCAGCAGAGGGGCTTCCCATTTCCACAATATTTTCACTTCACCTGGGATTTAGAAGACCTGTTTAGCAAAAGCAACCCCTTTTTGACTATGACCTCTGAACAGTTTAATTGGGATTTAACTGTTCCTATTTTTTTCCACCCCATGTGGGAGTCTGGAGCTCTGTTTACAAGGTGTGTCATATCCTCTCAACCCTTGAGTCCTTCTCCCCCCTCCTTTCTTTTTATGTTCTGGACAAATAGGCAGAAAGATACTTCTAAAGGGAATGCATGTAGAAAAACCCACAATTACTGTCCCTGATTTCACTGTGAAAACTTTACAACAGCCGTACTGAAAAATCTTCCCCTACCCCTCCTACTCCTTCTAAGAGAACGAAAAAATCCATCAAATTAACACATCAATGAGTTGATTGTAATCTCCAGGGTTCAGTGTAGCACTTTCTAGCCTCTCAGACAGGAGGCCAGCATGATTTATCAATGCAAACCTAATAGCATCAATATGAATCTAACTAAAAATCAATATTTCATTACCAAATTGTTAGTGAGAATGAAGAAAAATTGCCAGAGTCAGAGCATTCTCTAGGGTAGGAGCATCTGGAGTTCAATGTGACAAGATGAGTGATGCATGACTCGGGGCCTGGGGAAGGACACTGGGAGGACAGGCCACTACGTAAGGCCGAAGACATACGAAGAAAGCACTTTTTTTTTTTCCAAAGCTTTCTCTAAGAAGAAAGAAAATGTCTGATAAGGAAAAATGGAAGGAATGCTGCTATTTACTAAACTGATGCAAAGTAGCTCAAACAACTGAATCTGAACAGACTAGTGTCTGCCCTGGACACCTATGCAGAACCTGTGTTCACGTGGAAATAAATTCAGTGGTCCAGATCCTGCTTTAGGATTACTATAAAGGGTAGTAATTTAGAATAGATTGCACAGTGGATATACTTTAGATTCATAACCTGAGTGGCTGAAATTGTGTCTGGTGGCCTTACTCTGGATTTCCTGGAATTTTACTACTCAAAATAGTGTGTTTGCTTAAAATCCAGTACTACTAACTAATGTTTCTCTTATTTAAGGAAACTGAGCAAGAACAGCATGGAACAGTAGCAAAACTAGATCCAAAGCATAACTTTATATTACTTTAGGTCATAGATCCATTCTCACAGCATGGTAAGAACATAGATACAGAGCTGTAGAAAATGAGTTGAACAAAAAAAGCACTAACGAGTATCTTTGATTTGAGCTTGTCAAACAGGTTTGCTTTATTCCAATTCAGCATATACAAAAACTTCAGCTGCTCATCCAGCAGTATGTTGGTGTCCCTAGAGCACATCTGGGCATTTGGGAGATCTGAAGGTTGTCTGAAATACATAGCAGCTCCTGTACTATTTAGCACCTGAGTCTTTTTGGGTTGGGAAAGATGATGCCCTGGAACTGAGGAGCTCTTCTCTCAATATTTGCACTTTTATGCATTTTTCAGTCTTCATGGGGAAAAGCAAGAGATTTTCTGTAAGCTTTAATCTCCAGCCTCTGGAATCAGGGTACACATGATCCTCACAGCTTTTAGCTTTCAGCTTTCAAAGAACAAACTTATAGCTGTTGTACCTGGAAAGAATGGTAAAAGGTATTCCAAAGGTTCAGAAACTGGAAAGGCAATGTAATTTTATCTCCAAAATTTAACAGAGAACTTTAATGAATAGTCCTAAGGTCTCTCTATTTCTTATGTGTCCTCATTTGTATAAATCTGTTCCACATGGTACAAATAAACTCATTTTTGCCTCTGTTTGTTTATTTGTTTTTAAAGAGAAAGAAAATTCCAGCTGCTCAGATTTTTTTGCTCAGAATAAAATTTTGCCTCGGCCCTATGTTTCTAATTCTGGCAGCCTGTGATACATCAGTAATCTCAAATTCCCTTACTCCCTAGGACCTGTCATTATTTTATGTATTGACTAATACAGTTGTCTCAGAGTAAATTTCCCCTGAAATCTCAGTTTACTTCATGTATTAGAAGTGAAGCCTACTCCCTTTTACAACAGACAGACTCCTTTTATAACTTTGCATTTATTGGAAGCAGTCAAATTAGAAATTTTTGTTGGATTTTGTTTGTTGGGTTTTTTTTTAATGAGGTAGGTATTAGCTGTACTTTAGACTGAGGAATTCCAAATACCTATTTGACTATGTCTCTTTTTTCTGGTAAATGAGACCTGAGGATATCAGTAAACAGAAAACAGTGTTGGTGCAATCAAGAATGCCTTTTACTTTCAGTAGAATATTCTACATTGTTTCATTGCCCAAGCAATCAATGGGTACAGTATTTTAGTTGAATTTAGAGATACTACAATAAATACTTTGTAAGACAAAAAGTGAACACATTTTTTAATTAGGCATACTATGATAATTGAAGATATTCTTAAATTAGTTCTAAATAAAAACTCATAAATGCTACCATCCTACTAAATTTCCCAGTAGACCAACTAACTTCTGAGAGGCAAACTAGATTCTAAGTTGTGTTCATTCTTCTCCCATAGTTCCACTTCACACTTCCCTTCCTTTTTTATATCTATTCATGTTCTTTCCACAATAATTATGTTTTAGTTTCTGTTGTATTTCAGAATTTGGTGACTCAGCTTCATAAACATAAATTATTGGTGGAAATAATAACTCTACTTGCATGCAGAGGGTAAAGGGGAGTAAATATAAGAGATAAATAAAACTATTTTTATTTATTAAGATTTTTATTTTATCATCATGAATGTCACATTTTATATTAGTACTTTTCTTCCTCATACATTTGGAAGTTTTCTTTTACTAGGAGTGAATCTGGAATTGAGTGACATATTTGGTGCTAGTGCACAGCTTGAAAAGGGAAGACAAGATCCAATCAGACAGACTAATTAGGGTGCCCAGTCAGGATGTAGTCTTGAATATTCACTGCACATTTTTTGGAACTCAGTCCTATGCAAATCCTTGCACTCAGACTGATTGATACCGTCTGCCAGTCAATCATCCTTAGTGATCAGCGAGAAAAAAACTAAAAAGATTAGAAATCTAACATCCGTAACAGTTTCAGGAATTGCTTAACTTACTTAAAAAAACTCCTTTAATAATGATCTTGCGTTAATGATTTTTCGATGTCTTGATTAAAAGAATGAGTTTTTTTGCAGTACCTTTCAAAATCACTTGCTTCAGTTTTGCAAGGAGAAGCTACAGAGTTCAATCTATAATGGGGAATGGCAGAGGACCCTAGAAGAACGCGAGAAAACCACTCCTGGTGGAATAGGTGCTATGGTCAGGAAAAAAAAAAAAAAGCAAAACCAAAGGCAATCACTTCTACTGCTGGGACCTTTCTCTATGGTACCAGGTACCTGGTGTGTGTGCCAGGCAGATGCTGGGCAGTTGGAGGAAAACTGTTTCATCTGTGACTCTGTTGCTGATTCCTCAATTCTGGCTTTCTAGGAGGGGGAATATGCTATTTCTGCATTCAAATACTGATGTCAAAGATATGTGACGATAATGAAACCTTTAAACTATGAGAATTTCATTTCTCATTCTCCGTCTACGTTCTATCCATTCGTTTTTTGGTGCAGACCAAGTAAGTATGGAGAAATTATTTTCTAGTCTTTCACTGACTTCAAAACAGTCCCCTTCTAACTGCATAGTCACCCTTTTCAGAGACATTTGAACAACTGACATTTTTGTTCCTATGTCTGTGCATACATATTTGAAATAGGGAGGTGACAGAAGGTACTAATCGAGGTTTTCCCTTCTGATTAATGAAGCAGAGCTAGCATCAAGAAATCACCCATTTTGTACTAACAGCTTATCACAGACCTTGAGAGCTTTAACGTCAATCAGACATGCTATAGAAGGGAAAAATTATACTCGTTCAAATAATTTGGATCCAAAACTTATCTGCTTTCATGCTACCCATAAACAAAAGCAGGGTTCAGCTCACCCAGTTTGTTAACTTTCATTGCCTTCCTTTCCCAGTGCTCTGTGGGAAGTGAATGGACCTTATGTTTGCTATCCCTTCAGTATTATGCATGCAGCTCCTTGTAATTGTTTTTTACTTCTTTCATTCTTCTTTCTTTTAACCTCCTTTTTCTCTCACTCATAACCTACTCTCTTGATCCTTCTATCTTCCAGGTTTCCTCTAATCTCTTTACTTTAGATTTGTTTTACAACTCTTAGTTCACCCTTAGTTTTGACCTTCTTATGAAATTTGTATTTTATCTTGATTCCCTGGTTTTAACTGGTAATATCTCTGGTTCCCAAACCTCACATTTCAGTGTTGTCTCTGCAGTGGGTAAGCAATAGGCCATCTGGGAAGCTTATTCTCTGTAAAGGATATACTTGATTGAATCCTTGATAGAACTCTCTTACAGAATTACTATGTTAGAACACCACCTCAAAATTTGTTTTAGTTCCCTGCTAGGTTTCTGTTTGATCCGTTATAAAGAAATTGGAAAAGATATCCATTCAGGTCTAATTAACCAGTTGTAACTATAAGAATTGTTGATACATTTGGCATTTTACTTATTTGCTTATTTGCAAGGCTTGTGGGTAAAATAGACACCTGCTAACTGTATGGTGTGATTGATGGTAAAAAATGGATTCTTTTCACAGGTTTGTTTTTTATAACGAAGCAAGTCTAAGTATTTTGCCTTTTGCAAAACACAGCATAAGCTGTTTCACAGTAAATCTGCTTAACAATTTTACTTATGGAAGAATGACATGTGCATTTTCTATGACACCTAATACTTTGGGTCTCTATTTTGATAAAATTGTTGTTTTACTCTCTTCTTCCCCAATTATTTATAGTTAAGATTTTGTTAGGCGGTTTGTCTAAAAGCTAAGTTTGAACAGAGCTGTGATAGATTCTGTGTTTGCATCGCTTAACGTGTTGTGTTTCTATTAAATATTTCTTATTCTTTCATTTCCTGTGGCCTTTCAGATGCAAAATAACATGAAATTTGGCCTTTCTAAAATCTTTAATTGCTGGGATGGTGAATCTGCTATAAAAATTAGGACACATCATTTTGGAGGCACTATTTTCTTCATGGTTTAGACCTACAACCATGATTCCAGATCTCCTCTCCATAGGTTCATAAGGGGTTTATTATTTGTATTGTAGTAAGTCATAGTTAATATTTAGGGTCTGTGTGGGCTAAGTATTGAAAAGCAATGAAAATGCATTAATTTCTAATCTCTTTGGTCTCTTGTGTGGGAAGAAAAATTGTCTTTTCATCCTATACTTGCTTCGTAGTTCCTGCTGAAGCTTCAGTTGTTACGGGATGTGCTTCAGATACTTCCCTGTGAAAAGCTCATTTGGAAGATCATAATCCTCAAACACTTTTATCAGGATCCTCAGGATTTTTCTTCTGTCTGTTGTGTCCCTTGGATTATTGGTTGATGTGCAATACACAGGTGCACACACATGCAGAGAGATGTTCTCTCCTGAGTGGTCTAGCTGAGGAAATATTTTTTTTTTCTGTTGGACATTGATTTTGCTTTTCTGTCTTTCTGTCTTCTGGAAAGTTTCTTTTGGAGGGGGGATAGGTCACTGAGTATGTTAACAGTAGGGCTCTTTGGTGATTATGAGCTGAGGTCCTTGAGTTGTTTTTTGGACTTGGCTGGTTTATTTGCCTTTTGACATGAAATGGGCTTTTGCAAGGGCTTTTGAAGGTCTCTAGTGAGTTGCAAGTTCCTTACTAGTGCTTTGCATGCCCGCCCTCAGGGATGGCTTATCCTCTGGAGTACTTGAGGAAGTCGAGTTCCGACTAAGAATTTATTAAGGAAGATTTTTGAAGTCCCTCAGAGCTCCCAGGTGGAGTGGAAGCAGGCCAAGAAAAGCCTCTAACCATGCTGGCATGGACTAAAAGACTTTTATTTATTTTCTTCAGCCTCACTTTAGCCCCCTTTTAGCACGGATTTTTAACTACTTTAAACACTTACTGAGGTAGGCCTAAGTCCCACCAGCAGAGACTTTCCTAAAAAAAACTAGGACTTCTGTGAGAGGTTTCTAGTTTCCTGACAGGACAAACTAACCCATTCTGAGCTCAGTTTTCCTCTGGCTACTGCATGTAGGCCAAAGGCCCTCCCTGTTGGCCTAAGGCCAAAATGGCCCTCCTTGCATGCCTTAGGATTTCCAATCTTAGCCAGCTTCATGGATCACAGTTTCATGGATCTCTGAAAATGAAAGCCTTGCTATTTTGCTGCACCTCCTAACTCCTCTATATTGTTGCAACATCTTTGCCAATGTGGGTAGCTGACCATGGAGCTGCACTCAGCTGATTTGGGGTAAAACTGCTCCTGTTGCTAGTAGCCTACAGGCAGACCTTATGCAGAGAATTTGCATTTCTGTCTTATAGGAGTGTGGTAAATGATTTATCCAAGATCATTACTTAGCAGATTTAAGGGAAAAGCCTGATTTTTGTACTAGAGCAATATCTAATACTCTAGATTTTGCAGTCTTAGTAATATGGCATGTAATGTATAGAGTAATGCTCAGCTTCATTGTGCACCTTCAATTCTACAGACAAAAATGTTTTAAAGACAAAACATCTTTAATAGACTCATTAACTGAGGAGAGGATTGGATGATCTATTACTCTGGAAATAAGGTGTTAATCTGCATATCAGAGATACTCAGTGCAAGTTACAGGCCTAGTCCTTATTTTCCTTGTGAACTCTGGCATGTTACTTTGATATTTGTTAACCATCTCAAATACTCTTTCTCCAAGTGGCAGCATTGTATAGCTTGGAGCTGCTTTCTTTATCACAATTAAAATTTGTTCCCCCCCAGAAAACAGTTAATAAGAAAGACAAATATGTTGCATGTGCAATGTTGAGAACACATTTTCTATAGAAAGAGGGAATATCACTAGAAAAGAAAATGAAAAAGGCCATGCATGCCCTATTAGTAAGGCTGTGCTGCAAGAGATGACTTTATGGTGTAAGCATCATGTTTAAAATATTTACTGTCCTTGTGGACACGAGTTAAAATTTAGTTGGAATTGGCTCAGACCCCTACTCCTGAGGTAAAATACACTGCACATATGTGCTCATTGCAGAAATTAAATGTGAAGCACTGTTGGACATGGCATTACTCTTGTCTTTAAAAAACCCCCCTACAAATCTATACCAAATATAGGGTAAAGGTACTTTACCCTCTGCTTTTCCTCTTAAGTAGTGCTGTTTGCCATATGCATGCCCATGCCGCATGCCTGCATCAGCTCACACACAAGTCCTCAGTTCTCTGCGAGTACAGCAAGCAAAGGGATTTGAGGTGAAAGTCCCTGTTTAGATAAAAAATGTTGAAACATCGTGTGAAGAATTTTTAGGAAAAAAAAAAAAAGGCAGAATCCCCTACTGTAATGTCTATCAACCTAGCTCCAAATTCAAAATAAGGGAGGGGAAGAAAACCCTTCCAATTCATCTTAATAAGATGATCGTAAGTTGGCAAGACTTTATTTTCATTACTCTGTCTACCCCAGCATCCTCAGCTAGGAGTCAAATTGTTGGCACAAAAACATCCACTTTTCTTGGTCTTGTTCCACTCTGCTTCCAGTATTAGCTTGAGGACTCTATACAGAATTAATCTAAAGGGACAAAAAAACATTAAGCAAAGCAATAAAGATAATTAATCTAAGTTTAAAACAGATATTTTCCTTCCTCTACCATTCCTTTGCTACAAATGTGCAAACATTTTTCCCTACAGTGGGAGGCTGAGAGGTGCTATTTGCTGTACTGGAATATAGCTTCCCCCGTCATCTTCCCTCCACTATATTTGCCCCAGTCTTATGGGCTGTCAACAAAGACTGCCTTGCACATTACTGGAGTTCACTGTTGTTTCAAGCTAATCTTGGGTATCAGCTTAAGCCATCAAATCAACCATGTGCAGCTGTGCGGTGAATCTGGGAGGACCCCGTTAAATACTTAGTTCTTCAGCCTCTGTAATTTTTATCTTTAGGTCTTATTTTATTCATGACTTTATTTGTGATCAGCAGGGTTAAGTCAAAAAAAGTCTTTATGTACACACATGCAAAAATCATTGCTGCACATTTTTTTTCTTTTAATGATATTCCATTACAACAAGCTCTTTCTATCTAGCCCAGGCTCTGCTTAATTAGATATTTAAATGATTGGAGCAGTGCTGTTTCTTTAACTTCTAAGTGCGACAAACACATACGAAACATACTGTTGGCGGCATTTAATCAACAGTAGTCAATTTATCATTTTCACAGTTTTAGTGAGTGGTTATGAATCACTAAAATCACAGGTATGGTAGATGCAGCGTTGTGGCACTATCATTAACAAATATACAGTGCACAGAGGGATGACTTGGTAATTGAGTGGGACTAATAAGAATACATCATTTAGCTGTGTGTGACAAACTGTGCCTCAAAACACAAGCATGGAAAATTCACGTTTTGCTTAATAAATAAATTACACAGCCAATGTATTATACATAATTTGTGTCCTCATGGATTTGAATGATATATAATGCATGGTCCAAGTCATTTATTTATTAAGACTAACTATATATATTGTAGGTGGGGAATTTTAAACTCCAGAGTAAGACCTGCATAGGTAACTGCTACAACTACTGAGTTTGATTGGGCAGCAAATGAGGCTGTGCGTTTGGGGAGTTGCAAACATAGGCAAGTGTTTCTAATGTTACAAGCTCCAGTGTGTTTATAAACTTGAGTTTCCTCCATCAATTTGAGGGATAAGAAGTGTAAAGCTAAAGCCTGACTGGAGAGGTTGGTTGAACACTACTTATTCAGTGAAGGAAAACAAAGTATTTCCTCAATGAAGAGAAAATATTAATTGAGGCAAGGAGCATGGAGCTGCAGTAGGGCAACAAACAATTCTCTCAAATGTTCTGGAAGAGGCAATTTTACACTTGTGGACTTCCAGGTTTTTCTGGCCAATTCAAGTAAGATAAGTCAAATAATTTGCTTCTCTTCAGTATCTTTGCTGCTCTTTGTATCTCTTGAGAAACAACAGGGGAATATTTGACTTCTTAGACATTTTTTCAAAATCACTGTCAACAGATGCCTTAATGTTTTTCAGCTAACATGCCCTGAAGTCCTCCTGGGCCACTTTATTTCAAAACTTCTGTAATTCCCTTTTGAAACTATGTATTTCTCCAGATTTCTCTGAATTTTCCTGCTGTCTAGCAACTCTGAATTTATTTTCATGGAATGCTTAATTTTTTTTCTTCTATCATCTGGTTGATTGATATACAGAATCCAGTAGAATCCTTCTCAGAGCATCTAAATTTAAACACCTTCTGAAAAAATCTTTTAGAAATTAAGTATACTTTTATATTAAAATATCACTCCTGCTGCAATTCTCCAGTTAAAAGGAAAAAAATAAGCACTAAATAAAAAACTCTTATTAACTTTCATTTCCAATGTGTCCTTGGAAACATTACCTATAAAAGGCAAAAATATACATGCAATTCTGTGATTCTGCAAAATATAGCAAAGTTGGTTTTCTGTAGGTAGTAGAATGACTTTTTTTTCTGATATTGGTGGAGAAAGTTGACTTACTAAAAAGAACGCCTGAGATTAATATTTTCGTATATTCTTTAAGAAACTGTTGAAGTATTCTGATATTGGTGGAGAAAGTTGACTTGCTGAAAAGAACGCTTGAGATTAATATTTTCATATGTTCTTTAAGAAACTATTGAAGTATTCCAGGCTAATCTGTGTGAGGGAGAGATATCAGCTTTGGGAATAATTTCAAGACCGATTTCTCAGTGGTTAATTAAAAACACACAGACAAACTTTTGACTCTTATTCCACAATACACAAGTCAAATAAGTCTGATTTTGTTGCTTGTTTGTATGAAGTATTTGTAGCCAATTCTGAAGCCTTGGTATGACCCAAAGTTGCAAAATACTTATCTAGATCAGAAGGTCTTTGGAGCTGCAGAGATGTCTGTCCTCTTTTAGGGAGAGAAAACAAATCAAAAAACTCATTTAACTCCTCCTTTGCTAGACGTTGGCATAAACTTAAAACAAGCTCCTTGGCAGGTAACACCATGAATTTCCTGGGGCAGATCTTAGCTGAAATTCACTGGGTGACAGTGCTGGCTTGCAGACAGCAAATATGCTCAGAACTTACAAGAAACTGAAGTAATGAAAGTCAAATACAGGAAAAGTAAAATCTTAGGGATCCAAGCTGCCTCACTGTGCATAATTTCTCTTTTGGATCTCCAAAATCATGTGTACCTCATCAGCTATCGAATTTTGCCTAGCAGGCAACCTTGTCCACCTTATTTAACGTTGCATTGGAAGGTACTTGATACAAGTGAGGGCTCTGAGACAAAAGCAGCCCACACCAGGAGGCCTGCTAGTTGTCTTCATTGCTCTTGTTTCCTCTTCGGATATCATCCTGTGAAGATGTCTAGTGCAGGAGATTTCTTCTTTTTTTTTTAAAAAAAAAAGGTTTGGCCAGTTATCTGCAATTTCTTTTGCTGAAGCTCTTCCCAGCTGAAGGGATTGCAGAGACATGATAACATCCTGCCATGAGTTTGCTCAGAGCACCATGCAAAGGGGAATATCGTTAATATCAGAGTGTCAGCTTCATGCAAAAAATGAAGCCAATGAGAAGCTTAAGCATATTGATCCATTGTAGAGTATGACTAAATGGATTACATGAATATACTAACTTCCAAGAAAATTAGAGCATGAAGCTGTTAGGAATTTCGCAGCCTATGCTGAATGGTTGACACAAGGGTGCTGTTGATTTCTTTTCTTAAACAGGGTTGTGTCTTATATGAGGCAGTTTATTTTAATCTTTGCTATCTTTGGGATTAGGATGATTTTACAGCTGACTGTGTAGCTGACTTAAATCAGTTTAAATTCATACTGAAGTACTATAATTGTCAATAAATTAGTGCTGACACTAGCCATTAGCTCTCTCCTGATTGGTCTAATCAGTGCTTTGGTGTCTTTCTCTGGCTTTCCTGCTTTTCCTTCCTTCCTTCCTTCCTTCCTTCCTTCCTTCCTTCCTTCCTTCCTTCCTTCCTTCCTTCCTTCCTTCCTTCCTTCCTTCCTTCCTTCCTTCCTTCCTTCCTTCCCTCTCT